>CM038624.1:44114988-44674988 GCA_021554675.1 Leuciscus idus
CGGCAAAGTTGAATTTTCAGCATCATTACTCCAGTCTTCAGTGTCAAATGATCCTTCAGAAATCATTCTAATATGCTGATTTGCTGCTCAGTTTTCCTAAATTATTATAATATATTATCATTTATCAAATAAATGCAGCCTTGGTAAGCAAAACATCTATCAAAAGTATTAAAACTGCTTTTAAATAGTTGACTAGTCAATGCTTTGGGCCCGTATTGGCTAAAAGAAGAAATGAAAATAATTAAAATGTCGACTGCAAGAATGAAAGTCTTGCTTAGTTAAAAGAGCCAATAACTTTTTTTTTATTGCTAAATACACTGATTGTTTACTCTTGAATGTACATGTCTGACAATTTTCACAATTGCTATTACAACAGTGCTATTGTTTTATATAGAAGTATATATAGTATATAGAACTTTTTTTCTGTACAATGAAAATCATATGTGGGAACAGTTTAGTTTTTTTAAACTATTTCAAGTATTAAGCAAAGACTTTTAGCAAAAGGTTTTTAAGATCATGCCCAAAGTGACCCATACTGTATATGTGCTAGAAGAACTATACTGTTAAAATATACTTCTGTCATGACGACTCTCTAAGAGTTTGGCATGGTAATGAATATGATATGTGAGACCGATCTCATGAAAGTGCGTATCTATAGCACAAATGATAATATCTCGTATAATTTATACGCCAAAACGAGTTTTAGCGTAAATATGGTACGCAGTTTTCGCGTGTATATGATACGCACTTTATGGCGTGTAATATGCATGCCCTCCTCACCCCTAATCCTACCCAAGGGGTTTGCAGTGCGTATCATTTGAACGCTAAAACTCGTTTTGGCATATAAATTATACGAGAATTATCATTCGTGCTATAGATACGCACTTTCATGAGATTGTGTTGGATATGTTGATATGTTTGGTCTTGGCGGAATAGATCTGCTGTGCTACTGCTGTTGATTATTGCTGCAGAACAAGTACAGGACTTTCTACTGCCAATACATACATGACGCGCTGCTGTGAGCAAATAAAACATCAGCCATATCATCCTGTAGCCCAAGACTGGTTGCCCACTGAAGCTAAGCAGGGTTGAACCTGGTTAGTGCCTGGATGGGAAACCTCCTGGGAAAACTAGGTTGCTGCTGGAAGAGGTGTTAGTGAAGCCAGCTGTGGTCTGTGGGTCTTATAGTGACGGGGACACTATACTATACTTTTATTTTTTTTTATTTTTTTTTATTTTTTTTTTAAAGCACCGTCTTTCGGGTGAGATGTTAAACCGAGGTCCTGACTCTCTGTGGTCATTAAAAATCCCAGGATGTCCTTCAAAAAACAAAAGTAGGGGTTTAATCCCGGCATCCTGGCCAAATTTGCCCATTGACCTCTGTCCATCATCATGGCCTCCTAATAATCCCCATAAATACTGATTGGCTCTATCACTCTGTCTCCTCTCCACCAATAACCTGGTGTGTGGTGGGCGTTCTGGTGCAATATGGCTGCCGTTGAGTGCACAGAAAAGCACTATATAAAATGTAACAAATTAATATTATATTATTATAAAGACATTGTGGAAGAAACTGTATCTTTAAGATGTGTGTGACCATCATATGACAGTAAAAGAGCACACACAAACCTTGGGAATTGTACTGAAATGGTAAAGAGTGTTGGTACGTGACAGGAGGGCCTCCACTCAAGGATGAACTATGATGAACAAGTCTAAGAATGTTACACATATGGTTGAAAATACCATTTATTGGCCTAGAAAGATAACATTCTGAGAGTTAAGAATATAAAAGAGGAAGGATGCCCTCCCCTCACTGTCAGCCACTCTGTGTGACTGTACGACTGCTGACCCTTTCTTGCAAGAAATAAACCTCAAAGACAATTGGTGTGTTTGTCTCTTATTCAGTGATATAATTTTGTTTGCCACCACAACATGCTGCTGCTGTACAATATAGCATACATAAATTACCTGTTGCAGATCTATACAGGTGGAGCTGGGGAAGGTGGAGGGTTTCTGAAAGCGCGTTTCAACAGCAACAGAAAAGCTCAAGCTCATTGGCTACTGATACAGCACTAACCAATCAGCTGTGACCTATGGAGAATGATGTGATTGCAAGTATATTGAGTTAAGGACCTATCAGCCTGTGCCATCTAGACATGACCGAACTTGGATTTCACATTGAGGATGCGGACAATACAATTAATTGCTCTGCTATGCATTTAAACTATAGTTTAATTTCTCTATTAGACATTTCGGTCATGTTTAGAATTTGTAATTGTAAAGTGATCCATGTTGACACTGGGAAACATCAACTCTTAACGCATATATGCAAAATCATCACTATTACATCCCCAGAGTCATTTCCCAGCATGCTATTTTAACTTCATGCTTTCCATTCATCTGTCATTAAACAATTTTTCACAGTGGAGCACAGAGCAATTTTTCATACATGATTCATTTTAACAGTATTTCTCTATTTTCTAAATCTTAATTATGTTTTAATTGTGCATTTGCTTGATTAGCTTTAGTCCAAAAAAGTGTTTTCCTCTTACCTGTCGATCCACTCGTAATTAATTCAATAGGGGGGCCCTTACACCCCCCATCACTGTCTAATCAAGATTATTTAGGAGTATCTGAGTGCAATTACAGTCGAATTGGGCTGCTGTATAAGACTGCAATGTGTAAGACCTCCTCAGGTAACAGTGTCACATCACTCTAATGTTAGAATCAATCACACACTAATTGATTCTAGAAGAACTGTTGAAGCTTAAATAAGCCAACTTTATTCACAAGTGCTAATTAAGTCAAACAAGGGATTTTTTTCTAATTGTTTTTACTTTTCTTAAAGGAATAGCAAAATCAAAAGTGACACTTTATTTTAAGGTGATGTAGTTACACATTACTACATGTGCTATATAGTTCTAACAGTAAATTATGCATAATTAAAAGTAACTAACCCTAAACCAAACCCCAACTCTATGTTAAGAACATGTAGGTAATTAATATTACTCAGTACTTATTTGAGTAAGTACAATGTAACTGCGTCACCTTAAAATAAAGTGTAAACATAACGGTTTCCCCTTTTGGTAAACACTTTATTTCGATGGTCCACAGTATGCGACTACTTTATAAAGACTGGTATTGACATGAGGTTGCAATGCTACTTACACAGTTGGTAGAATTTCTGAAGTGGACCAACAAAAATCGTGGACCATCGAAAGTGTTACCAAAAGGTGAAACGATTATGACAAAGAAAAAGAAAAAGAAAAAAAATATATTGTATGATGCTTTTATGATAATCATCATTACCATCAAAAGTGTTACCAAAAGCTGAAATAAAAAATAAAAAAAATAAAATTAAAAAAGGAAACCTTTATGATGCTTTTATGCTAATATTGTGCTTTTTGGAGCTTAGCAAGCGAGTCTAATTTCTAAGAAAAAAAAAAAAAAAATAGATTAGGGTCCAATTCTCACTATTAACCAAGCATTAACTATGACTTTTGCATCAAACTCCTAAGTATTGCTTACTAATAGTTAGTAAGGTAGCTGTTACGTTTTGGTATTATTAGGATTAAGGGATGTAGAATATGTGCATGTATATAGAATAAGGCATTGATATGTGCTTTATAAGTACTAATAAACAGTGAATATCCTAGTAGTATGCAAGCTCATAACTAACTAGTTCACAGTAAGAATTGGACCCTAAACTAAAATGTTGCCAATTAATAATATAAGCAACACTTTCTATTGCTCATCCTTTTGGCCACTCTTGAACAATAGTTATGGGTAACATTTTCTAATTCTTTTCTAATTATTATCCATTCAGTTTTATTCTTATTTTAAAAACAACATGGGATATTTGCAATTCAAATTCCTTCCTTATTAAACCTCTTAAAATTAAACACTAACTTAATGTGTTAAAGTCCCTGTCACAATTAGTCTGTTTTGATTTAGTTTTCAAAGTCTTTTAGTATGTTTATCTTTTTTTCCCCTGTTTCCTTTGTTCCCATGTTCCCGCTTTTCATTAGTTGTCGTTGTTATTCATTATGTTACTAATTAGAGCACACCTGTCTGCATTTGAGTTTGTCACCTTGTGTATTTAAGTCCCTAGGTTTCTTCAGTTCAGGGTCCGGTATTGTTTGTGCATAGCATGCCGTTTCACTTGTGTTTTGTCTAACTGGATTACCTGAGTTCACTTTGTTTAATAAACCATGCAACTATACTTCACCTATTTCAGTCCACACCAGACGCGACGAGACAAAAATCAATCATAAATACAGCCAATCAGAAGAGTGTTTGGGCACAACTCTCGCAACAAAATAAATCAAATTCATAAATATTACACCATTTTAACATTATTAAAAATACACAAGTGACTGAACCGTCCGTCTCATTGAATACACTTGTTTGTTCACATCGAGTTGACAGTTTGAACATTCATGTTTCCTATAATTTATTTTCAAGATCTGAGGTGATTTATCCATTGCTGCTTTCAGAAGTTCACACTTACACTAGACACTTTTAACAATAAATAACAATAAATAAACAATACATTTAACAATGAATAAAGCCACAATGAGTACCTGAGATTATCATTGTCATACTTAGTTTTTGTCCTAAACATTAAGTTGGAACAACATACACTGACTGACATGGAAGAGAGAATTTTAATCACATGTTGTGGCGTCGCGTCGTGTCTTATTAGGTCACATTAATATACATACTATAGCAAATTCTATGCACATACAGAATAACTATCATTGAGCCTTTAAATATCAGACATGCCAGTGTTCTACTCCTAGTGGAGGTTTGGTTAGGCCCACCAGAATCTGTCACCATAAATTGCTAATTTTCTAAATTATTTAGTTTAATACCCACTGCAGAACAGAATGTCCAATTGATTAATAATTTAGTGTATGTTTCACAACGCTTTTGAGAGGAAAGGCACAGTAAATTTATGTCCAAATGATAAAAAAAATCATCATTTACAGTCTCTATATTTTTCTAGACAGCTGCTGAATATGCTCTTTCCAGAGCAAACACAAAAACTTTTTCTGTTTGGTGCAATTAGGTGCCTGTGACTGTACTGTACACCGCTTTCTGGCCCTGTTTGCTTCCACAAACATTTGTATTGAACCACAGTCCAGTTCCCCTTGAGTGGAATTTTAGCCTCCAAATACTGTGAGATTCTTACTTTATCAAGAACCATACAGAAATGTCAAGACATTCGTCTTGCAGAGTCGACTTTTAATCTCCTCTGGGAGTTGTATGATATAAAATAAACACTGTTAGATTCAGACTGCTGTACACACAAAATCATAGCCGTGCTGACCTACACCTCTTTTAGGTTTCGGACAGCAATTTTAGCCTGTGTTTCATTTTCCTAGAAAAGCAGGAGGCTGAATGAGTGATAATGTTGCCTAAGTGCCTTTACGTGCCACCGTTGTGCTGTGTCCTGACTGGGAATGGTTGGCAATGCGGCCATACAAAAGCCAGTTATCGTGACTGCAGGAAAGATAACTGGGTCAGATATTTTCTATTGAAGGCAACTACCGCTGCAACTGCTATAATATAGCCTTGTGCCAATCATTCAGGAATCCATTCACTGCAATCTTGCTGAAGGTTAAACAGCATCAGAACTTGGCCCAAAAGATTTAGCGACCACTTCTGCTCCTAGGCAGCATATTGAATCGTTAATCAAATGCATTATTATTTACTGACTATAACGGCTGTTTCAGAAACAAGGAAGCATTGTATCCAAGTGCAGCAGAAAAATTTATTTAAACAAACACAACTGGAGTAAATCCAGGCAGTAACGGAATATTCCAGACACGGGCAGAAACAGAACCGAAACAAACACACGTAACATCCAAAAATGATAACACCAGACAAACACTGGGGTTTAAATACACAAAATAGCAAGGGCTGGACTGAGGAATAAGGCAAACACTGGAAGTAAAACACAGGAACTACATATCAAAATAAGAATCCTAAGACAAAACAGGGAAACGTAAAACCGGAATCGTAACACTGACACACTGATTATGCTGCACTCTTGTACTGTAGTGCATATTAGCAATGTTTAAGAAAACTGTCTGTCCATTTTAAATGTATATATTTGTTTGATTTGTCATTCTGTGGGGAGTGCACTAGCATACCTTGTGAAAAAGAAGTGTGCTTAACTTGTGTACTTGTAGTGTATACAGTGTGTGTGTGTGTGTGCATTTCAAACTGTATTTGCAGATAATATATAAAATTATTATGTTAATGAAATTATGGGCCACATACAAATTTACAGTAAGTGTACATAAAGAGAATACACTTTCATGACTATAGTTGTGTCCCAAATTAAACACTATGCACTTATACACTATGTACTTATGCACTATACTCATGCGTATAGTGTGTGAATTTAATACGGTTATTTTGTTATTCACTGTTGGAGTCTGATGGCCCTCCCTCTCCGCTATACATAATTAAAACGGAGACAGTTGAGTGCATGAAGTGTCCAACATTCCACACTTTCGTTTTTCATTAATTAAGGCATCATCCGGGTATTTAAAGTCCACTTTTCCTATGTGAAATTTTCAGTGTGAACACACTACTCACACTATTTATACAAAAAAATAAAATAAAAATAAAATAAAATAATAATGCCATAGTACACAAATAAGCGAATTGAGACGGACCAAATGTTTTTAACACTCTTTGTAATAATGTCAAATTAAAAGTTTTAAAGTACATTTTAAATCATTGTGTGTTAATAAACTTGTTTTAAAGACATACTAAAGCACATGTTAAGTACTTTGAATGTTATACACTACAGTTCAAATTATAAGTTAATATGCTTTAAATGTACTAAATTGCAACTTCATTGTTACGTGAAATTACATATTTAAATACATGGCATGCAAGTTAATAAAATTACATTAAAGTATATTTTACTTAACCTTACATTTGTCAATATGCTTGTCAGTATTCGGCAGTTCACTCCAATAGACGTGTTAAGTAATTATGAATTACATATAATGATGTACTTAAGTCCTGCTACATAACCATTCTCAAGCATCCGTAAACATTGCATTCAGTTTGCATTTAAGTATATTATTTTACAGTATATTATTTACATAAGTAATTTAAATAAATAAATAATAATCATAATAATAATAATAATGGCTGAGAACAGCTAACATACAAACTTCAAATACACAACACAAGCATATTTTTGATTTCATGAGGTCTTTTTTTCATGGCATGTTCAGATGACATGGAATAAGAATGCTCTTGTGGCCAGCAATAGTGGTCTGACATGAGCTGTGGTGCTTATGTGGGTGACGCAAGTTTACGCAAGTATGGCTTGTCATTTCCTGATCCTTTTCACCTCTTTTTATTTCCTGCCCTTTCTCCACTGTCCTGTCAATAAAAAGATTGACAATAAGGCCAAAAAATGCAAGAAAAAATTTCAACAGAATATTAAAATTTGATCCAAAAGATTTTTTGACTTCCCAGACGAGGTGCGATGTTATCTTATTAGGCTGAGCGTTAGCTGCTATTTATAGTTATAGGCTACACATTCTAATGTACTGTCTGGTCAATACCTTTATTACCCACATAAGCAGCTAGTGTAACACTTACTTGTAATGTAGTGCAGAAAAAAAAGAAAAAAAATGCAACTACATGCTTTACATTGGAAATTAGACATACTGTAAGTTGAGTTTGGTTTTAAACTGTTTTGGTACATCCTAGCTGCTTTCTAGCATCTCAATCCCTCAACAAACCAGCTACCAGATGATCATACTAGATTAGACCAGACAATGTAGAAACTATCTACTCTGTTCAAAAACAAGTCTGTAAATGGATCCAGGTGAAAATGGATCCAGGTGCTGGTGAAAGACTTACAATCTTTACACATTAAATCAAATCCATGCTTACCAAAAATGAATTAATTCTTCACCATCGTAGACCTCATAGGAACTTTATCACATTGCTGTACTCTTTAGATCTTCTGGGTGCAATAAAGCGTGTCAAATGTTTATGACATTTAATTACCCTCAAAAGGGACTCGCTGGCAGAGGTTTGGCACCCTCAAACATTTTTTTATTATAAAACCTCACATGTTTCCTTCTGCTCACATTCCCTCAATCTTTTCCTTTCCAGACACACATTTCAGTAGACTTCATGCTTGTTATCAGATGTTTCTAAACAGCACAGACAGACTCTGAGATGCAAAGCCGAGGCCAGTGTCATTCTTTCACTTTTCCAGACAGCCTTTTCTGCCACAGACAGCCTGTGCTCAGAAGCCCTTAGCGGAGACAAGTGGCCTGAACAGCCTGAAGTCACTTCAAAGACCTTTGAAACTATTCAGCAGAACCTTAGCAGACGTCTGAAGGTAGAGATCTGACCTCGGATTCTTCTGTTTTCGTAACTCCTTTATTGAGTTATAAGCTTAATTTCTCGCTCAGCCTTTTGTACTGAGGAGACATTTGTGCGATTATATGAAATGGTCTGATGCAAAGGAATCCAGACTGATACCCACAAGGTGTGATGCACGTATAGCGTCAATGGTTTAAATGCCGTCGCCTTGTCTCGGAAACAGATATGTCTCAAAATACCTATTGAGTGCATTCACAAATTCAAAGTCATCTACTGTCTGAGAACTTCTCTTTTAAAGCCTTGTCTGAATACTGTCTACTTTAACAGCACAACAGGTCAGCAAGGTTCGTTGAGCATATCCCTGCAGAATAATGACATTTTGATTCCCCTGGATCCCCTAGGCGGCGTAAAAAAGTCAGCTTTGATTAAAGGAGCGGCAGACACACTCAGGGGTAAAGCGCCGGCCCCCTGACTATGCGCTTCTATGGATGTTCATGCAATGCGTTTTTATTCTCTGAATCTTCCGTGATGGATGTTATCGAATCTCAAAAGTCAACGGTGGTAATGCTTCATGTAACATGGCCTGTAATGGAAGTGTTGTTAATACTGTATATTCCAATGGCTTTGAAGCACAATCATTCTCTCATGTTGCCCTGGGTTGGCATTGTGCAGACGTTATTTATTTTTCCCACATAATTCATGTTCGTTCCAATGGTAGAGGGAAACAGAATTCTTTTTGACACTATTGTTCAAAACATTTCTCGTGGTCCGTTGAGAGCTTCACAGCATGTGGCGGCGGATGGCAGTAGCTCTGAAAGTGAAGGACGTTACCCTTGCTTTTGAAATTATTTTCAGATTTATGCTGTTAACAAAAAAGATTGCTTCTTAAAACTGAAGCGTTTTTTTTATATATGTTAACATTTGCTCTCCATTCCTAGCTTAAAGGGATACTCCACTTTAAAATGAAAATTCTGTCATCATATACTCACCCTCATGTTGTTTCAAACCTGTATGCATTTCTTTCTTCTGCTGAACAGAAAGGAAGATATTTAGAAGAATATCAGTAACCAGACAGTTTCTGGTCTCATTGACTTCCATAGTATATTTTTTTCCTACTATGGAAGTCAATGAGACCAGAAACTGTCTGGTTACTGACATTCTTCTAAATATCTTCCTTTCTGTTCAGCATTTTCATTTTAAAGTGGAGTATCCCTTTAACATAACTGTATTAACATCACTCTAAGTAGGTGAATATGGTTCTGGCAAAATTGGCCAAATCATTGGTGTGAGTTTGGGGTCAGATCATACATATTTATTTATTTTTTGAATGAGGGAGTGTTCTAGTATTTGTGTTAAAGATTATTTGGAGCCAAAAACTTTGTCTGCATCTGAAATTGCAAACTTCCCTACAATATAGTAGGCAAAAAACAGTATGTGAAAAGAGTAGCATGTCTAAATTCCCAGTATTCATAAAACAGGTGCAAATACCCTGTGGCAAGGTTTGTGTTCAGGGAAGAAGGAGGTGGGAACCGGCGAACTTTAAACAAACTTTAAAGGTGTCTTATTATGCATTATTATACATAATTATACATAATTGATTGTTCAAAAAACACATTATGTTTCACATATTTTACATTATTACAGCACTTCTCTCCCCAGTCTGATTGAACACGTCATTTTTGATGAAGCCCCTCCTTCCGAAATACAAAATGTGCTGTGATTGGTTAGCTGGCCCAGTGTGTTGTGATTGGCAGCGCTTAGCGCATGTTCGGGAAATGTCACAGCCCTTCATAACCACAAGCTTTACTCAGAAGTAAATATTAACGATGGCGTTAATTTTAAACCAGTTCGAGCCCAATTCAGACCCTGACAATGTTAACATGCAAGAGGATTGGGCAAAACAGATTTCAAGCACAGACTTTGCAAGCACTGATTTCACAGGATGTTTCAGAGTGGTATGTGTTTTTTTGTCATTTTTTCAAAGATACCATGTTATCCACCATTTAATCATATTTGTCGGAAAACTATGGTAATGCAAACAGTAATCGATCACAAAATCACTGATCATTTTCCTAGGGGCATTGAACAGTCTTACCAAAGCAAGAGCTTATAAAAGCTACAGTAAACAATACATCAATACTGTAATGTTAGTTAGCAGGCTAGTGGAGGTAAAGCTTTGCCCTTCTTTTACATCATAGCAACTACATAAAACATATAATTGGAACTGTAAATAGAAAAAACAACTACAAATAATAAGACATTCTTACAAGTTATGATCCATGAACAACAGATTGTCCCGACAAAATGGGAATGGCTACGTCTTTCAGGAAAAGCTTTCGTGCGTATAGCCTGCACAAATTATATAGTCTGCTGTTCTCCGTAAAATGTGCAGCACAGACAACGTTGAGGTTATAATGTTCAGGAACAGTGGTAAAAATAAATTCTAACCCCAAGTTCGTCAGCCTTAGGACAAACTTTTTATGGGGTGGAAAAAACAGGCCATAAAACAGGCCATTTTTTTTTTTTTTGCGTATTCCGTGGGCGTGGATTATTTAAATGAGGAACATTATGACTTCATAAAATCAGGAAAAAAACGTGTTATAATCCAAACGAGCCGTTCGTTGTTGCTCTTGAAAAAATGGATTCTGTTAAATAAAATATCTCCCTTTGGAGTGGACTTTGAGCTTTGTAACCTTGCAGATCATTTATGCTCACACAGCAATATTACACACTAACTAAAGTTGAAAAAGTGAAAAAGCATAATAGGACCCCATGTAGTCCCCAAAATAAACAAACAACAAATCAAAAGTAAAGTGGCAACCCCTCACGGACGACTACCGCATATAAACATAATAAAACAAAGTACAGGCCTGGTCCTCTCTCCTCTTCCACTGTCGTCACTCCTCCTTTTTTCCTTCTGGAGCTCCTCTGTGGGACTCGAGACAGTCATTAACACTCGCATGACCGGCCTCGCTCCATTCCCATGGCTAAAATACATTTGCATAATACCCGCCTATGTTGTATGTTGTCCGTCCACAAACAACTTGACCCGCCCACAAACACATAATTTTACAAAGTTCAACACGGGATTCCCAAAGCGCTTGCTCTTGAAAGATGGGTCAGTACATTATTTGGACCAGCTTGCTCCTCAGAATCACCTGTAAGTATGAATAATTATTGATGTATATATTTTCTATATATGCTATATATGTATTTTGAGTGTTCACAATACATAGTTTTGGGTTTTATATTGTGTAGGTCTCCTGCTAACCAGCTAACTCGGGTTATTACGGTCTTACTGAAATACTTCTGCTAATCAGCTGTGGGCCACTATTACCTAAAACTGTGTATATTAATGCTGATTATCTGTTGTTCTTCCTACTTTGAGTAATGAGAAAGGATGGAGCAAGATTTGTCTTACAAACTTTAATGTTACATCAGTCATTCACATTCACGCAGTGCTCGGCTAACTTATTTTCAGCATCATTATTCTTCAGTCACATGATCCTTCAGAAATCATTCTAATATGCCGATTTGCTGCTCAAGAAACATTTCTTATTACCAATGTGAAAAGCAGTTGTGCTAATTTGTGGAAACTGTGATCAGTTTTTTACTTTTTTTTTTTTTTACTTTTTTTTATAAAAGAGCTTTTATTTGAAATAGAAATCTTTTGTAACATTATAAATGTCTTTGCTGGCACAATTTGATGCATGCTTAGGTATTATAAGTATTTCTTTCATAAACATAAAAAAAAAAAAAAAATCATGTTATAGAAGTAAAGTGAGTTATCTTACAAATGCAACTTCATGTTGATTTTAATGTGGCTGAGGATTTTGTACAGCATCTTATCAGCTAATAGATCAAATAGAAATACATTTCAGCAATTTATCTAAAAATGTATCTAACGAATTAATACCTGAAAGCATCCCTGATGTCTGCAGTGTCAATACAAGTGCTCAATATAAATAATAAATATAAAAGTACTACAGGATAAGACAGAAGGATAACATCTGACCTGTCGAACATGCACAAGAGGAAGGCTTTGAAAATAACAAGAACCTTTTAAACTGAGTGGTATCCGAGGATTTGTTAAGTGCATATGCTAAAAGCATCAGGCGACTATGCTTTTCCTGTTTATGGGTCAAAGGTGAGTCGCTGTAAGCTCATCTTCTTACAAACACTATGGCAAGCCGTTTTAACATTTAATCCTTAAAACCTACTAGTATCTATTTTCATGCTACTAGAACTTATTTAGGTACTAGTGCCTATTCTTTAGATAGTACCTTTTTAAAAGATACTAGTAGTTATTCATTAGATACTAGTTGTTGTTGTTTTTTTGTTGTTGTTTTTTTTAGAGACTGGTACTCATATTTCCTTATAATAGACACTAGTACTTAATTAGATTCTAGTGCCTACTGAATTGGTACTACTACTTATTTATTAGATACTAGTACTTATTCGTTAGTTACTAGTCTTCATTATTAGATACTACTTATTTATTAAATACTAGTTCCTATTAAAAACACACTAGTTCTTATTCATTAGATACTAGTACTTATTTCGATAGAGACTAGTAACTATTCTTTTGTTACTAGTAACACATTTAAAAATGTTGCCACTGACTTCTATGGGGATCTGTCATCCAGATATCAACTATTCAGTTCTGACTAGTACGCATTTATTAGATCGTAATAGTCATTCATTAGGTACTAGTACTTATTTTTTAGATAGTACCTATTACTAGATACTACTTGTTCAATAGATACTAGTACTTAGTCATTAGATACTAGAACCTATTAAATATATACTAGTATTTATTCATTAGCTACTAGTACTTATTCATTAGATACTAGTAGCCTACCTATTAAATACTAGTACCTATTAAATAGATAGTACTTATTCAATAGTCACTAGTATCTTTTGTAATTGTTACTAGTAACTATTCTTATTTTACTAGTCACAACTGCTTTTTTACTTGTCTTATGTTATGACTAGTCAGAACGTACGGCCATTATTAAAAATAAGTACGGCCACTGCAGAGCTCAATTAAATATCTTACTAGTAAAATAAAAAAATCTTACAAGTAGCATTTGGAATAAATACTAGTATCTAATAGATAAGTACTATCTATTGAATAAGTACTAGTAGCTAATGAATAAGTACTAGTATCTATTTAATTGGTAGTATCTAATGACATTGTACTATTATTTATTCAATAAATACTAGTATCTACTAGCATCTAAAAAATAAGTACTAGTACCTAATGAATAACTTCTAGTATCTAATATATGTGCTATCACAATTGGAATACACACTAGTCAGAACTGAATAGTTGATATCTATGACAGAAAAAAAAAGTGTTACTAGAAACAAAGGAATAGTTACTAGTCACTATTGAAATAAGAACTAGTATCTAATGAATAAGTACTACTATCTAATAATAAGTACTAGTAACTAACGAATAAGTACCAGTATATAATAAATACGTACTAGTACCAATTTAAAGGGGACATATCATGCTAAATCCACTTTTTTTAGCCCTTAAATGCATTTTGTTGTATATTTGGAGTGTTTAGAAGTACAGAAAAGTTGAAATTATTCTCTTCAGGTGCTTTGTTGATTTTTCTGTTCTCTATGATGTTTTTTGAACTATTATGTCACGGTATTTGCAGCGGAACTGCCAAATAAGGACATCGACTTCCGGCCCACCACTTCCAGCAATCCGCCATTTTTATTTATATATACAATTTTTTAGTCCAAGCTAAAGGATGCAGAAGTTACGAGAGGGTAAGTTAAAATGTTCGGTTGTTGGATGTAGTAACCCCCACGCTTCATTACACCGTCTAATGTAGATTAACTGCCGCGCTTGTGACAGGGCGCATGTTTAACTGAAAGAACGAGCAGAGAGAGAGACCCGGTCGCGCGCGCGCGCGCACTCTCTCTCTTCGGAGCCAGGCCAAAGTCTAAACAAGACTTCACCGTCTCCAAACTAGACGCTGTCTTGCTCTCTCTCCCTCGCACATATTAATCAAAATAAATCGACACGGTGGTAAAAGGTCGGAAGACCAAAGTTTCATGTGTAAATACAGTAACACACCATTGCGATACATCCATATGAAGACGTTGTTCTGCAGGTTCGTCGTCTTCATTTTCATCTCGCTCTGGCTCGAACATGTAAGGCTGGATGGGCAAGTCTTCCGTTGTTGACATTTTGTTAATAATGTGTGAATAAAACGTTTCTGTGTCGCTAGATAATCATATCTCTGCCATCAAACTACAAAAATGGCCGAACGGGGTGGAGTTGAACCGAGTGTCACCGTTACAACCTGGAGAGGGGGCGGGGTATGAAGTGTCTCAATTGTATTTAAAGAGACCGCACCAAAACGAGTTGCTCTCAGACGCACATCAGAAAAGGGGTAGAAAAGGGGTCTGTGGAGCTATAATAATGAGGAATTCAGACCCAAGCATTGCAGTTCCGCTTTATATAGACCACAAATGTATGATTTATATGTAAAAAGGAACGATTTAAAAGCATGATATGTCTCATTTAATAGGCACTAGAATCTAAATGAGTACTATATCATTAGAATATAAATAAGTACTAGTATCTTTTAAGAAGGTACTAGTATCTAAAGAATAGGCACTATGAAGAATAAGCATTAGTAGCTAATGAATAAGTACTAGTACTTAATGGAATAGATACTAGTATCTAAAAAATAAGTATTAGCTTGAAAATAGAGACTAGTAGGTTTTGAGGATTAAATGTTACAACGGCTTGCCATTCAGACACATGATTTTGGTCTTGTACGATGAGCTTGTACTTCAATTCTTGACTGCTGCATTTTAAAGTTTTTGTGTGTTTGCATAGACTGCAGCAGGTACACAATGCAGTTCAACAGTGCTGCACAACTTGTAATGAATAGACTATTCAAAGCCGTGAAAGTGGATGCGCTGTCTGTCGGCTCTAGTACATTGTAATGGATGAATTTGCTAACAAGCTCAAATCAGATTGTTTAGACTACAATTATAATGTGAACATCTGGTGAATAAATTCGAATAAGCTTAGGTTTGGTTAATGTGTAATTGCTCATTCTGGGACATAACAGTGTGTTTAATTCCAGTGTCTGCTGTGAATCTATAGCTGCATTAATTCATTATTCCCAGGGCTTTAGTTTCAGAATAACTCTAATCAAACACATCAATATGAGCCAGAAACTATACACCTTTGACTAATTTCAGTATGCCATACAACTATACTTCAGATACTTTTCTGTAATATATAGTACACATGCATGTATACGGTTCATACTGAGTAGGCACATTTTCTGTAAGCATTGAATACCTGGGTGACTGGCTACATTTTCTATAATTTGCAGGGTTCTGACAGAGCACACAGCGCACAACAGCTATCCCAGAATGCAATGAGCTTGACTTTACCATGACATAACTGGAATTAATATCAAACCCTGCTGGTAGATGATGTAATTTATGGTATAAAACTATTTAAAAGATAATTGTGACTTTTCATCTCACAATTCTGACTTTTTTCCCCCTTACAATTACAAGATATAAACTAGCAACTGCAAGAAAAAAAAGAAAAAAAAGGATGCAATTACCTTTTTTTATTATTTTGTGGCAAAAACAAGCTTCCATAGTAATTACACCATTTGAGGGCAGAAATCATATTTTCATAATTTAAAAATTATTTTCAAAATATGGTAAATATTTTATTAGATTTTTTTATTTTATTTTTTTATCATTCAAACACTAGCTGTATATTCTGACAAAATATAAGTTATTCAATTCATTTATTTGAACCATATTTAGTAGGTGTATCACCACTGATGCCCAACTGTTTAAAAATATTTCTAATTGCATAACACGTTTGATTTTACATTCTTTTTTTTTCTTTTTCTTTTTTTTAAGCATTATACAGTTCCGAACTGCCCTCTTTAATACAGAAAAGGAGCGAATAAGCACATGAATTCATCTGTGCAAGAATACACGGATTTCTGACTTTCTATCTCCATCTTCTGCAGCTGAAGTAAAACACATTTTTGTTGAGTTCCGCCAAACCGGAGGGATGGGGTGTGGATCAGTGGTGCTAAATTAGGAAGGGTGTAAACCCTTACAGGAGGAAGAATCCTCCAGGCATTTGGCTTCTGATACATCACTTGGCCCAGTTCCTTTACACCAGATGAGAACACGGTAACTTCACAGCTATATTGCTCTGATTTAATCAGTTTAGGAAAGCCAGAAAGGAATTCACTTATTGTTTGTGTATACATACATTTTTATTAGATTTACAGTAAGTGATTGAAATAGCTTATTTTAATATGCATTTTGAACTATTTTGCTTTGCAGGTCAGATTTGAACCCCGCTCTCTTTCACTTATTTTTGGTGCTGGTGTGTGCCTCTCTCTTTATCATATAAACCATATTATTTATAATATTTATCATTCTCACAAATTTGTATTCTGTATAGAAATTGATCAGCATGACATTGTAAGTGACTCTAACATTGTTACAAAAATGTGCTTCAATTAAATAGTTTGAACTTTCTATTCATCACATCCACAAAAATATTAACCGGCACAACTGTTTTCAACATTTATAATAATCAGAAATATTTATTGAGCAGCAAATCAGCATGAAGGATTTCTGAAGGATCATGGTACACTGAAGGCTGAAAATGTAGCTTTGCATCACAGGAATAAATAATCATTTAAAATATAGAAGTTCTTTTAAATTGTAATAGTTCACAATACTGTTCTTACTGTATTTTTAACCAAATAATTGCAATCTGGGCAAGCATAAGAGATGTTTCACAAACAGTAAAAAAAAAATGGAATTGTATAATAATTTTAAAGAAATATGATCATCTCATTGTCATATTGGTTATAATGAATCATAATAATTGAGCATAACAGTTAACTCTTAACTATAGAAACTCATTACTGAGTGCACTTGTAAAACTCGTTCTGAAATCATAGCTCAAACAAAAAAGCCACTAATCTATCCTTATCAAGAAATGATAAGAATGTAAATGTGGACCTTGAAATGCAATGCAAGTCGCTTTGGATAAAAGCGTCTGCCAAATGCATAAATGTAAATGTAATTGTATCCTTTGAGATCCAAGGACAGTTAAATCATTAAAACTGGTAGAAATCTCACTATGTTTGTCATGTCAACAAATGTCTAATAAAGTCCAGGACGTTTTAAGGGTCAGGAAAAATGAGAAGTTGACTAATCCTAAACACCAACATGAATTTTATTCATGACTTCACAGTGGGGATGTCTCTGGAAGCTAGCAGGTGCCGAGGTTTCAGCGGGTATTAACCGCAGCACTTCAGCTGCATCCAAGTTTAATTAATGCTGGGAAGCAGAGCGAAGAAGCGGGGAACGGCAGGAGGGCGTTAGGGTAGATAGCAGCCACTGTGTGGACGTGCCAAGTGCCCTCAGGTTACTGTCACGTCCTTTGCCAAGGCCGAAGGTGGGCACTGTGCCGCCAACGAACAAGCGGCTATATGCTTGCTAGCCAGAATTCTAAAAGTACAAGAAGGACAAGAAACCGCTTTATAATCGGAGAGAATAGAAACGTAATCTTGGGCTCGTGATTAGTCGCTTTCCTGAGAGAGCATAACCCATTTAAATTGACTCCAGCATTGGATACAACACACATGATGACATCACAATGCTAGCCAAACGATTAAAACTCTGGACAAACACTGCAGGTATGGTCTCAGCAGGGATTACTCTGCTCTGTCTTTAGTGTCTCCAATTCCAGAGCCGTTATGGCTCTGTCCAATACCTTTTAACCTCTCGACGATGCTCAATGGTTTCTTTTTAGCAAATAAATCGCTCGAGTGGGTGTAAATACCACTAACTTTCATGTTGTTTTTTGCAAAACCTGCAAAAATCGCTCGATTCCGTCACTGCTTCTGCAAACCGCTGATCAACACGTTTGGTTAAACATTTCCTGCCTGGAGTTTTCGCATTCCTCTGCGAAGTACATCACCCGGATCATTGGTCTGATTGGTTGAAGGATTATCCAATTGCGTACAGAGTCATTTGAACTATGCCCGTTGATCACGAGCAGACTCCCCAGACCAATGTTCAAACTTAAAAGATTGAGCTTGGTCTGGTGACAGCCAGACTAAGAGATTGTGTCACTTTAAAAGACTTATAACATTCATATACTAATTTCACGCTACTATTTTGCTAATGCTGCTTGTTTTTGTTTTTTATATGCATTTTGAACTTTTTTTCTTCGCAGACCTGATTTAAACGCTGGTCTTATTAGCAAAAGTATATTAGTTTCAAAGGTGCAATTGGCTTTTTTTTTTTTTTGCTTGTTTTCACTGTTTTGTTTTGCTTTTGTGATTTTTTTATTTTTTTATTTTTGCTTTCTGTAATCATAATAATTGTAAAATTGCAATTAACTATAATAATACATAATAATAATTAAGGAATAAACTTCTGTTCTTTTTGAAGCTCGACAGTTTTGGGTCACATGTTCTGCATATAAAAGAAAGTAAAAAGAAAGATTGAAACGCCTTGAGGGTGAGAATGCATTAATTATCGTATTAAATTTTGGGTGAATGGGCTGAGGCCTGATCAACAATATGATTATTGATCTGCGGTTTCGTAAATGTATGTTAATAAAAATACAAAGTTCTGTCATAATCTTCTCAGATTATAAGTGTATATTTACATATCAGTATGTGGACTTATTTCAAAACCATTGGCATTAACCCTGCATTAGAGACTATCATCTCCAATCATCTCCAGGCTTTCCAGTAAATTTTGGAAGATTTTAGATCATCAGTGGTCAGGCTGATGATGGTTGATGAGATCTGACCCACCGTCACACAAATGACAATGCATCATTGCATAAACATGTCCCATTGAATCAGTAAGATGCCCATAGTCGCAAAAAGAGCCTTGATGTGGGATGCCGAGCTGGGCAGATTTATAACCTCTCATCATGAACATTATTCATATGGGATGTACAGCGAATCACAGAATATTGGTGCACAGGAGGCTTATGAAGGGGTAATACAAAGGAAACAGGCATCTGGGACTTGTCCTCCCATTTTAGACATGTATTTATGCATGTGAACAGCTCTGAGCAATTAAACTGAGCTCTTCCTCTCCAGAGCTTCCCTAAAAACTTCCCCTGCTCCTTGTTTAGTCAAGGTAGAAATGTGTAAAGTGATGGGAGAAAGGAATGACTAGGATAAGAGAAGAAACAATGCGGGCGCTGAGCCACTCTCAGCCATGTCTGAGCTCAAAGAATCCCAAGAGTCTCCACAGAATCAATGTGCTGGAAGGGATGACGCAGGCGAGTCTTGCCTACACTGCCCCCTACTGCTCAGGAGTGGAAGCGCACCATACTCTTAAAAGTAAAGGTTCCAAAAGGGGGTTTTCAGAGTGATAGAATAACCTTTTTTTTTGCTTCCCAAAAGAACCTTTCAGTAAACAGTAAAGATCTTAAAAAAAAAAAACACACATGTTTTCTAGTGCACTCTTTAAAATAAAGGTTCCAAAACCGGGTTTTCACAGCGATGCCATAAAAGAACCATCTTAGTTTCCTCAAAGAACCTTTATTTTACTTTTATTTTAAAAGAAGATTTATGTTATTAATGTAAAGAACATTTTAATTATCAAAAAGAACCTTTTCCATATATATATATATATATATATAAAAAACTTAAGTTTCCATGGATGTTAAAAGCTTCTTCATGGAACCATCAATGCCAATAAAGAAGCTTTACTATGAAGAGTGTGTGAAGAGCATTTTAAGAATTGTTTTATTTTTATTTTATTTTTTTTTATTTTTTTTATTTTTTTTTTTACTTTTTTTTATTTTTTATTATAAAGAATGTTTTGTGGAATGGAAATGTTCCATGGATGTCAAAGGTCCTTCTTGGAACCATAGATGCCAGTAAAGAACGCTAATTTTTAAGAGTGACAACATGCTGAAATATGTTAATTGGTACAGTGACTCATCATATTAAAGAGATTCACCCAAGAATGAACTTCATGTCATTCCAAAACCTGTCTGACTTTCTTCTGTGAAACGAATTGTATGATGTACAAAGCCATTCAAAAAGGCCACAATGTGTTTCTTATTGAGAATAAAAGTATTTAAATGATGACCAAATTTTCATTTTTGGGTAATAGTTTCTTTAAAGTGACTAATTTTAATAAAGAAATGTAATTTATCTCTGATCTGAGAGAACTGTGAAAGCGAGGTTGTCAGCTCGGATGTTGCTTGCTCAAGGCTTTCAGGCATTGATTTAGCACAAAAGCACAAATCCAAAGGTAGTTTAAGCCTCACTGCATAAACAAGCAGAAGAGCATCTTTAACTCTGAAGAATAGGCCGTCTCATAAAGAGGGTGAAGGTCCAAGCATTTCTGCCATTTCAGTGTGCAGGAGTGAAGCTGTCAGAAAAGACACTGAGAAATCAATCACAGCCAAAGTCATGGCAACTGTGAAGGATACCATTGAGACAGTGGATCGGTTTGACAAGCAGGTTATATAGCATAATACAGTCCAGCGGCCCAAGAGTAATAAAGCTAAATATAAGCACTTTAGGCCCACTTAAGTCAAGTCTATGATCCTTAATAATTGTATGAGGAGAGAGAGAGAGAGAGAGAGAGAGAGAGAGAGAGAGAGAGAGAGAGAGAGAGAGAGAGAGAGAGAGAGAGAGAGAGAGAGAGAGAGAGAGAGAGAGAGAGAGAGAGAGAGAGAGAGAGAGAGAGAGAGAGAGAGAGAGAGAGAGAGAGGGCAGTGTAGTAAAGCCACACTTTATCATTATTACAGCGTTTTCATGGTACATTATTCCTAAAATGTGACCTTTAAAGGGTTAGCTTACCCACAAATTAACATTGTGTTATTGTTGACTTACCCTCATGAAAAAAAAAAAAAAAAAAAAAAAACCTACCCTTGCATTCAATAAAAGCATTTCTTTTATTTTTTATTTCAGTTTTAGACTCAGTGATTTAAGTAAACAAAATTTAGGCAATTTTGTCTTGGTAGCTGCATTTTATGTCGGCTGCATTTCATCAAAAATATAGTAGTCAGCATTACTCATGCACAATATTCTGAAGGCATACCATAGATTTATGTGGAAGAGGACACAAATAAACCAAAAACTGCTTTCATTGAATGGACAAGATAAGATTTAAAACTTATATGAAATGTTATTTTGTTTTGTTCCACAGAAGAAATGAAGTCATTGGAAATAAAATGTAAATGGCAGAATTGTATAGGCTAAAACTTTAGTCAGTTGCCAAGGCAACATTTCTTATTGAACTTTTTCATCTGTTTAATTTTATTTCTGCTAAAAGCTTTATTTTTAGTTAACAATAACAACACTGGCACAAGTTTAAAGTTTAAATGTCTGTCAATCAATGAATTACTTACAGTTTTTAATATGAATTACATAAAATGAAGATAATGATTCACATTGGTTAGCATTTGTTGAGAAAAGCCCTCATGAAGATCATTTAAAGTCATTGTCTCAAATGAGCAAATCAGGCGAAAAGTGGCTTTAGATGTCAGTACATTTCCATAATCATTGAACAAAATAATTGAGCAATATTTTTAACTGTTGGTCTATATAAACAAACTGCTTGAAAGTAGTTAACAATTGAACCAATGTGTCTTGTGTCTTGAGACCTCTTTATCTGCTTTTGATCACAAAAATGTATTCTGCATGAACGGTTCCTTGCTTAGTTTATACATGTGCATTCGGCATCATTAGCCTTAATATAATTTCTTTTTACATCACCTGAACGTGGCTTGCGACGATCGTGAGCATAAAAAGGTCACTGCGCGCTCGGTGATATTAGCAGCGCGTTCTGTCGAGACAGCATCTTACATGAACACCAGAACAATCTCTTCTCACTCTGTCTTTCTTTTTGTAATAGGAATGCTGTAGGGTTGTGAATGCCCTACTTTCATTCTCACTTGTTCAGTTTTTTTCTTCATCCTTGTCTGGTGGTGGTAAAGAGAAGCAGTGGCATGTTTAAATATAGTATGGCACAGATGTTTGATTTTCTCTTGGGCCTGTAGGTGATATTAACAGATTCATGCTGAGCCATGTTTAATGTGACCACGGCGAAAAGATACAGCCTGTGCAAACTCGTGGTTTAACTCGCCATGTCAGTCACATTCTCCATGTGAATGTCTGTAGCAGCTGAAACTGTTCTGCTCTTGTGTGATATTCACAGCAGCAGCACTTTACTATATTAGTGATATAGCAGCATTAAACAGAGAGAATGCTTATTTAAAGCTGTTATAAGAGATGATTTTTTTTTTTTTTTATCATGTATAAAATGTCTCTGCTATCTGACAGGCTTCACTGAGATAGATGCCCTGAGAATCACACCTGTCTGTGTGACAGTCCTGGCATATATGAAGCCGACTGCGGCCTGCATGTCACTCAGAAAACTTGAGCCGGCTCTCTGCCAGACAAGGCAGGAATAGTTTACAGTTAGAAATCAAATCTGAAGAAAAACTTAAATGGCACTGGTCATTTTCTGCCACTGGACATCATTCGTTAAGTTTACAGACATTTACTTTAACCCTAAAATACAAGACAACGCAATTCATAATGTTGCTTTTTTCCAACCAAGGGTCAGGTATACATTTATTTCATTTATGCATTTCATGAATTTAATCACAAATGTTTCCTTGAAAAGCATTTCATTTTTAAAGATATTGTGAGTAAATACACACCAGTATAATATTATAAATATTTAGGAGAGCTCTTTAAAGTGTGAAGTGGACTTTGACTCTTGCCTTTGACGTCACAGCAAATGTCTGACTGCAATTATAACGGATGTTATGATTTATGCTACAATAAACTATAAACAAACCTTTTCTCGTTGGCTAAATGAGCCGGTTATGTGCCAAACCCAACTGCTTTACATAACAAATGAATCATTTCAATTGAAATGAATGGGAAATTACAGCAATATATCATTTTTTTTTTTTTTTTCAAAACTGCAAAGTGTTATTTTATTTGTTCTGTTGAACAAATGCAAAGCACTGAAGTCAAGAACACACAGCTGGTTTCCCCTCAGTTTGTGGAGCTGGAGACATTTGTGTTGTTTGTTCAACTCTGTTTTAAGACACATACTTTTTCTGTTTTAATTACAATTATATAATACGTTATTTAAAAAAAAAATAAAAAAAATATTGCTGTCATTTTTTTGCCCTCATGGAAATAATGGGGAACAATGTCCAGGAAACATAATAATAATAATTATATTGTATGTTTCATGGACATTGTTCCCCATTATTTCCATGAGGGCAAAAAAATTACCTTTTCACACCTTTTCTTTTTAGAAATGTCTACCAACTGCATATTGATTTAGAGCGAGTGAGTCCAATTTAA
Source organism: Leuciscus idus (assembly GCA_021554675.1). Taxonomy (NCBI): domain Eukaryota; kingdom Metazoa; phylum Chordata; class Actinopteri; order Cypriniformes; family Leuciscidae; genus Leuciscus; species Leuciscus idus. Next base: position 44,138,772 of record CM038624.1, read on the forward strand.
TATGGTAAATAAGTAATCTGGTTTACTGAAATCTGCCAATAAATATTAAGAGCTGTTTCTACTTTGGGACTGATACTTGGGAACTCACTGCAAAACCAAAAACAGCACACACACACACACACACACACACACAAAAACACTGTTTAAATGTCTACATGATTAGATTTAGTGCAAATTTAGTGTTTGCATACTGTTCAATGAAGAAAATATGAAATCTTTCCTGCTGTATTTATCACAAATTATTGTTTTAAAATGTATAGCTATTAGTTACCTGCATTTGCATCTACAATAAGGTGCATACAGTATATTTCAAGTTCATAGAATAAATACAAAACAAAATGCACAAAGAGTGGATGTCTGTTTATCATAGCTGAAGAGAAGCAAAATAATGCTTCGCGAAAATTAAAGTGAAGACAGCGAACGAATGACAAGAAAGAACAAAACTATAATCATCCAGTACACAAGAGTATGTACAAGCAAGAGTTGGTTGTTAGGCCATGTCCACACTAAGGCTACGTTTACAGGTGGCCGGTTATTTTCATAAACGGACATTTCACCCTCTCCGTTTTCAGAAAAGTGTTCGTTTACACAAACCCGTGTATATGCCGTCAAGAGCATGCCAAACCTGTAGGTGGCAGTGTAACGAGAAGCTCAAGCCCATGTTAGCCAATCAGAATCCCGAAAATATAGGTCGCACCTTTAACGCAGTGCAAGTTCTGTCGCATACTGTGACGTCGACTGCCTAAAACTCGTGCAAACTGAGTTTTCCAAAATCTCCACTCTGGCTGGAGTTTTTAGAAAGAATCGTTTTCAGAGGCGAATTCTCCGTTTGCGTGTAAACGAGGGGCACAACCAAAGGGAAATGTCTCAGTTTTTCAAAATAACCATGTACGTGTAAACGGGGCCTAATATGTTTTCGTATGAAAACGCACCTTTTTCTCTCCGAAAACGCTCTCCAAAAGTGGATACATTTGAAAACGGCTTTTTCGCATTGTAGTGTGGACTGTCAAAACGGAGGTATTTAAAACAGATGACATAAGTTTAGTCATGTAATGCATATTGTACCAATCGATATTCATGTGTATACCGGTATTGTTATGTCACTTTCACACTGTTGCTAAAATATGTTAATTTGCACACTCTTCTTATCACTGTCCTGCAAAGATGACAGAAAAGTTACTCACATTTGCTGTCCTGCGGCAACGAGAGCAGTTGCGTTTTAGACCAAACATATAATGGTGAGTGAGTGCGACCTGGACGCATCAGTGAATGGTGAAATATTTTGCTGAATGAAATTATCCTGCCAGAAGAATTGCGCGATAACTTTATTATTTATTTTTCCGTCTGTATCATCTCAATGAACTTTGAGGTTTTACGCATGCGCAGTAAGGTGAATTTAGTGTTTTCAGGCGTTTTCCATAAGTTTCTCATCCACACTGAAATGTTGGAAAACGCCTGAAATCGCTAGTGTGGACGGAGAGCTTTTTTTAAACAAAACCAATGTTACTCACGTATGGAGCAGAAACAACGCAACCTCAGCATCCGTTTTCAGGCCTTCCCGCTTCGGTCTCTCCAACGCTGGAAAGCTTTTCTAATATTAACGCGGGTCCTAAAGCTCGTCTGATCAGAACTCTTAATTTTCCAGTGATCTTTGGTGATCTTTTCTCTTTTGTAATGTCTCTCAGCCATCTCTTTCTACAGTCGTTCTTCAAATCTCCTTCTTGCTCACTCTCTCTCCTCCATCATGAGTGGACACGCCCCCTACTGTTATGGTGCAGGGACTGATCCAATTTCAACATTTCTTAGAAAAAAAAAATGCTTACAGCACCTTTAATGATGTACTTCTTAATAAAGCAGCTTAAATACTTGCTTAAACTGGTATAGGTTTCTCTTTCTTTCTTTTTTTCCCTTCTTTTTTTTTTTTTTTTTTTTTGATCTAGGAAAACATTATAAATATCTTTAATGTCAATTTCCGGTGTGAATCAAAATGTAATATTAATCATCTTTCAATGCAAATCTGGCATTTACAACAAGGTAGATATATCTTGATAAGGTAAATATATTTCCAGTTCATAGCATAACCTCGTCCTTTCCTGACATTTCATTTCATATTTCCGAGGTGTCATATTGTTCATTTCCACCAAAGCTGATGGGCCAAAAAGAATCTGCTCTTTTCTAGTCTAGTGTCTGGCATTTGCCATCATAGTTGTACAGGTGTAGTAATATTAGATCACATATGTAATAGATTTTTTTCAGCATTATATTTCTTCACAACAGGAAAAAAATTTAAAATAAAATGACCCTACCCTTCCCAATCCTGCTTTTGTCATCCTCATCTGCCCTGATCTCTCGCTCTCTCTCTTCTTCATCCCTGTGGCAGAAGTGTTGGCTGCTGTTGCACCTGCAGCACTTCCTGTTTGCCTCCGCACCTCTTATCCTTACTTCCCTATTCCTCATCTCTGCTCAACCTTTTGGCTCATCACCTGCGGCACTCTTTCATCCTGACGTCCCCTCTGCTTTTGTCTGTCCTTCGTGATCCCACCCCAGTGAGAGGCTGCCTCCAAAAATTGCAGTTGTTTTTCTCAGTAGGACTCCGGATAAAGGCCACATTTTCTTTTGTTGTATCTCTATGATGTCGTTGGCTGTGTCTGTATGCCGTTGATGTGCTTTTTTCAGTCTAGTGGAGTTTGTATAGACACGGTTTTGTTCATTGATGTAATACAGTTGGCCTCAAAAAGGGGCATTGGACATTTAAAAAATGTACACTCTGTTAAAAGAAAAAAAGAAATAGTAAAATAGCTGTGTCTCATGGGCATAGCTTGACATCTGAGCTTGGGGGGGAGGGGAGCAGACCGAGCCAGTCACTTTGGACAGTCACCATTTTAATCACATTTAGCTTTTCTATAGATCTTGCACCAGAGAATCAAGCGCACAGCCATCTTTAGAATTCTGTGTATGAACTTCTGTTTTAGCGGTAGCTCTGTATATTTCTATAGCATCGTTGTTAAAGAGTAATTAGCTGGAGAAGTGGATTTACTTATTGTAGAGTTAACGAAAGTTAGGTGTATGTAACACCAATCCATTAGACCTTTATTTAAATGTCACACAAAATAAGGAACCAATACAAATATATACATTCAATACGGCACCAATAATCAATTGCCGAAAAACTGGATTCAACAGAGGCTTCAAAAATGGTCCACCATCACAATGTACAATCTTTGTTTAAAGTAATTTATAACTGTTCCCTTTGCTCCCTTTGTTTGTTGAATAGTGCAATTAAAAACAAAAACAAAACAAAACAAAAAAACACTTGAGTGCCCATGATTCCACAGAAAAATCCAACATGAAGAGTAATTTGGCATCAGTGTCTGATGTATACAGCATTGTTTATCCAGCTGTAACAGCTAAGCAGTAGTCTATATGGAAATCAACTCTCTCATTGTTCCAGTCGTCTCAATAGTTTAAGCCACTAAGTAGTCTACATATACACAGAACCCAAACCCTCTTTAGACAATGAAAATATTCGACTAAGCAAACCATAACCATGTGCTACAAACACTCATTATTAACAAAGCAAAAGTATCACTTATAATTACCTATGAATGAGCTCTAGAACTAACGAGATCCTCAAACAGGGTCAACAGGCCTAAAACAACATGAGGAAAGCCTCTCCAGAGATTTTCATATTATAGGGAGATGAGAGGGTCTGTATCTCTTGCCATTGGAGAAAGCGCAACGGCTAACTTAGATCATGTGAGGCACCTCAGCCTATCATGGCAGTGACGTCATATCAAATCATTTAAAGTTTTATGACAGTCAGTTACAGTTTACGTTAATCAGTTTATTGTGGATTATTAGCACGTTGGTTTTGTGAATAAATGTTCTATATATTTGGTGTTATATAGCTAGTAAAGTTACAGTAGGACTGCATTGTTTGTGGAATGTGCTTTATGCATAAAAAAGCATTGAATCTCTCTATTAGCTGCAAAGTAGTCACTGCAGGGGGCAAAAAAAAAAAAACTACTTTAAAGGGGACATATCATGCTAAATCCACTTTTTTAGCCCTTAAATGCATTTTGTTGTATATTTGGAGTGTTTAGAAGTACAGAAAAGTTGAAATTATTCTCTTCAGGTGCTTCGTTGATATCTTTATATTCTGTTTTGGTCCTATTTTTCAACCGGTTCAGATTTTTCTGTCATCTATGACGTTTTTTCAACTATTACGTCACAGTATTTGCAGCGGAACTGCCAAATAAGGACATCGACTTCCGGCCCAACATTTCCAGCAATCCGCCATTTTTATTTCTCGCTGCAATTTTGTAGTCCAAGCTAAAGGATGCAGAAGTTACGAGAGGGTAAGTTAAAATGTTCGGTTGTTGGATGTAGTAACCCCCACGCTTCATTACACCGTCTAATGTAGATGAACTGCCGCGCTTGTGACAGGGCAAATGTTTAACTGAAAGAACGAGCAGAGAGAGAGACACACGCGCGCGCGCGCGCACTCTCTCTCTCTCTTCGGAGCCAGGCGAAAGTGTAAACAAGACTTCACCGTCTCCAAACTAGGCGCTGTCTTGCTCTCTCTCCCTCGCACATATTAATCAAAATAAATCGACACGGTGGTAAAAGGTCGGAAGACCAAAGTTTCATGTGTAAATACAGTAACACACCATTGCGATACATCCATATGAAGACGTTGTTCTGCAGGTTCGTCGTCTTCATTTTCATCTCGCTCCGGCTCCGACTCTGGCTCGAACATGTAAGGCTGGATGAACAAGTCTTCCGTTGTTGACATTTTGTTAATAACGTGTGAATAAAAAGTTTCTGTGCCGCTAGATAATCGTATCTCTGCTATCAAACTACAAAAATGGCCGAACGGGGTGGAGTTGAACCGAGTGTCACCTCTGCAACCTGGAGAGGGGGCGGGGTATGAAGTGTCTCAATTGCATTTAAAGAGACCGCACCAAAACGAGTTGCTCTCAGACGCACATCAGAAAAGGGGTAGAAAAGGGGCCTGTGGAGCTATAATAATGAGGAATTCAGACCCAAGCATTGCAGTTCCGCTTTATATAGACCACAAATGTTTGATTTATATGTAAAAAGGAACAATTTAAATGCATGATATGTCTCCTTTAAAGATTACACTAAACTTAATGTAATTGAATACATATTTAATTCATTAAATTCATGTTGAAGATAAGTGAACACGCAGTTGATTCATTAAAGAAGCTATTTCTTAAAAAAAAAAAAAAGCTGTCTATTCAGTGTAGTGAAGCCTCTACTCCACTGACATCCATAATTAAAAAAAAAATTTTTTTTTAAATAAATAAAAAGAAAAGGCCTCTGGCCTCCTTCCCTACGTACTGACACAGCCGGATCGTTAGCATTAGCCGTTACGCCTTTTTGGCTAAAGGTTGCAGGCTTGCCTTCTAGAGGCTTTGGCCTCTCCATGAGGGTAGAGAACTCTATTACTCCCTTGAATAGATAAATTCATGCATTTCTCAGAGCGTCCTCTAATGTTTGAAGTGGATGTCACAACAAATGTCAATACACCAGGAAGCTTTTAAAACAAGTAATTAACTGATAAATACGCAAGATCTTATCGTCATGCTGTGGAAATACAAACCGGAAGACCGAACACAACGAGCGCAGCACTGAAAAGTGGTGGGGCAAGGTCTATATTAAACCTACTTATTCACTCCATGTACAGCAACACATACACATACACATACACATACACATACACAGTGATTTTACAGAGAGCAGCAAGCGCGTGAAGTTGTCAGCAACCAGATGCATTGCATGCGAATTAACGTACTTGTAAGGGCTGCGCTAAGTCAGTTTTGCTATGCTAAACTTTGCAATAAACATGCTGGAAACGCACAATAAACAATATTTTTTTACAGCATTTATGCATTTATGTAAAAAAAAATATATATATATATACACATATATATATATATATATATATATATATATATATATATATATACACACATATATATATATATATATATATATATATATATATATATATATATAGCAGAAATAATACAACAGAAGTACACACACAAAAAAAACTTTGTGTTATTCTTTTTCATTTTTTTTATTTTATTTTTTTAAATGCAATGATAGTCATTTTCAAGTGTAATTAAGCCAATTTTTTTTTTAGGGCCACCATGTATTCAAGTCAGAGTCAGAATTGAGCAAACTGTGCATTCAACGTTTATTGACCATTGTGTGCTGCAAACATAATTTATCAATAATAATTTACGCTACAGCTTTGAAAAGATACCCCGAATTAATGAAGCACAAAAGGTATCGATTTCTTTCTAGCTCAACACCTGAACAGCATTCACTCCAGTCATCTGCAAGAATATGATTTTGGAAGCTCTCTGAAGTGCCTGACCACCTGATTACTTGTGTAATGATGTGAGGATTGAGGCTGATAATCCAATTGCTATTTTCCATAAAGCCAGCATAATGACGGGCACATTTCATTTGCCCAGCACTGAAATTGTTAGGCTGACACTTACTACCAGAATCAATATGTTGAACATTAGAAAGGCATTATTTAAGTAGAAAACAAATCATTAAGTGGAAATCTGCTTTCTCTATCAAATCAATTCAATTCATGAAAGCAAGCTATAAGTGTCCACTAAAATGTTAAGCAATTATATAGTTGATTCATGACTGCAGCACGATAGCCACAGCTCAAAATAAACTTAAAGGCTTAGTTCATCCAAAACTGAAAATTCAATTTCTCACCCTCGTGTCATTCCAAACCTGTAAGACTTCCGTTCATATTTAGAACACAAATTATCTTTTTGATGAAATCTAAGAGCTTTCTGTCTCTCCATTGACAGCTACACAACTACCACTTTGACGTTTCAAAAAGTGATTGTAATGGAGTGGTTTAGTCCAAATTTTCTAAAGAGATTCGATCGCTTTATATGATGAACAGATTTAATTTAGGATTTTATTCACAGGTAAATATTCATCAAAGCAGACATTAGAAATGGTAAACGGAAGCTCAAGCATGTTCACTTGACGTGCGAGAACCAATGTGTTTTGCAGCACGTTTGAGCTTCTGCAAGAACCAATGAGGTTCATTCTTGTGTTATGCGGCACGTTTGAGCTTCTGCAAGAACCAATGAGGTTCATTCTTGTCTTACACAGCATGTTTGAGCTTCTGCAAGAACCAATGAGGTTCATTCTTGTCTTACACAGCCTGTTTTAGCTTCTGCAAGAACCAATGAGGTTCATTCTCGTGTTACGCGGCACGTTTGAGCTTCTGCAAGAACCAATGAGGTTAATTCACGTGTTACGCAGCACGTTTGAGCTTCAGCAAGAACCAATGATGTTCATTCTCGTGTTACGCAGCACATCTGAGCTTCAGAAGGAACCAATGAGGTTCATTCTCGTGTTACGCAGCACGTTTGAGCTTCAGAAGGAACCAATGAGGTTCATTCACGTGTTACGCAGCACGTTTGAGCTTCAGCAAGAACCAATGATGTTCATTCTCGTGTTACGCAGCACATTTGAGCTTCAGAAGGAACCAATGAGGTTCATTCTCGTGTTACGCAGCACGTTTGAGCTTCAGAAGGAACCAATGATGTTCATTCTCGTGTTACGCAGCACATTTGAGCTTCAGAAGGAACCAATGAGGTTCATTCTCGTGTTACGCAGCACGTTTGAGCTTCAGAAGGAACCAATGAGGTTCATTCTCGTGTTACGCAGCACATTTGAGCTTCAGAAGGAACCAATGATGTTCATTCTCGTGTTACGCAGCACATTTGAGCTTCAGAAGGAACCAATGAGGTTCATTCTCGTGTTACGCAGCACGTTTGAGCTTCAGAAGGAACCAATGAGGTTCATTCTCGTGTTACGCAGCACGTTTGAGCTTCTGCAAGAACCAATGAGGTTCATTCTCGTGTTACGCAGCACGTTTGAGCTTCAGTAAGAACCAATGATGTTCATTCTCGTGTTACGCAGCACGTTTGAGCTTCAGAAGGAACCAATGAGGTTCATTCTCGTGTTACGCAGCACGTTTGAGCTTCAGCAAGAATCAATGATGTCCATTCTCGTGTTACGCAGCACATTTGAGCTTCAGAAGGAACCAATGAGGTTCATTCTCGTGTTACGCAGCACGTTTGAGCTTCAGAGGGAACCAATGAGGTTCATTCTCGTGTTACGCAGCACGTTTGAGCTTCAGAAGGAACCAATGAGGTTCATTCTCGTGTTACGCAGCACGTTTGAGCTTCAGAAGGAACCAATGAGGTTCATTCTCGTGTTACGCAGCACGTTTGAGCTTCAGAAGGAACCAAGTATGTTCATTCTCGTGTTACACAGCACGTTTGAGCTTCTGCAAGAACCAATGAGGTTCATTCTCGTGTTACGCAGCACATTTAAGCTTCCTCAGAACTGTATGTCTGATTGAGCCGTCAATCCAATTACTTGGTTGCATGTAAATGTAGCCACTGTCACATGATTCTTCAGAAATAATTATAATATGCTGATTTTGTTATGGAATATAGACGAAGACAGATGAACGGGGTTAATGGACAGTTTACAGCTCACAGCAAAAAGGGCAAGTATTCGTTTCAATATATCCTTTGAAGAGAGTAAAAATTTGAAACTTGACTTTCCTTTGATTGTAGATGTAGGAGATCATGTATGGAGGAGCAGATAAGGGGATGAGCACACACACACCTCGTGATGAGTATAAGGGTAATCCTTTTCCACAGGTAAACAGGACAGAAGAGACTTGAGACAGGTAGGAAGGGGCGATACGCTGGATCATAAGTAGTTTACTTCATATGAAGTCTGGAAAATCAAGGGAGACGTGTCTTGTTTTTAAGTGGTGCTGCTGAAAAGGGTGATGAGGAACAGGTGCGGGTGATAGCTGAAAGAGTGCAGGCGAGAACATCGAGGGATTATGGGAAATGTAGTGCGATGGTGAAGTGACTGGGGATCATGACAGATTTGCTGCTCAAGAAATAATTCTTATTATAATCCATGTTTGAAACAGTTTTGCTGTTTAATTTTTTGAGGAAACTGTCATATATTTTCTCAGGATTCTTTGATGCATATAGTTCACAAGAATAGCATTTATTTCAAATATAAATAACAATGTAAAAATCTGTTGGTCACTTTTGGTCAATTTAATGTATCCTTGCTGAATAAAAGTATTATAAAAAATGATATATAAAAAAAAAAAAAAAAAAAAAATATATATATATATATATATATATATATATATATATATATATGATTACTTTTTGATTACATTTCTAAATTTCAACCAAATTTTTTCAACTGTTAATCATTTTCAAACATTGAAACCAGGCAGAATTACCTTACTGTAGAACTCAACACTGATTACTGTCAAACTTTCAAAATCCTTCATCACTTCAATTCCAATTATAGTAATTTTATGTTAAAGCACAGCCACCACAAATCAGACTTCAGCACCTCTTTTTACTTTGAGATCGTTCTGAGGTTAAATACAGATTTAAAATCATAACAAGAAATAGTTTAATAGGTATGATACTCGTTATGGTGGCAGCTCTCAAACAGGTTGTAGCCTAAAGCTTTCAGCTGCAATGTGGATTGATGTAATTGTCAGACGTGGTGTACTGCAAATTCAGCAAGAGAATCAATCAAAAGCATTAGAATCAATCAAAAGCATTAGAATAGACCCGCTTTACTAAACGGCCTAAATGGCAGGAGGCATCGCACATCAAAAACAGGCAAAACCAAAAACAAATGTTATTCAACATATCCTAGCTTTAAAATATTCAGATGTAACCCCCTTTATAATCGTTAACATTTTCATAATAGTAACCGTAATTTAATTACACATTTCTTTCTCAGGAGCTGTAACAGATTACATGTGGTTACACTTTATTTTAAGGTGTCACTAGCCGTGTTTCCATTACCCTTCAAATTGCGCAAGTTGAAATTGCGAATTGAAAATACGTCCAATGGAAACACGTCAATTTCGCAAAAACTCGCATTTATCGCAAAAAAGTTTTTCCGCTCGCATGAGGTGGTTTTTCAGGCAATTCGAAAAAGAAATATTTCGCAAAACTGCAATGGAAACAGTTTTTGCGCATTTGCAGGTCACCTGACGTAGATGACGCGGTGTGTTTGGACAGAATACGAGACAGAGTTCTTTATTAAATCCATAAAAGACAAAAGAATTACAGGAATAATGGATTCTAAACCTCAAATAAATGCCACAATCAAGACCTCGGAGCAGAAATGAGGGAGAAACACCCAGAAACACCTCATATGTGCCGCTCACAAGTATGGGTCGTTCCTACCATTAATGCTTTGAAAACACACCTACATCTCCTTCGATTAATAATAATGGCCAGTGCAGTGGCTGGGATTAGCACATAAACCTACCAACGTCCGTTACCATGGTTTTTGGATTGATTTTACTTATCGCGAGAGGAAAAAATTAAGTTTTAGTCGCATAACATCGGTTAATGGAAACGCCGTCATTTCGAAATAGTTTTTTGTTGACATTTAGAGAAAAAAAAAAGAAGAAAAAAATCGCAAAAGTTTTGCACAAATCTGAAATGGAAACGCACCTATTGTTACACTGTAGTTATACATTTAAGTACTGAGCAATATTAAGTAACTACATGTACTTAATATAGGGTTAGGATTAGGGTTTGGTTTGTTTTAGGGTTAGTAATTTGTCGATATTACTAACTGCATGTTACAATGACATTGTAAAATAAAGTGTTACCCATAATTAAATTATGTAATGCTGTTACATGTAACTAGTTACACCCCAACACTGGCCGTATCAGTTTTATTTGTCTGTTTTCTAGCTTGTTACAGAAAATATTGCGACTACATTGGACCAAATGATGCCATCTGAAGCCAATCATATCCAACACAAGGTCAACAGCTTTTATCCTGGAAGACCTTGTCCTCTCATTTCATGTTTTTCCATGTTCACCCCCTTCTTCATTATGAAAAGGCAGCGAGAGGAATGAGGACATGTTGTTGGGGGCATCCATTTGTAATGCTGCCTGTGTACAACATTGAAAATCCCCCTGAGTTGTTTGACCAAAGAAACAGTATGATGAAATCCCATCATAGATGGTGGACTGCCTGTGTGTTATAATGATGCCCTTCTCCTCACACCCATCTAGATCCAGCAGGCGCTCTTGATTAAATATTGACTTGCAATTCCCTTTGTGCTTCTTTTTGCCTGATCAATAATTAATATTAGGTAAAAGGAAATGGTGTGAACTGCAGTTTGTTTAACAACATATTTTCCTGAGATATGTTTCATTCCCAACAACCTAGAACAAATTGCTACGGACCGTTATCTGTTAAAACATTGTGTTCCAAATTGTCTAGGACAAAGTAGTTTCTTTCTCATTACACCAAACCATAACAGCTTCTCTGAACACAATGATCTCTCACTCCAAAACCGAACTGAAGAATAAAAGGTATCAGCTCTTATTTTAGTCATAACCCTGAAGGTTCGTTTCCAAACAGCAAGACGGGGTGTTTAAAGCTAGTGCAGACGGGATGTGTCTATTATTCAGTGATCCAGATGGCTATTCATCCTTGGAGCGGTTTCAAGGTATGTTCAAAAAAACACCACACTAAAAATAACAGCTATGTGTAAAGGCATAAGATTCAGAGCCAGTTTGCAGGATGATAGATAATTGTTGGATAGAAGATGGAAATGTTTGTTGAAGGACCTAAAGAAAGTATTCAATGGGGTCATATGAGGATTGCATTTTTTTCTTGAAAATCAACACATTGTTTAGCCTGGTTAAAACCAGACCCTTCTCAGTTGAAACTGAGTATAGGGTCTGGGGAAGCTATGTAGACAAATCATTTCCAAAGGGGCGTCACCAACCGACGTAGCTCAAATTCCTCTGGCCGCAATTGGATAGTCATAAAACCGATCAGATCGATGAAGGAGATGACGTATGCTTCGAGTGTTGTTCTTTGCTCCGGTTTTAACGAAAACGGTAAGTTTAAATCGCTCAAAACAGACGCGATAACTGATTCGTTTATATACTGTCTATGATTCGAACGAGTGATGTTCCACGGCGGCATCCATCTTTGTAATGAAATCTCCTTCAGCGTCGCTGCGCTGTCGTCATCATGTAAATCCCTCCCCAAACGTTTCTGATTGGTGCCGCGCTTTCGGCGGCACAGAAATGAGTTTGAATGGGCTCTTCTCCAGACTATCCTGGAGAGAGAATTAAAATTCGCCGGAAGTAGTCTGGGTTTTCCCAGGCTACACATTGTTCCCATGCAGTCAAAATAAGAATATTGATTGAAATTTGCAAAAACAACTTGTTCTGACCTTCCGAAACATGTTTACATGTTAATGATGCTTATTGTGTATTCAGAAAATTGGCCCAGCCAGTCACAGTGAGGTAATACTGAGAAAGCAGGGTACGTATTTTAATGTGTGGGAAAAAACGTGGCAAACTTTGTGCTGTTTCTGGCTGTGTGTAGCACATGGCACTCTGCAGATCCTTCAAAAAGAAACAAGGAGCTGACTTTATTTTTTAGCAGTGTCTAGGATCATTTCAACTTTTATTTTAATGGTTTGAGTGACACGTTTCAGCATTAATTGTTTGCAAATCTGTCACAGAGCAATGCAGAATGTTACAGGGAATTGAATTGAGAATTCCTTTTAAACTGACTTCAAAAAAATTTTTTTTTTACTTGAAATGTAAAGAGAAACTTTGCAGTCAGTGTGTGTGTGTGTGTGTGTGTGTGTGTGTGTGTGTGTGTGTGTGTGTGTGTGTGTTCAAATAATCTACTTCAAATAAATGCTGTTCTTCTGAATAAATAAAAAAAAAATCACAGTTTTCACAAAAATATTAAAGTTTTAGGTTGGTATAGGCCATAAGATTAAACGGTAAATCATGGCTGATTTTAATATACAAAAAAAAACTTTACTAACATAAAAAAAAAAATTGTATAATAATTATAATTTTTTTAATAACTTCAATCTTCAAAATGCTCCAAGAACATCTCTTTGCATTATTATTTCTGTCACGACAACTCTCTGAGTGTTTGGCATGATGATGGATTTGACAATGTTGATATGTTTGATCTTGGCAGAATAGCTCTGCTATTGCTGCTGCTGCAGAGCAAGTACAGGGTTGGCTAGAGCCAATACATACACGACACACTGCTGTGAACAAGACATACTGCTGCTGTACAATATAGAGTACATGAATTACCCGTAGCAGATCTATACAGGTGGAGCTGGGGAAGGTGGAGGGTTTCTGAAAGTGTGCTGCGACTGCTACAGAAAATGCTGACCAGTATTTGAAAGTTGAGCAGCGAGTTCATTGGCTACTGATACAGCAGGAACCAATCAGCTGTGCCCTATAGAGAATGATGTGATTGCAACCAGATTGAGTTAAAGACCTAAGGATCAACCTGCGCCATCTAGAGTTTTAGGACAGAACTTTGTTTTTGTATACACACTAGTTTGCATTATTTATTTATATACAACACAACTGAATGAGAAAGAATCTATGTGGAATAGTAATGTCCAACCAAATCAATGGAATTGCTTCCCTGTAACTTAATTCGGTTAAGTTTAGTGAACATGCTTTAGTTTATTTAGTTGTCGCAAACTGAATTTTAAAAGGCTCCCTGTCATGATTTAGGCATTCAAATTCATATATTCATTCATCCAATGAAATTTCATTTATTTTAGGTCACTCAATTGAATTTCTAGATTTTAGCCAGTTATTAACTAAAAATAGCAATTATTAGCATTTTAAATGCTAAGATTTACATGCTTCTTCAGCCAAAGGAGTTAAACTTGGTAGAATCAGTCCACAGCCTAACCAAATGCTCCACTCTTCTCCACAATGGTAATCCACTGTTATTTAAATGGTTCTAATAATTCCAATGTAATTGAACATTAAACACAATTACACATTATCAAGTATTCACCTTTTCTAATTTTCTCAAAAACACATAAAATAACACTTAATTTCAACATTTATTCTCTCTTAATTCAGCTATATGCAAAGCATGCTGGGAACTAACAAGCAGCACCACCCAGTTTCAGTCAATGCAACACAAATCATTCATGTAATCCAACACAAACGGATTAAGTAAACTTAAATTTTATATACATTTAAGCAGATTGAACACAATCAAATTAAGTTTGGACAAAATAGCAATTGTGTTGCTCAAGCTCATTTTAATTTAGCAATTTGAACTAGCAGCCAAAATCATTTTGTGCGCCCTTTTATGTGAAGTCCAGCTATGAGAATCTGAAAGGATATTACAAATTGCCCAGACTAGTCACCTGGAAATCCATATTAACAGCTATGCATTGTTACATTATACATCTCGCAAGCTATTATTACAGCATAATCTGAACAGCCGATTCCCTCGTGTGCATTTTTCATCATTTGTGAGGGGGTCACTGTGGACCGAGGCCGTTCACAAGTACATGACTCATAATTGCATGGTAATCACGAAAAGGTTACCCCACAGTTGCATAAAGTCTTAAAATAGAAAGCGGCTCGCCAAACCGTAGGTGCGTGCGGACGTGTTTGCACCCTGTCTTTTTGGTAATGGAACACTTCTAAAAAAAAAAAAAGACCTTCCCCAATGGAAAATCTCTGTCAGGTACATTTTAATACTTTGCGTCAAAAACACCCACCCTAGAGAAGCCGCTTGACATTACAATACATTTTCTCATTATTCTGACTTTCTTTTCGCCTCTACTTTTGACACTACAGGTTATTCTTTTGGTCTGGTCAGGATACTACTGAGACACACTGGACTTCTTAATCATGTCACTGACGTTCCTCAAAGGTTGCCAGGTAACCTGGTTTTGGCTCTGCTGTGAAGGTCCAGGCTGGAAAGTCTAGAAAGTTCCTCTATTTCAGACATGTGTCAAATGGGGAAAAGGCTATAGCTTGAGGTTAAATTGAATGAATTGCTAGCTCTGTTGTTCAAGCAGCTGTCATGCAACTTTTATCGACACAATTGCATCAATTAGCAATGTGCACCAGTGCATCACGAGAGACATTCCTACTGCCTTCTTCTTCATTTGTGACAATGCATACCCGTTTAGTATTCTGGCCCATTCTGTTATTGTCAGCGCCGCAGTCTATTAGGGAGCGCTGTCCTATGCAACTGTCACTTAGCTTGAGAAAACTTTAAGCATGCCACTGCACAAGCATCTATTTGTCTCCACCTCAAACACTTCCTGTGCAGCAGAATACAAGATGTCTCATCTTTTGCAATAGGAACAGGGGCCGTGAAAGATGAATTATTTACTTTGCTGACTTTTGCAGCGCCTAGGGAAAGAGACTACAGTCGCTGGAAGACAGGGGCACAAAAACCTCCTGCCTGAACCGACTCCAGCAACACTACATTCACAGCCATCTGAACACAGGTACCCTTTACATCTGAGCTCTGCTTATATACATTTGCAGATCGCATTGCGCTGCTCACTCCTGGGAGGTTAAAGAAAGTTCTGAGCTCTTTCTGTAATGTTCCTGGGCTTTGAATACAATATAAATATTGAACCACAAGAGAAAGGCCTCATGCAGTGCTTCTATTCGAAGAACACTTTTCATCTGCTTGTTTGTTTGTTATGGATTTCCTAAAAGTTTTTTTTTGGCAAAAGTTAAATGAACTGTCGAATAAGAAACCTAAGACAATCAGTAATCTATTCTGGATGATATGTACGGAAATAAATGCATTTTTGCTGGGTTATTTTTCAATCGTCGTGATTTTCTTTCTTTTTCTAAGGTTGCTCTTTCTAGACTTAATGGAGTTTAACTTTATTTTATTTTATTTATAATAATATTTAGAATTTAGTATTTTCATTTTTCATTTTAATTATAGTCATTTATGTGCTTTTGACATTTTTATTAGCTTTTGCTTTTATTAGCTTTTATTATAGCTTTTTGCTATATTAAGCCTTAATTTATTTGTATTTATCATTAACTCATTTTATTCCAGTTAGTTTACTAGGCAAAATGTCTTAATGTCTTAAGTGCAGGGGCTATATGTTAGAAATTTCATGTATTAATCACATTTTGTTGCCAATGTGTGAACAGATTGTAACGTCTTCCCGACTTCCTTGCCAGTGAACGCCTGTAGACTGATTTTTATGTGATGGATTTTTTTCCCTGTTTTTGACAGGAAAATCAAAAAGATGTGATGTTTACGCACGCTCCCGAGAGCCTCTCATCCATTCAGACACATGAAATTATTGCTTATATACTTTTGAGGATAATGCCAGAACTCTTTACTGTATATATATTGGAGGTTTTCAATGTATCTGTAAAATAAAGACTGTGGTAAACTTGACAATACTCGTGTAGGCCTACATTTTGTGTGATTAAGTGTGAGCACGAGCAAAAAGTTGCTGGCTGCAGTTCACTTAACGCCCACCGGTGTCACTAATAACAAGGGTTTCTGAATTCTAAAGCCCCTTTAATTTTGTCATCTAATATTTATATTTTAATTCATTCCAGCTTTATTTCAATAAACTTTACTTCAATTAATAAAATATTTCTAATTTAATTATTTATCATTTTAGTTTATATCAACACTGACAACTTTTTTTTTCTTTTTTTCTTTTTTTTTTGACAGAGTAAAAGTCAAGTCAAGTCACCTGTATTTCTATAGCTCTTTATTCAATACAGATTGTTTTAAAGGCACTTTACATTGATAAACAGGAGAATAATGAGTCAATGATGCAAACAGAAAGCTATAAAATGAATGAGGAAAACAGTTCAAATAATTTGATCTTGGATAAATGTGATGTGAAATATTCATACTAAGATCCTCTGACTTGATTGCAGACTTTTGAGCACAGATTAGGAAATTGATGAGATCTCATTTGAAACTCAGGGGGAAAATCTGTGAAGCAAGAGGAAGTGTCCATTGGCTGTCCATTTAATCTCAATGCTGTTTAGTTGAAATCTCATTCTGGATTTTTCTTTCCTATGGGAGTTAGCATTTTACATTGCAGGGGTTGGATCATGTGCTAAATATTTAAGGGGGAAAATACCTGTTTATGTTCACAATGTACTGCATGGGTTGACAGGCTACATACGCAACCTATGCAAAGCCTTCCTCCCGATATAATATCATCTGACTGAAAGTAGTCCCAAAGGATATTGCAACCAACAGCTGGCGGATTTTCGTTTATAATCTCTCCCTTGGTTTGATCTATGCTCGGTATCAGCCGTCTGCCTGCAAGTTTAAAATGAACAATAAAGCAGGCAAAGATTTAGTTGTGCTGGCGACCTGAGATCCAGGCGAGGATTTTGTAAACAAAATTACTTGCTATTCCTGAAGGGCGTACGGTTCAATTTTTGTAATGATTTTGTGTGTATTCCTACTTTGAATACATTTCCTGGGAGTGGAAGGATTCTCTCCCTGACAAATATGACCCAATTTATGATCACTTTGAAGTGCTGCAGAAGCTGAAAGACATTCAAAGATCAAGTCAGGGTTTAAAATTAGGGTCTATTGAGAAGCAATTACGTCTACATAGCAGAGCTGCATTTTCTGCACCAAATCAATGTTCCAAATCAAAAAGTGTCATGTGTTGGCTGACATATTTTCCGTCCACTTAATTACATGCTTCTAATATTATAAGACGTTGAACATGTGATGTGTAATCTCCCGCAGAACTGCTTAGAATTGCCACACGTCTATAGGGAGCAAACCACTAGCCAATTAACTCGGCATACATCTTAAATCATTGCCATATGGCAGTTTATCCCTCCTCATCCTAAAGGATAAAAATAAAAAGATTATTGCCTAGGAGATTATAGAAAATCAGCAGCTATACCTGATTCCACAAAAATGCTGAATCTCAAAAAGCCTGGCAAGAACATGTGCAGATCACATTTCTGACATTCTTTATTTCATTAAGAGCATTATTTCATTTCTATTTTTATGATTCTCATTACTACACCTCTAGAAACATTCCTTTCCTTTTGAGTTCTGTTGTCATTCAACAGTGCTTCTTGTCACTGTAATTGTCTCTTTTTTGCTGTATTACAACTAATATATTTTTTTTGCACATTTACCTAAATTTAGATATACTTATTATGTGTGCAATGATTTTTTTATAATTGTTTTGTTTACATAAATATATTCATTATATTTGTTCATTATTTATTGTATAGTCTATATTAGATTTTATTTATTTATTTACTTGCTTACTTTTTTGGAATGAAATGTGATCTGGACATTCCCAACAGGTTTTAATGAAATTCACCTAAAGACACCCCTGAAATGGCATTATAGCCTATATTGATTTGTATTGTATTTTATAATTTATTTATTTTATAATTTATAAAAAAAAAATATATATATATATATATATATATATATATATATATATATATATATATATATATATATATATATATATATATATATATATATTATTATTATTATTATTATTATTATTATTATATGGCATATATTATGCGTTTTATTTTTATTTATGTTTTTGCAGTGAAATGCGATCTGGACATATTCTTGACAGGTTTTGATGAAATTCACCTAAAGGCACCCCTGAGATATCATTATATTGACTCCTCATGGCATGAATCTTCCTCACTTATTTAATAAGCTTATATGAAACGTGATGATGAAAGATAATTAACCACTTGTAGCCTCAGTGTACATTAGATCAGTGAAGCTTAATTTTCAAAAGTGATATGAGGAAATCCAGTAGGTTATTGTTTGACAGACAGATATGTTAATGACCCCAGAGGGGAAATTTAATATAATAAATTCCCTCACCAGGAATCAAATCCAGACCATGCCAGTGAGAGAACTAAAGCCTAACCAACAGACCACCAGGATATTTCATATGAATACGCCACCATAAACACAAGTACAGGTCATACAAGTCCTATCAGAAAGTGAAGACATGCTGTGCTGCTGTATGCAGTCTTCCTATACATATCTTTTGAATTGCTTCCTCTTCTATAATGTACTATCATGAATTCAATGTGGGCAGTGGAGAATGTTTCCATATTTCCAAGAGATATGCTTGATTGCTGTACCATTGGACGGAGATGATTTTATTCACAAATGACAAGTTTCCCATTTATACTTAATGAATATTGTCCATCTTACCCTAAACACAATGTCCATGCACATTTTGCACATGCATTCATAAAACATACTGCAATAGTCAGTCTGGCCCCTAAAAATGTTCTCTCCAATTTGACCACTTACCAGACAAACAAACAGTCTGAGATGAAGAACATCAGCTTGCATAATGCATTTCTTCAGTGTCCTACAAAAGAGCAGTGTTGCATAAGTAAAAAACCCTGATGTGCAGTAATGCAATTGTTTGGTGCCATTACTCTTGTGCTTTCTTTGCAGGCTCGTGTTCCTCTGCATTCCTTCTCGTTGTCTGCAGTCTTTCCTGTTTTCAAACACCAGAGAGGCTAAAAGGTGGAAAAAAAGGAACAAATACATCCATTTAATGGCACAGTTAAAAGGTTGAGAATAATTGGTAAAGAACAGGCTGGATAAAAACAAAACAAGGGCAAAGGTGATGTGAGGTCAGGTTAGGAAATTACTCCAACTTCTTAGAGTAAGTTTTTCTCTAATAAAATGGAAAAAGGCTACCAAAATAATTAAATGTCCACAGTTTAAGCTAACATGGCACAGTACATTTATATTCAAGTGACATGCTTCATGAATCAGGTCACTGTTCGTCTCCCAATTACAAGATAACCAGTGGTACCACGTCTTTGATAAAGGACCCTTCATTAACGGTTCCAGCGCCCTCTGTTCTGTGCTGTATTAAAACTCCAGTCGTCAGTGTTAGACCCCTGATGCTTAAAGCAGCGCAGCGGTGCTCACACAGGAATATAAATGATGAGAATCTGGGCTGAATGGAGATCCAGGTCACACTGACTGAATTTAGGCACATCAAGGCCGCAGTCTGTCTCAGGCAACTCTCTTTTTTGCCATTCACTTTGAATATATTAGGTTAATGAAAAAGAGTGAGAAAGGCAGTGAGATGATGGCTCAGTTCCTAACAGCGTGCAGTATGCAGACATCATATCAATGCATCATAGTGTAGATTGCACTCCAGTTAATCCCAGAATGCATTGTGACAAACTCAAAATAAAAACCCAGATTTTACATCGGACATTACTGACAGTGCAGGAATTGTTTAGTCTACAAAAGCAAAGAAATATGTCATTAAAATCAAACACAGACATTTATTAACATAAAACTTTACAAAAGATTTCATTTGTTAACATGACAATGAACTAATTTTGCTAGCCTAGAAATCTAGACGCACCCTAACGGCAGCAAAATGTATGTAGTCTAGCAACTCTCCGCTGACTTTCGAGCTGGAAAAACCAAACTCTAGTCAGGCCAATCAAATCGTGTATAGAGTCGGTGGGCAGGCTTTACATAATGACAGACGAGTTGTGATGGTCCTGCTACTTGAAAACAAAGAATGGCGGCTGCTGCTGGCGAACAGCGGTCTTTCGAATCGGCTTTGGCCGAGACTCTGGAAGACTTGGAGTTAAGCTTTTCTTTGAGAAAAGAACAAAGAACGGCACTTAAGTCATTCTTTAAAAAAGGAAGATGTGTTTGTAGTTTTGCCGACCAGATACGGCAAAAGTTTAATCTATCAACTAGCTCCGCTGGTGGGAAAACGCTCTGGTTGGTTGTAGCGCTATCCTATTGCGTGCAGAGGGAATCTGAAAGACAAATGTTTATCCCGCCCCTCGGATTGACAATGGTGAGTTGCCTCTTGATGTAGGTCTGGCTTGCCAGGCTATAATTTTGCAGCATTAATCAGTAAATTTCAACATTTTAAAGTTGTATTTGTTGACATTATTTAGTGCATTGTGAACATGAACAAGACATGAACAATTATATTTTACTAACATTAACAAAGATTAATAAATTACGCAGGATGTTTGAGCTTCTGCAAGAACCAATGAGGTTCATTCCCGTGTTACGAGGCACGTTTGAGCTTCAGCAAGAACCAATGAGGTTCATTCTTGTGTTACGCAGCACGTTTGAGCTTCAGCAAGAACCAATGAGGTTCATTCTCGTGTTACGCAGCACGTTTGAGCTTCCTCAAGAACCAGTGAGGTTCATTCTCATGTTATGCAGCACGTTTGAGCTTCCTCAAGAACCAATGAGGTTCATTCTCATGTTATGCAGAACGTTTGAGCTTCCTCAAGAACCAGTGAGGTTCATTCTCATGTTATGCAGAACGTTTGAGCTTCCTCAAGAACCAGTGAGGTTCATTCTCATGTTATGCAGCTCGTTTGAGCTTCCTCAAGAACCAATGAGGTTCATTCTCATGTTATGCAGCACGTTTGAGCTTCCTTAAGAACCAATGAGGTTCATTCTCGTGTTATGAGGCACGTTTGAGCTTTAGCAAGAACCAATTAGCTTTGTTTAGGCACATTGAACATGTTCGGTTGAGCTTCGGTTTATGTTCGCTGGTCAATGTTTATATGTGAATAAAAGCCTAAATTAGATTTGTTCATTATTTAAAACAATCGAGTCTCTTCAGAAAATTTGGACTAAAACTGCTCAATTCAAATAGTTTTACAATCTCTTTATGAACTTTTTGAAGCATCAAAGTGTCAGAGGGAAAGCCCTCAAATTTCATTAAAAAGATCTTAATTTGTGTTTCGAAGATGAGCGGAAGTCTTATGATTTTGGAACGAAATGAGGGTTAGTAATTAATGACAGGACTTTCATTTTTGGGTGAACTAACTCTTAAAAATTAATGTACTAGATTGTGTTTGTCTCATTTTTCAAAAAATGTTCCAATTAATATAAAGATACAGTTGACATATACAAGTTACTTCTATTATGAAAAGCTCATTCTGAAATACGCTCAAGTCATGTCATTCCAGTGATCAAGTCACATTAGAAAGCAGATATGATGTCCTCTCAACAGTTGGGCAGCATCATCATCAATTTTGCAGTTTCTCTTTTCTATTTTTACATCAGGGGTGACCGGGAGGGAACTGTGAAAGAAATATACAGCCCCAATTTATATACAAATAAAAAGGCAATGACAACAAACAAGGCATGAGAAAATAATACTGAAAACAATGGGCAAACAGCGACGGAGCAAATAAAAACACAAATGGGCTGCCCAGACTCTGGCTACATTATGCATGTGCATTATGAAGAGATGAGAGTTAAAGTACAGATGAAAATTCTGCTTAAAGAAGCATGAGACACAAGGTACAAATAAAGGCAAAGCAGATTTGGCACTACTTTAGCGCAACTACATTTTATTTATTTTTTGAAAAATTTGCTCGAACATCGAAGAAAGTGCATCATGCTTATTTCTAATTAGGCCCTTATATTTCAGGTCCAGCTCCTGACTTATGAAAGCAACAGGTGGCCGTGAACACAACAACTGCAACAATGAGCACTCCTGCCAACATGATGAAACATGTCTGCATGGAAAACCAATTTTGTTACTAAAACCCAGATACGGAGTGACAAATCAGACCATGACTGAGACGATGACCGTCAGTTGGTAAAGTCATTGCGTCACTGCAGCTGCCATTAGAAGCTCCGGATGCTATAGAAACAGTTCTGAGATGTGCACTAGGACTGCACTCTAGCCTGAAAAGTGCCGTTTTTAAAGCTATTTGAGCATAAGGAACAACATTTATGGGACAGTTCAGATTTGAGATTTACTTGTGAGTTCTGCAAGCAGTATTTGAGATTTCAGAATTCCCCCATTCAAATAGATAGGACTTGGTCTTGGATGCCAAGCCGGAGACCCCAGTTAGAATCCTGCTCGGAGCGGGTCAAGTTGGACCGGTTACATTTGGTGCCGTGATCCGGATGGGAGTGAGGTTTAGGGGGTCTAGCGACTGAGCTTCGTGCAGGATTCGGCACTCTACCCGCTCCAAGCGGGATTCGAACCGGGCACAATGCACTGCAATAATGAGTGTGCAACTGATGGGTAGAGAATACCCATAATGAACTGTGAGGGTCGTGCCAAATGAATTCCCGCATCTTGCCATAAGATGGCGCCTGCAGCTGAATCATCCATTTTCCAAACTGCTAGTCCAATGTGGCTGCAGCGTAATAGCATAGTTCAAGATAAATCTTTTCATTTCTATTGGAGATGTCAGTTTGCAAAGTTTCAAATGATTATTAAACAGCAAGCACAAAATATGCAAAAGCGGTAGCCCTTCCAGCGCATTTTCATTCACTCCTTCAAGTGGACTTTATTAGTGGAGTGATGTAGGGACTTGTGAATGAGGGTACAGACCTTATTCACAGAGGCCATGTTTGATTTTTATCGGGAATGAAAGCGAGGCTGTGAGGAATATAAATCTCTTTAATGGTTTAATGTGTTTTTGGATTGTTCTGCTGACGAAACACTGCAAAAATATATTTTCAAGACATTTCAGTATATAAAAAACTCCTGACAATATAAGCTGTGGAAAATTCTAAGTGATCTAGGAACTTAATACAGCTATTAACAGCGGATGCCATTGAAAACACGGTAAGTCAATCCCTCAAAGCCTCACTTTCATAAATGTCATGGCACTGCTCTGAATAAGGTCTATAAGGGGCGATTTTAAACACAGCTATTGTCTTCTATGATGTTCAACACGTAACTCTGTTTAAATCTCAGTTAAGGCTGTCATGACCCTTAAAAGATGTTTCTACCAAATCAGCTAATGCTGTACAGTTTTTGTCTCAGTTTGTCTCAGTTTGTCTCAGTTTCAAGTTTCAGGCCATCGATAATTAAGCAGCCATAATTTACTTGTCCTGGTCTATACAGTGGAAATTAATATCTGTAATGAGTTGGTGATTAGAACTGGCCTCCCTAATTAACTTGATCATCTGGAGGGGATTTAACTAGTATACGAGTCCTATAGCACTGATTAGGAGCTGGATCTAGGCACTGAGATAAGACGAATTAGAATAAGAAGTTCTCTTAATGAAGCACGAAGCAACAGACTCGTTTTCTCAATTAACGAAATACCCCAAAGCCAAAAGAATAGAATAAATTTACACGTTGCCAATTTGTCATCTAAAAGAAGCAGTCAGAATGTTCTTTCTTACAGATCTAATGCATAAAATGTCATATATTATAGTGTTTGGTAATTTCTGTCATTACTGTACCATCAATTTGTTTGACCTGCTATTATTGTAATGAAGTTGAAAGGGGATACATATGTATTTAAAAAGCAAGCACAGTGACATTTCTTTTAAAATGAAAATATTTTATTGAAACATTTGTTATACTTATTTATGTATTTATTTGTTATTTATTTATTTATTTATTCACCCAAATATTACAATTCTGTCATTAGTTACTCATCCTCATGTTGTTCCAAACCCGTAAGACATTCGTTTATCTTAAGAACACAAACAAAGATCTTTTTAATGAAATCTGAGAGCTTTCTGTCCCTCCATTGACAGCTACACACTTTCAAGCCCCAGAAAGGTAGTAAAGACACCATTAAATGAATCCATGTGACTCCAGTGGTTTAACCTCAATTTTTATGAAGTGGCGCAAGTGCTTTGTTTGCGCAAATAAACATAATTACAAGTTTATTAAAAAAGTTAAAAAGTTTATTTACAAAGATATTCATCTCCAACGTGAGATAATATAACAACATCCCATCTCTCATCAAATAACAGAAAGAAACTTCTTTCTCTTGAATCTGTTGAAACAACAACATGCAACTTGCATTCGAATCAAAAACAAGCCTCTTATGAGCCGGTTCTTTTTAGAGAATCAAAAATTTACAGCATGACCAGTGTGGTCCGAATCACAAAAATGTTGTGAATTAAAAAAAATACAGCGGGAAGAGTGTGATCTGAACCACAAACAAATGACTGTTATAAGCTGGTTCGTTGTTTTACCCAACTAATGAGTTTCCTATGATATGAATCAGATATTGAAATAAATTGCTGCTCTTCTGCAGATGATGTTAAGATGTTACAACAATGCACTATGGCGGTTAAGCAGTGAGTTATGTCGTTGAACGGGAAATACACCCCAGAGTTGTTAATGAAACAACATCTGCAAGTTATCTTTCGGCTGCAACACAATTACAACATTTACCAGCAGGATAACTACCCATGCAAACCAGCCAACTTTATACCCCGTTTTTGACCCAGCTATACGATCTCAGACCTTTCAGTGGCAGAGGATCACTTCTGAATGAAACGTGCTTCACCATTTGAAAGACAAGTTCCACACATTGTACAAAAGTGCTGAGAGAGCTCATCCCAGGGCTTTAAAAAAATTAACAAAAGAAGATAATACATTTCCCGGTATACCAGAAATCCATTTCTTGAAAAAAAAAAAAAAACATTATCCTAATCCTTGGACACAGTTTGCTTCATCTCACTGTCTGTATTACAGATTGGTAGATGCTGTGATATTCAGAATCCCCACTGTTTTTTGTTATTATTGGCTATTATTATAAGTTGTATCCCCCCTCCTCCCCTAGAGCTTGTCTGCAGGGAACCGTCGCCCGGGTCCCTTTGTTCAAGCTCATAACGGTCTCCCACAGGACTAAACCGCTGCCAATTCCATCGCAACATGCTTTTGGGATTTCATTTATTTAATTGATTTTTATATTTCTCTTGTTTTATGCAATGGGAATGAAACACGACCCCAGGTCTTCATTCACATTCATTTCAACAATTTGAATAATCTGACCCACTGACACAGGAAAACTACAACATGTGGGAATTTATCGAAAGCATTTTATTCTGAACCGCAGCGCATGTAATCCATTCATTCCTGTTCGCCAGATGCACTTCATCGAGATGTTTTTATTGTGGTATGAATAGAGACAGACCTTGATTGCATGATTTTCAAAAAGGGAAAGCTTTGGTCAAGGGCTTTTTTTTCTTTTTTTTTTTTTTGGGACATCTGCAGAAGGCCAGCAACAAATAGCCACGAAGGATACATCATAAGAAAATATTGTTACTTGCAAGAGCCATGTTCCAGGACTACACCACATCGAGTGGAGGAAAGGCAAAGCGTGTTGCCTCAGATGTGGAGAATTTTTCTCTTCAGAAAACGAGGTCACCTTGCAGACCTCTGGGCAACAATGGTTGGAAAATTACTTACGGAAACAAAATTGCAGACATATGTCAGAACTCTCTGGCCTTGAGATAAAAAAAAGTCAATAGATGCTGTGTCATTGTTAGTGTAGATAGTTCCGGGCAATGCATTTTAGGGAGAGATTACTCTCTTGCCGTCATATGCTTTGTTTCTCTTTTGAGCAAATCTTCAAAACATTAGGCAAAGAGGAGATAAGACACTTTATGTGAACTGTGCATAATGCGCAAATCATTGTATAAAGTTAATTTTGTATCATGTGTTTGTTTATACTTCTTGGATTGTGTTAAATATTCTGAAATAATCATTCACCCTACAATGTATATTATGTTGTCATTTACTTATCCTCATGTCATTCCAATTATACTGTACTTCCACAGCAACTTCTAACTTCAACTGTTCTCAGAGCAGCCTCAACTCTGATTGGTTCTGTTCACTAGCAGGGCGGGACTTGAGATTTGATTGGGTCCCTCTGCTGGTTGTCGCTAATGGAGCTGAAATAATGAATAACAAATGGACTAAACCATTTTTATGGAGGGGAAAGAGAGAGGAGATATTTGGAAAACCTATTTGGTTCCACTTTTTTTTGATAGTCCACTTTAGACATTCTACTAACTATAAGTAATTTTGCAACTACATGTCATCTAACTCTCATTAGAGTATTAGTAGACTGTCAGTAGACTGTTAGGTTATGGTTAGGTGTTAGGGTTCGGGTTAGGAGAATAAGTTGACTTGTAGTTGCCAAGTTACTTATAGTCAGTAGAATATATGTTGGGGGACCAACAAAATAAAGTGTTAGCAAATATTAAGCAGACAGTCTACTATACTCTAATGACAGTTAGTTGACTCGTAGCTGCAAAGTTACTTATAGTAAGTAGAATGTCTAAAGTGGACTATCGAAATAAAATGTTACCACTTATTTAACTAAATTGTATGTTTTTGTGGTTTTCATTAAACTCTCAGGCATTCAAGCTGACGTTGTAATATAGCTTACTATAATGATCCATAAGAGTAGGAGTAGGGAATATATAACTACTACATTTAGTGGGACCCCTGAGCAGTGGGGACCCCTGTAATTCTCACCACCTTTCACCCCACTACCGACAGCCCTGACTAGAGGCAATATTCGCAAACAAGAGACGGACCTTTGGCTGTATTCAGCGTTTGAATGGACTCACTGATCTTAAAGAAATGAATACTTTTATTCAAACAGCAACGACAATTTAAATTGATCAAAAGTAACAGTAAAGACATTCATGATGTTACAAAATATTTCAAATAAATGCTGTTCTTTTGAACTTTCTATTCATCAAAACATTCTAAAAAAAAAAAAAAAGATCACAGTTTTCACAAAAATATGAAGCAGCACAGCTGTTTTCAACTTTTATAATAATAAGAAATGTTTATTGAGCAACAAATCAGCATATTAGAATGATTTTTGAAGGATCATGTGACACTGAAGACTGGAGTAATGATGCTGAAAATTCAGCTTCGCATCACCGGAATAAATATTCAAATAGAACACAGTTACTTTAAATGGTCATACTATTCCACAATATTACTGTTTGAACTGTATTTTTAATCATATATATACATATATATTATAACCCTTAAAATTAACCTTTACGCTGTGTTGAAAACCTTAAGTAAATCAGTCAGTTAAAAAAAAGTAATACAAAACCTGTTCTAATTTGAAAGAAAACAAGTTGACAAAAAGGTTGAATCCAATATTTGGTAATAATAACAAGAGATTTTTAAGCTGTTATTTTTAGGCCGGTCATTTTTGACCACGAGTGAGACTTTGCGAGTTCCATTTTGTACAAAATAAAAACATATCAAAACAAACTTAATGGTTAAACATTAAAAGCATAAATGTGATAAACAGTGCAATTTTTTTTCCATAATTGTATTGAATATTGACAAACTTATCCATGAATACTGTTTTTTTTTTTTTTTTTTACTCAAAAACTGAGGAGCATAATCAATGAGGCCTGCGATTAATAATTCAAAAAATAAATACAAAACATGTGTTATTTGAAAGAAAACAAGTTGACAAAAAGATTGAATCTAATATTTGGTGATAAAATAGAGTAATGAGAGATTTATAAGCAATTTTTTTGTAGGCCAGACTTTTTTGACCAGGAACACAACTTGCACCCACTATCTTGCACCCAGCGCAATTGACTTTACACAACGACGCATGTATCATTCCAATTTTGCACCCGACGCACATCTGACTTTTCCCTCCACAGACACATGTCTGTAAATTAGGGAATGAACTTGCCGGGGACGGTTCAGCGAAAAGAGGAGGCGTGTTCCAGCGCAAACTTTCCCTGGTGCTATTTTGCAGTTCCAGAAAACAATTCCGCCACAGGAAAAACCTAGTCTAAAGTCAGTGGCACGTTATTCAGATGCTATTTTAAGGGCGCATGCTTGGCCATAATGTAGCGTGTGCATAATGTAGCTTCTCTCATCTACACAGACGCAGGCAGCAGTTTCCATTTTTGCAAATACATAATTACAAAGAAAATCCTCTCTGGGTCAAAATGACCCGAACACAACATTAAACAGGATGTTTATTGCTGCTGTGTTTTGTGTAAATGTCTTTTTTGCAGGTAACAAGGCTTACTCACTGGGTTTGTCATGGGGTCCAATTCAGCTGCACCATCCTTCAGTAACAGCTTATTTGCAAAGTCTGCAATACATTGTGAAAGAAAAAGAGAAACAAAAAAGAAAATGAGAAAAGAAGAACACTTAAGGAAGTTTTGTGTTATTAAAGTATAATTTTTCATTCCTTATGATGTGACCCAATTACTTTCTGCTCTGTTAATATCTGTATTATTGGAAGCTGTCACAGAACATATGGAAACAGATTGACTTGTGCTGTTAAATGTCAGCTTCTCCCATGAGCAGTGGAGGAGTATTGGAGCCAAGTTGGTTGAGGAGAAACAGAGAGAAGGAGAGGCAGAGGGAGAGAGAGACATTGTCTTCTGTAGGGCTTGATCACCACTTGCTATATCAAAACTTTGTAAACCAGTAAAACTTTGTAAGCAACATAAACACAGCCATTAACAGGCCCTATCAGAGTCACAATATGTCTAAATAAAAACTGTAAAGTAGAATAGATAAAATTCTAATTGAATACTGCATTTTAATTTGATTTGAAAACACTGTAAAAAATGTCAAACATTATTTTGGCATATTGCTCCAAATGATAAATTAATACAGTAGAAATAAGATTAAATTATATTTTTAATAGATGTGTTTAATTAAATGTTTTATCAGATATTTAATTTAAAAAATATATATATTAAAAAAAAAAAAGATTAATCTTTTTCCACAAATATTTGGAAAATATTTCTACTTTAATCTATGGTCCCATTGTACAGACACTATATTAATAATTCTTAGAACTTATATATTGGATATCTATTTCTCTAGAGAGTTTGTCCTCTTGAAGATGAAAGGCCATGTGCACCAGAAGGATTCACAGCCAGGGCTCAGGGCTTTTATGTGGTGCTGTAATACATAAGCCTTTGACTATGAAAAATGATGTGCATGAAAGATTTGATATAGAAAAATTTGTGTCAAAAGACACAAAATGCATTCGGAGGTGCAAGGTTAAAATATGTCTACAGGCTGGTATGTGATAAATGTCAAGCCTTCCTACATCACAAAAGCGTTGTGTGAGGAACACAATGAAATTTTAGTAGCTATTGGCTGAAAATCTTTCCCTTCAGTACAGTAGCTCTTAAATGTTATATATATTGACTTACTGTAGGACTGTAATGAAAGTGAACTCAAATATGAGGGGGGACTGGATCCAAATGCAGATAAATGGTTTAATAACAATAAATAAAGGGATACAAAACAACAGGAGCACCAGAAGAAAGTAAAAACACAAAGCAAACAAGAACCAGAAGAAAGAACACCCAACAAATCACATGAGAAGACAACCAAGACCTAACAAAGCACAAAGGGAAAAAAAGGGGATAATAAGGAAACAAGAAACACCTGAACACAATCAATTAACTAATCAACAAAGAAGCTATGGCTACGTTCAGATTTAGCATGTGTGAACGGCAAAAACTTGCGCTTTTTATACATACGGTTTTGCACTACATTTATATGTGATTTGAAATCCTATCCAAATAGCATTTCTGGAAATCTGTTTTCAGTCTGATTGCTCTGATTGGATTTTGTGATGTTTATGTGACTTTCTCTTACTTTCTACTTTTTCATAATTAAATTATTTTCAAACACCTTTCTGGAAAATTACCAACTTTTGAGTGGGTGGGCCCAGTAGCTTAAGACCCATTCACACCAAGAACAATAACTATAAATAAAACTATACCGATAACTATATTAGTGTCCACACCAGCGGACGATATTGTTCTGTTTATTATAAGCGCTGCTATGGTTTTGTCGTCTGTCGCTTTAAATGCTCGAGCTCTTTTAAACAGGAGGGATTCTGATTGGCTGTCAATGTTTTTATCGTTCATCAGCTGGAAAATAAATCGTTCTAAAAGTGATTCCAATATCATTCCTCTGTGCCGTTATCATTATACACTCTAAAAAATGCTGGGTTAAAAACAACCCAATTTGGGTTATTTGGCAACCCAGCGCTGGGTAAATATTGGACAGAACACATGCTGGGTTATTTTGACCCAGCAGGTTGGGTTTTTATACATTAACCCATCTGCTGGGTTGTTTTTAATCAGTGCTGGGTCAAACAACCCCCATGCTACAGGTTATTCATTTTAGATAATAATAATAAAAAAACGAATAAAAAAATAAAAAAATATTAATAACAATAATAACACTACTGTTTATTGATTCAATTAAAGTGTTTATTCCAGGAAATTAATATGATCATAAATACATTCATGTTAAAAAAAAAAACAGACATCTGCAACATAAACGGAGGCCCACAAAAATCATTTGTGCTAAAATGTTGGTATGTTAAAAGATTATAAAATGGTAAGATTCTCAAAATTCAAAACTCTACTCTTATAAACTGTAAAATGGCCTATAGCTAAAGATTCTCTTCACAAAGAATACAATAAAAAACACATAAGTACATACATTGCAATTCACTTAAATAAGCAATCATTTAGTCCTGTGCAGCAAAAATGTGAAGCACATAAAAACCCTGCGTATAAACAGTAAGTACATACATTGCAATTCATTTTAAATAAGCAATAATTTAGTCCGGTGTAGCAAAATAAAAACATGAAACTCTATACCTATAAAAATTATCTTCACAAAAAAAAAAAGAACAAAAAAAAGAAACTGAGTCAACTGTTCCAGAGTTTCCCCATTCACCAAAAAACTGTCCAGCCATTCCAAGCTCCAAGACAAAGGGGAAGGGTTTTGCTTCTCTCTGCCTTTCCAGGTAAAGCACCATGTTGGTTCCAGACTAAATGAGGGAAAGACAATATCAGACACAGATAATTATTTAAAAGTGTCTTAGGTTTTCATAAGAGCAGTCTTAAATTAGTTAAATACCGTCTTAAATTAACTTAAAGAATTAGTTCACCCCAAAATATAAATTTCCTAATCATTTACTCACCCCAATGCCATCCAAGATATCAATGTCTTTCTTTCTTCAGTGGAAAAGAAATTAAGTTTTTTTGAGGAAAACTTAAAAACAGAGGCACAACAGAGAAAACAGAGTGGACTTAAATGGCAACCAACTATCCCAATGTTCAAAGAAGGTTCAAATGTCAGTCTCAATGCAGCTTCAGAGTCTCTACACAATCCCAGTCGAGAAATAAGGGTCTTATCTAGCGAAACGATT
Source organism: Leuciscus idus (assembly GCA_021554675.1). Taxonomy (NCBI): domain Eukaryota; kingdom Metazoa; phylum Chordata; class Actinopteri; order Cypriniformes; family Leuciscidae; genus Leuciscus; species Leuciscus idus. The sequence continues at coordinate 44,170,709 of CM038624.1, forward strand.
GGTCATTTAAAAAACAAAAACAAAAAAACATTTATATACTATTAAACCACAAATGGCCGATGGTTTCGCTAGATAAGACCCTTATTTCTCGACTGGGAGTGTGTAGAGACTCTGAAGCTGCATTGAGACGGACATTTGAACCTTCTTTGAACGTTGGGATAGTTGGTTGTCATTAAAGTCCATTCTGTGTAGAATAATCCTGAAATGTTTTCCTCAAAAAACTTAATTTCTCTTCCACTGAAGAAAGAAAGACATGGATATCTTGGAAGACATTGGGGTGAGTAAATTATTAGGAAATTTTCATTTTGGGGTGAACTAATCCTTTAAAGAGTTGTGAGAAAATGAAATGCGTGTCAGATCCAAGCAGCAATAACCATAAACGATTAAAACGATTTATCGTGCAGCCCTACAAACAGGTGTAAAGAAATGAGCCTGCTCTTTTTGTCCCCTGTTGTTTTACTTACCGGTTGTACATCAATGAATGAGGTTCTTGCCTCTTGAACAGTTGGCCGAAAGGTTTTGTGGCCAATCTTGTACGCAGGCGGGGGAAGAATGACAGGCAGGATTGTAAGTGCTAGTATGCCTTTGGAATCTAAAAATAGAAAAATGGCCAATTAGAACTTGTTCGTTCATCAGCTTTTAAATTAAGCAAAGTGCATTTCTAACTAAGGTCAACTTAGAATGAGTGAAATTAGCTTAAATATATAACAGTTAAATATGTACTCTGGTAATCTGAAAACATTTAGTGTTATTAAAGGTATAGTTCACCTTAAAATGCAAATTTACTCACCCTCATGTCAAATTTACTCACCTCATTTACTCACCCTCACGTTGTTCCAAACCTGTACAAGTTTCTTTCTTCTGCTGAACACAAAAAGATGTTTTAAAGAATGTCAGTAACAAGATAGTTGACGGTAGCCACTGACTTCCATAATAGGAAAAAAGTACTATAAAAGTCAATGGCTACTGTTAACTGTTTTGTTACCAACATTTTTTTAAATATCTTCTTTTGTGTTCAGGTGAAGAAAGCCATTCAGGTTTGTAATAACATGAGGGTGAGTAAATGACAACAGAATTTTCCTTTTCAGGTGAACTATCCCTTAAAGCAGTGCTTTTCAAACCCATCCTTTTTTTTTCCTCTCCATTCTGTCACCTGATGGAGTGTGGGTTCCTTGCCACTGTTGTCTCTGGCTTGCTTAGTTAGGGGCACTTAATTTTCAACAATATTATTGGTTTAATTGCACTGACAATATCAGATGAGAACTGAACTGAACTGAATGACTCTTTAAGCCGGTTTAAGACCAAATTGTACTTCAGTAACTACTTTGATTATCTTTACATAGTTTCTGAACGTAACTGAAGCAACACTGAACTGACTTCAAATGAACAATGACAGTTTTTGATAAGAATTGTACTAAGCTGGACGATGACATCACTGTTTTCTGCAGAAATGCTTAGCCAAATTGAACTAAGGCCCACGCACCCAAACACAGAGAACATACTGCAGCATAATAAAATATTTTATGTAAAGCTACCTTTCGAAAATGACTAACAAAAACAGTTAAATAATAGGTAACGTTAGACTTACAGCTTTTTTAGCATATCCAGCCACTAGCCAGTGACGTAACACTGCATCCATCCAACACCGCCGAGTCCAAGTAACCCGCAACATTTCTGGAGATAAAACAGACACCAACAACTGTACTTAGACATTGTGACCGTGTTATAAGTGGAATAATTGATGAAAGACCGTGTAAAAATAATGAATGTTATGTGTAACGTAACGTTAGCATAACGGTCGCTAGTTCGACAGACGCAAAATCTAGACTAAAGCATTTGGTCCGTCGTCAATAATTCAGTTCATTTCAACATAACTTCTTGTTGACTTTATGACTTCTTTGACTAAAGTTACTTAACGTTAGGATAGTTTTAATAAAACAGGGTTGCTCACCTCTACGCTCGCTCCTGCTTGAACCTCTCGTCCTCCAGTTGACGTAGTGTACGAACAGTGTGGACAAAAGCGCGCGACTCGCGAGGATGTAAGCGCTGGGCCAAAATTTCCAAAACAAACCCAAATGCTGGGTCATTGTCAGCTGATTACGGAGAAAATAACCCAGCAACATAGTCAAAATGCTCAACCCAGCATTTGGGTTTAAAAAATAACCCAGCATTTTTTAGAGTGTAGTTGTGGTGTGGACTCTGCTATTCTTTTATATTCCGAATGATTTTTAGAACTATATCTTTATCGTTATCTTTATCTTTATAGTTATCGTTCTTGGTGTGAACGGGTCTTTAACATTCCTCCAAACATCTTTCGGTTACACTTTATTTTGATGGTCCCCTTTAAATATGCTGTTGACTATAAGTAAGGTTGCACCTATAGTCCATGTTAACTAACTTTCATTGCATGTCAACCAACTCTCACTAGAGTATTAGTAGAGTATTGACTGGTAGGGTTAGGGTTAGTTGAATAAGTTGACGTACTTGCAAAATTACTTATGGTCAGTAGAATGTCTGTTGGGGAGCATCAAAATAAAGTGTTAGCAGATATTAAGTAGACATTAATACTTTAATGACTGCTATAGTTGACATGAAGGTGCAACATAACTTATGTATCCTCAAAATAAAGTGTTAAGCATCTTTCATGTTCCACAGAAGAAAAAAGTCCAATAGAATAACATTAAATTCAATAATAGGCTAAATTCTGAGGCATTAATGCAATTATATATGCATATATAAAGCATACTTAATAACTATAGATCTAATCTGTTGGTTTTGAGTTTCAACAGGAATGAATTCATCCATATAAAACCACCTTGACAGATCCGCATATCTGAAAAGATTCAAATTTCACAGATGGAATGGTTTATTCGCACCATTGGTCGCAATGTCAAATATGGGGGCATATCAAGGAAAGCTTCTGAAATTCAAACGATCAGGTGCTGATCTGATCCACATGATATCTTCATGTCCTGGAGGGCTTGAGCGGGGAACAAACCGCTCGCTGCCATATTGAGGTTACTGTTCAGAGAGGTGTCTCTGTGTGTGTGTCTTTGTTTGTGTTCCCCGTTTAAGACCCCTCCAAGGCTTGTACTGGGGATTGAAACCCCCTCAGCTTGCTTATGGGAAGCTGTGTTGAAATGCCGTAGATTTATTCAATAAATACCATGGGTCCTATTAGAGAGTGAACCTTAAACCTCATCAAATCCCAATCTGAAAGAAATTTCAATAATTTAATTGTAACCAGCAGCTGTAATAATAATCACAGATGTCAGAATCATACCAATATTCATGATTTTACTCCCTTAAAAGTTGGTTTGTTAGTTTTGTTAGTACTACTAATGGAAGAACTTCAGGCTCCCCAACTCTATTATTTGGCTCCAATTTAATCAAAACTAAATTTAGGATTTATGCATTTGAACTGCATATAAATATTTTTTGTAAATACCTTTTGATTAAAGTTGATGCCAAACGAAACGAGACATCATATTTTTGAATTTGAATAATAATTTTGAATATGAATGCAAAACAGCAGCAGGGTAGCAGTTCTATTCCGCCAACACCAAACATATCAATGCTGAAACATTGTCATATCCATAACCATGCCAAACACTCATGACATGACAGAATTACGTATCTGACCAGTTATCATTGTTGTATTTCACATTAACAATATATAAATAATTTAAATTAAAGCTTTAAGCGTATATGAAAGAATGTGTTGAGTTGTGATTCATTCCTGATCCATTGGAGCAGAATAGCATGAGTTCAGTGCAAAACAAGACAGGAGGGCAAACATTGCAGGATTTCCCCGAGTTATGCTTCATGAATTGAATTTATCGCCTGAAATTACTGAATTGAAATGACAACCCTTGTCACTCCATTCATCATCTCTTTTCCTCACTGTCTCTGTATTTGCCCCTCTCTTTTCCACTCTTACTGATGCATCTGCTTGTCTTGCCACTTCACATATACAATCAAAATGTGGTTAAATGCAGGACTCGGCATATACTAACACACAAGAATATGTCCAATCGGTTCGCTCAATGTTAGCGAGGGAAAAAATCCTGCATCTCTGAATGAGGCAACTGCTAAATATTGTGTTCTGTATTGCATTTAAGCAATGGCAAATAAAACTAACACAAATAAATATAATAGCATTTGTTTCTCCATGAAAAATTGATCAATGAGCACAGGAAAATCAATTAACTTGTGTGTGTTGTGTTTCAGCACGTTTCAAATGCTTGTGTGTGTGTGTGTGTGTGTGTGTGTGTGTGTGTGTGTGTGTGTGTGTGTGTGTGTGTGTGTGTGTGTGTGTGTGTGTGTGTGTGTGTGTCTGCTGTGACATTGATGCCTAACACATGCTCTATAAGTGTATTTCTTTTTTCAGTCTGGTTACATTCAAATTAGTTGAGTAAAACTGTGCAAGTTCAGCTCCAGGATAAATACTGTAGTTTTAATAGACATCTTATTGATTATTTGCAAGGTATCCGATTGATTGTCTGAAATGAAGTGTACTGATATGGTTTAGTGCTTCTGATACCAGTTATCAGTCAGTCTACACATACTCCTGTGTGCAATGTCTGTTGGGCAAATGATCAAGAGTGCTTCTCCATGTTTATTTTGCTTTCTTATAATATTACCTGAATAATGCAAAAGAGTGATGCAAATGACCGATAAAACTATGATATTAAATTATGCATGTTTGCAAGAGACAGACATGTATTGGCTAACGTACGGTCTCTAAAGCATGTTTAATATTTAGAGTAATCAAATAAACCTCACACAAACAATGCTTATATCGTGACAGTGGAGTGCACAATAGTGCAGCCCTGTGATTTCAGGTTCAGCCGTCAATATGATATATTGATCGCTCTGCCTTTCTAATGCCATTGCAGTTTTATTGCTTCTCACACAGGAAAATTATTCCCCTTCAGAAAGGCAAATGAAAAATCCTGACACCGAAGATGAAAAGACTCATGCCGTCTGACTGAGTTTGCAGGGTGAGATATGGCCAAATGAGAAGAGAGTGATCGTATTGACTGTCCTGTTGCTAATATAAACTTGGCCTATAATAAAATGTGAATTGAGCCCGACTTCTCAACACTTTATGGGTCTCAACACACTTATGACTGCAGTTAGAAGTATCGGAAAGAACCTGAGATGAAGCCGGAAAAAAAAAGTTTTACGCATAGTTAACTTTACCGAGCTGATTGTACCTGCAGTGTTTCAATTGAAAAAACACAAATTGAATTTCTTTAAGCTTCCTTAGGCCTTTCTGAACTGAAGTGGAACCTCAAAAGTGACCGATTTGGAACGCTCTTCTCTGTGCACCATACAAATTGCATTCCTCACACAAAATGCAACAGTGTGACACCCTATAAAAATGCACACAGCCTATACAGTCACATTTTGCAGCCTGGAATCATAAATCACATCATGTTCACTCATTTGGCCAGAGAACTGACCACCTGACTGAGCCTGGTTTCTCCTCAAGGCTCTTTTTTCTCCATTCTGTCGCTTGAGTTGGGGTTTCTTGCCACTGTCGCATCTGGCTTGCTTAGTTGGGATTTGAAAGACACTTAATATTCAGTGATTTTCTCGATTTCAATGCACTGACACTGATTTTGGATCAGAACAAAACTTGAACTGAATTGAGCTAGATCAGGGGTTCTCAAACTTTTTGAGTGTGTGGACCACTATTTGTAATCAAGAATTTTCGCGGACCACCTCATAATACACATAATAAAATATGTCTACACACAGTCCTACCTGAATTAATCTGCACCTCTAAATAGGCTTACTAGCACTAAAACTATAACTGGTCATCACATCACAGGCTTGTTAAAGGAAAGTTTACTGCACACAACGGCTGCCACATATTTAATTTATTTATTTAGGCTACTCAAGCGCCCAGGGCATAATCAGGTTCATTTGAACAACAGGCTTATTTCCATAGCAATGTAGTATGAAATCTATACAGTAATAAGAACACTGGAATATAGTCAACATTTCAAAACCTTTGGCGATTTTAGGGGATTATTATTATTAATCTTCAGAGTTTTACAAGTCCTCAAAAAGTTTGTCCACTTAACAGCACATCTGCAAAACATTTCAGAAACGCGAGATCAAGAAACTAACTGGAAATTAAATAATAACAGGCCTTATTCATTCCATTTATAAACATTTCGTTTCATATAAACTGCCTATGCCTAACTGTGCGTTCACACACCGGACGCGAATAGCGCGTCAAATTCAAAAAGGGATTATGTGAAATTCGCGCCTGCCGCGTCTAGTGATACGCTTGACCACTTTGTATCAATTCGCGCGTCAAGAGCTAAATTGACGCGCGTAAAAACAAAAGTTTGAAGCGAAATTTCGTCCGTTGTGAACGCACCATTAAAGGCTATGCGTGTGATGTGATAATGAGAACATATTTGCCTCTGCCCTTTTCTCTTCAGAGAACCTGTTGCTATCCACCGAACCAATGTTGTGGTTCTAACGGCACTGAACTTGAATGTCACGGCCGAACACCACTAGGCTATTTTAGTAATCACACAATAACTTGACAATTTAATTAAAATGTTATATCAATATAGGCCTACATATTCTTTTTACTTTTCTTTTTTTATGGGAATTTCCTGGTAAAATGAAGGTAAAAAAAATATTATTTTATATTTTATTTAGCCTTTCCACGGACCACCTGCAGTACCCTCACGGACCACTAGTGGTCCGCGGACCACAGTTTGAGAATGGCTGAGCTAGATGATGTTATCTGCAGAGTTGCTTTATAGCTGATTCGAATTAGTTTAATAATTGACAAATTTCAACACTTTTATAGAAGTGAATCAACACTGAACTGACTCAAGCTGAATAACGACACTATTTTCTTCTGTAGAACTGCTTATCCCTGAATATAACTCATTTCATAATTGAAATGTACAGTTATTAAACTGAACTGAACTGAATCAAAACTAAAGCAACGTCAGCTGAATCATGTCACTTTTATTGTAGAGCCGTTTTGGACATTCACATTTAAATTTGTCATATTTGATGAAGTTTGCAGCATTGATCATTATCTTCCTGTTTATTATAAAGGTGCTTTGAAACTATCTGTATTGTATAAAGCGCTATAGAAATAAAGGTGACTTGACTTGAATTGATTTGAACACGTTCTTATAGTTTATGGTATTGAATTATATTTGCAATCAAATTTTCTCACACTTTGTCTGCCAACTCTTGCCTTATTTTAGTCAAAAGAATTAAGGTAAATGCTGTCAACTTAAGTAGCTCACTATTTTTCATTACAGGGCCAATGTGTATAGTGCTTCAAAGACATTTATTATGAGCAAATTCATTTAAAATTGCATGGCATTTCACCTCATCACACGCAGCAATGTCAAAAACGTCACAAATCACAGTAGGCTTCCCTGATGCCGTGATCACAATCAATGTGTGAACTGAAGCGAAACAGCCAGGATGCTTAATAGTAATGCAGTGTTATGATTTTTTTTTTTTTTTTTTTTTTTTTTTACTTATTAAAACTTAATTTCAGCTGAGGGACACACATTGAAAAAATCTCTATATCAGGGATGAATTTTAATGAATAAAAGCATTTGATTATAAAACTAACATAGCAAACAAATCAAATGGAAACAAACTGGGCTGAAGGAAATAATTCTCCATGAAGATTCCCAAATGGAATCAGATGATCCAATAATGTAGTTCGTTAGTTTAGTTTTTAATTTACTTCATATGCTGTGCAAAGTAGTAACACTGATTCTTCCCAGTATTACAATAATAAGAACCATCATGTTTAAAGTCACCATGAAATCAAAATGGATAATTTAATTAAATATTTATTATAAATGATTTATCCATGCACGTCCATTATTCTTTTAATTCATGTGCTCTCATAATCTTTAATCAAAATAACTTCTCCTTCTTGCAGTGATATGATTTCCTGTCACTCACATGAGATAACCATCCAATCAATTCCCGATGGACAAAATTCTCAGATATACATTACAATAAGGAAAAAAGTCTATAAAGAAAGGAGTGAAGAGGCTGGTTAGCATACCTCTGTTAGCCCCTGCTGGTGCAGTATATGCTGTAACTACACCAGGTTATTTCATTGTAGCATCCCTGTTGCAGACAGACAAAGGTTTCAAGTTAAAAAATAAAAAATAATATATAGAGACCTATAGAAATGTTCTTTTAGAGGCTCCTCGTGCGATCACCCCAGTGTCCATTCGACACACTTCAGGAACCTCTATATGAAAACCGTGGGGAATCTGAGGACATCAGAGAAAAATGTATATGAACGATAGAAAATGAGTTGTTTTGAAATGGAATATAGACATTTTCATTCCCAAGTGCTTCACTGTGATTTAACACAGCACAAATCATACAGATCACAGAGAGTTCATTCTATTCTTTTTCAATGTCATTTTAGCATGACTGTTAGTACTTCTATTCAGCTTAAATTATTTTTATTTGATTTAGTCATGCTAGTACTTCAACTTAAACTTTGGCAACATTACTTACTTTCATTAAAATGTTTTAAAATTTCAAATCATGTATTTATATTTTACCTTTTTTCAATCGATGAAAACTATTTGTAATATTTTTTTGTTTTAGTTAACAATAACAACACATGTTCTTTTTTTTCTGAGAGTTGGAAACGTGTACATTGCTTTCTGAATTGTCTGAAGAAACTGAATGTGTCCACTCAACTGGAAAACACTACAGTGAACAAAATGTTGAGTCAGCTGGGAAAATGTTTGAATCCAAATGGGAATTTATATAATTCTAATTTTTAAATAGACAAAGTATATATATATATATGTGTGTGTATGTGTATGTGTGTGTGTGTGTGTGTGTGTGTGTGTGTGTGTGTGTGTGTGTGTGTGTGTGTGTGTGTGTGTGTGTGTGTGTGTGTGTGTGTGTGTGTGCGTGTGCGTGTGCGTGTGCGCGTGCGTGCGTGTGCGTGTGTGCGTGCGTGCAATACTAAAGCGCAATTTGGAAAATCACTAGGCCAAGGCCAAGCATGTGGAAGCTGATCCTCACTTGGATTTGAGTCAATTGCTGCTGGAGAACATGCTATTTGGCAAAGTCCTGTTCCTCTGTGGTGTGAATCCCTGTGATATACAGCTGCACTGAAGAGTTCATCAAAATGTGATGTTCTTTAGTAGAGACATCTGACATTTCTCATAAAGAATCAAGATTTTCAACCAGTTATTCCTGCCAATGGTCCTTTAAAAGTTGGCCTTCCTCCACAAACCATCTTTCGTCTACCTCATTCGTCTAGTTCTAGAAGCGTGTTCCTATGCAGAGAACTCTGGCGGTCTTGATTGATTGATTGATTGATTGATTGATTGATTGATTGATTGATTGATTGATTGATTGATTGATTGATTGATTGATTGATTGATTGATTGATTGATTGATTGATTGATTGAGTGAGTGAGTGATTGATTGATCAATCGATCGATCGGTAGATCCATCCATCCATCCTAGTTACACTATCTGCACCAGCCAATCACATCATTCTTATTAACAACTTCCTAAACAAAGTGCATATTATGAATTAGTTCCTAATGCAAGTTACAGCTAGTAGGTTGTAACTCTAGAAACTTGTTGCTTAATATGATTTATGATATATCATTATTGGTCCAATAAGCAGCCTTCATGTCAGAATAAAGTAGTTTTAAATATTTCACTTTTTAGTTTTTGATACAGTTGATGAGTCAAACCAAGGATGCTACATTAACAATCAAAACTGACATCACTGTTTACTTTATCAATACATGTTCCTGGTCTGATTGTAAATGCCTAAGTAACTCCACCTCTGAAATTACTTTTAGTTTTGGTAGACATCATCAAGCCACTTGTCATATACACTCTTAAAAATAAAGGTTCAAAAAAGGGTGTTTTGCAGCGATGCCATACATGCATACATGCCAATGTAGATCCATTTTTGGAATGAACCTTTTATTGAAAAGTTCTTAGTTTCAAGAACATTTAAAGTTTTTCCAATACAAAGAACCTTTTGTGCATTTGAAAGGTTCCATGGATGTTCTGGAGTTTCTTCAAAGGAACCATAGATGACAATAAAGAACCTTTATTTTTAAGAGTGCAGAGACAATTTTCAAGATCAATCAATTTCTCGTGATGTATAAAACAAGTAACTAAAGCCACTTTTTCACTCAGCTAGGAAAAACAGCTCTGTGTGTATATTGCAAATCATTGGTGGCTAAAATCATAATCAGTTTTTCTAAAATCAAGTACACTTGACGACCTCCAGGTTGGGAATGCCTGTTACAGGGCGTCGTCCTTTCCTAGCTGTAAACATTTCCGGATCCATTTTGCTATTTCATTATTCATTATTGATAGAAGCAGTGCAACACTTTAATTCTACCCCCCATTTTAGTGCATTAGCGCCTCCAAGCAGGGCAGCTCATCAATCAGCATGTGCAGATGCTCCTAGCAGCCTGCAGTACAACTGTTCTTACAGGACCAAGTCAATGGATCTCTCTGTGGGAGGCAGAGAGAGACCGAGTGAGAGTTGTGAGGGCTCACTGTGAGAGAGAGAAGAGAAGGGGCATTGAAAATGAACTGGTGTGAGGAGCTAGCAGAATAATAAGAGGGCAAGGGGCTTCACATCGCCAAAGGAGACCAAGGGGGAACTCAGCTGGCCTGCACAGAAAGTTGAACTGACACTCCAACACAGTTCAGCTCAGGGCAGAGAGAGACAGAGAAGGAAAGAACACAGAGAGAAAGAGAACGAGAGAGAGAGAAAGGGTGATCCATGTGTTTGATGCCATCTGGCCTCTCTCACTGATCCAGAACGTGATACTGACAGCTGGAGGAGAAGTGAAAAAGAAACATGGGATGAGCAGAAAGGTGAAGAGAGAAGAGAATCAAGAAGCATTCAGATTTTGGAAAAAAATTAAGCTCCTTTTCTTTACATGGTTTAGGACACAAGAAATGTCCTCCTGTGGACAAGAGAAATGGAAGGGGTTTAATTTAAAGGTTGATGTGTGTCATTTTAACCGTGTGAAAATAGGTGTTCTGAATAGGTGTGTCTGAATGAACTGTTCAGCAAGAACTCTATTATTCACCTGCATGACGTTCCAAACCCGCATGGATTTATTCTGTGGAACACAAAAGTAGAAAACAACATATCATAATGAATTTTTAAGGATCATATGACACTGCAGACTGGAGTAATGATGCTGAAAATTTAGCTTTGATCACAGGAATAAATTACATTTTAAAACATATTCAAATAGAAAACAGTTATTTTAAATTGTAATAATTTGTCATAAATGTTACTGTTTTTACTGTATTTTTTTTATTAAATAAATGCAGCCATGGTGAAAATGAGAGACTTCTGTCAAAACATTAAGGCCCAGTTTCACTTAGATTAAGCCAGGATTACTGTAGGCCTTAGTTCAATTAGGGCATTTAAGTAGCTTTTATGAATATGCCGTAGAAAAAAAAACAAGAAAAAAAAAACATTACTGGTGTGTATCTTGAGACAAAACAATAGCACTAACATATTTTAAGGTGTGTCAGTGCAATTGAGCTCAGTCCGCTTTTACAGCCTCATTATGCTTATAATTTTGCTCTTATAAACTATTCTAACTGTCTGGGAAAATGTTTGTCAGAAGCTTAGTGATGGTGACGATGAATTCGTGGGACCGTGGTGTAGTTCGTTTTATAGCCTAACTTTAGCTTTTTACTTCTGGCAACTATACATTTAGGCTTCGAAATTCATTAAAGTTGTGTTTGTCTGTGAAAATGATCTTGATGGACAAAACATGAAAGTTTTGTTGATCACAGAGCTTGTTTTTTGCGATAATCCAAAAGCCTATGGAAAATCTTATTGGGTTTTTGTTGAGGGAACCAGTATGCCAACTGCCGGTTGGCCTACAAAGTGACGTCATACCTGCACTGCTCTATGAAACACAAAGCGCACCAGACTTTAAATGTGGCCCCAGATGCACATTATTGGAAACCAATTACTCTAATTTAATTGAGAAGTCGCGACAGGCCTTCTCACAACCGAACTGAAAAACTATTTCGGACAAAGGGCCAATCATCACTGGTGGCCTTTTGAGCCAAATAATTCTACTTACCACACCTGAGGTTGTTGGAGTCCCATTTTATGATAGATTTTAAACACATTTGACGTGTAACCTTTAATAATGCTGTTGTGTATTCTGTATTAGTTCATGCTAATTGGATTTTTGGCATTTGTAGCTGCTAAATGGTTCACTTATAGAGACCTCAGCAAGCATTCTCAAGCTGATGTTAATTTAATGGTTTCTGCCTGCTGAAATTCACCTCATGAACTGCCATTGTGTCATGTTGAGCCTGCAATCCTCGGTCGTCGGCTTCCAAACCTCACTCTCTCTCATTTAAAGAGACATATCATCAGTTGTCTCAAAGATACAGCAGTGCAAATAGTCTTTTCAGTGATAGTCTTTCGAAGAGTCAGTGAGGGGGGTTATTTTACCACTCACTGGATATTTCACTTTGAAAGTGTCGTGAAACATACAAGAAGCAACATAATATTATTTAGTAAAAATCTTGCCACAGGTACGTTTTTCCAATCAGCCTGGGTTGAAAAAATGACACGCCTCTATTAAAGTACAGAACATTGCACATTTAATACATTAGCATCTGTTTTTTATTGTTTAGTTCAATTGAGAGACTCACAAAATTTAGTTTGCCAAATCAAACATACCCTCCGGTCTTAGTTTTTAAATCTAAAGACTAATTAAGATACTAAATATCAAGGGTCTGATTATACATCAGGTACACCTAGTGCGCTCGAGGCTCCGTCTTCATGATGCAATTCAGCTCTGACAGCATCAAAGCGTATAGCACTCCTTATTTCTCAACTGTACATCAGCGAGAGCAACTCAATAGTAAATACTTGTGATTGCCAATTGTAGTCATTCAGGAACAATCATTTACAATACAGTTCTCAAAAGAAGATGCGAAATACGAGCTGTATGAAGAAGCTATTATGAATAAAAGCCACTTATTGTTGCAAAACGTATTGCATAGGAAGATGAATGCATGTACACACAAAAGAAAAGAATGGCTCAGAATAAAGCGCAAAAGTGACTCAATGCAAAACTATTGACTATGTGTCACTGATAAAATAGTACAAAAGTCTAAAATATCAATGTAAAGGGGGTTGGACAATGAAACTGAAACATTTGGTTTTAGAATACAATAATTTATTAGTATGGCATAGGGCCTCTTTTTGCAGCCAATACAGCATCCGTTTGTCTTAGGAATGACCGATACAAGTCCTTCACAGTGTCCAGAGGGATTCTGATCCATTCTTCTTCCAGAACAGCAGTCAGTCACGTTTTCTGACTTGCTCCTCCAAAATACCCCAAAGTGGCTCAAAAATCTTTAGATCTGGTGACTGTGCAGGCCTTGGGAGATGTTCAACTTCACTTTTTAATGTTCATCAAACCATTCTGTCACAAGTGTTGCTGTGTGTATCGGTACATTATCATGCTGATACACGGCACCACCTTCAGGGTACAATGTTTAAAACATTAGGAGCACATGGTCCTTCAGAATGCTTCGGTAGTCCATCAAGCACAGTCAGGAATGTCATGATATTACAGCTCAAACATCACTGATCCACCGTCGTGTTTCACTCTGGGCATCAACAGTCCGGGAGTTCAGACTCTTTGGGGATTCTCCACACCGTAACCTCCACGGAAATGGGAAAGACAGTGAACGTGGATACATCAGAGAAAAATACATGTTTAACATTGTCCACAACCCAAGATTTACACTGTTGGCACCAATTGGCACGAGTGACCAAAGGTTTGGCAATAGCATCCCGACCATTAATATGGACTCTGTGGAGCTTCCCGACGAAGATTGAAACCACTTTGGTTGAAACAGGAGAGTCGAGGTGCGCATTTAATTCTGCAGTGAGTTGGGCAGATGTGTTTTTTGTTTTTTTAGATACACTCCAGGTTAGTACCTGGACATCCCTTTCAGACAGTACAGCTTCCTCATGCGTTGACAGTTACTCCTGTTGGATGCGGTTCGTCCTATGTGGAGATATGCCGACATTACCCTCGATACCAGAGCTCTCGATACACCACAAAGACTTGCTGTCCTGGTCACAGATGACTCTTCTGAACTCTGATATGTCTCTGATATGTCTCTCATTATGTTGTATGGCTTGCAATATTTGATGTACAGCTGTGCTATTACCCTGCTAATTCAACCTTCACACTCTGCTCTTACTGATGGACTGTATATAATATCAGAGCTCATATTTTGAAAGGTTTATACATTATCACTGTATGGAGAAAAGGAATGAGATTTTTGCTTCTGGAACTCTAGCTTATGCTTCAGACTGAAGATTTAATAAAAATAAAAATATAAAAGAACGCAGAGGTTTTCAGTACCTCAAGAAACAAATTACAAGGCTGTACTTAGATTACTAAACGGTCGTATTCTCCAAGCAATGTGAAAGTTTACTTTTTCTTGACTGAAGCAACATTTGATTGAGGTGTCAAGTCTTTATTCCAGTGCTTGAGGCAAACGCTTTGAGTGCAAAGCAGATCAGAAGTTCCTTTTCTACAGGACCTACACACACACACAAAAAAAGGCCTTTTTGTAGTGGGCCATCGGGGTGTTGAAGGGTCACAAAGAGAGAGAGGAGGATTCCTCACACTGTGTCACAAATACCTTAGAGATGGTTAAAGATGATAGCATAAATCACCATCCCCCGTAGACCACCGAAAGGTGCTCCAAGAAAATGCTGTCCTTTTTCATTGATTTGAGAGCAGTGTCTTTAAACCAACCCATATTCTTATCACCACAAGAGGGTTTATAAAACTGGTCACAGATCAAATCACAGCAGCCTATCTGCAAAAAAAAAGGTTGCATAGGGATGGAAAGTTCACAGTAGAAACAATCTTTCAACTAGAATGCCAATGCAATATGCTTTTCAAGAGCAGTTTGATTGATTCTCTTTCTTAGTTTTATTTTTCAACAGTGTTCTTATTGTATTGTATCTGTCAGGACAGTCTTTTAACTATGTGAATGGATGAATTAATGTTCTGTTTGGTAATTGTATGGAGCATCTGCAAGAAGTTGAATGACACACATACATAACAATAAATTAACTTAAGCATTTCAACAAGAAGTGTCCGTACATGTGCAAGGTTAAATGTCAAGAAAACCAGGTCGCATTTCACCTAAAAAGGAAAGAAAAACTGATTTTAAATCTAGCATTACTAAAATACTATTCAGATTTTTTTTCTTATATATATATATTTCAGAACATTTTCAAAAATATTTACCCTCCTTTTCATTACCACATTCAATGGTTTCATTTTATTTAATTGAAGCAAAAATATATAAATTAAAATAATACAGTATAAATTATATATATATATATATATATATATATATATATATGTATGTGTGTGTGTGTGTGTGTGTGTGTGTGTGTGTGTGTGTGTGTGTGTGTGTGTGTGTGTGTGTGTGTTTGTGTGTATATACTGTATATATATATATATATATGTATAAATGAAAAATATTTAGAAATATATAAATTATTCTGTAATTTATAACTTAGACACAATGAGACGCAATAAAACTACCATATATAAATACTTTCCCATTTATATATTATATAATGCAAATATATTATACATATTATTATTGTTAACTAAAACAAAACAAAAATTATTTCCCAATAAATGTTACTTAAACTTATTATATATTAATTAGTTACCAACATTTCTTATTTTCATTCAGTTTAAGTTTAAAGTACAAGAATTAAAACAAAATAAAATAAAACTAATAAATACAAATTTATAAATATTACGTAAACACACACATATATATATATTGTTGAAATATGACCCATGTTTTGTGAGATTTGTTCCCAAAGCACCTTAGCAGAGTCCCCTAATAAGCACACTTCAGAAAACTTCAAAGGAACGCCGTACCGCATTGGCTCACCGTTCTGTGCCTGCTGGGGTAAAATTAGCTTAGTACTTGTGTTGGGAGTCAAATAATTGTGGCGTGCGTGTGGAAATGATCTTTTTATTCACGCCATTTTTTTCATGGAATAGCTCTGAGAGATGGGCGACAGTGACTGGAACCGCGACCTCCAGCTGTTTCAATTTACTCTCTTTTTTACAGACTTAATTATTTGCTCTTTTCTTCTTGAACGTAAACATGCAGAACTAATAGAACTTATTGGTGCATATAGTTGTCATGATATTCATAATGACAGTTTTGTCAAGGGAGCAAACACAACAAGTGGCACAACGCCTTGGCTGTTGAATATACCAGAGGTTTGTCTCAAAAGCATACAAACAAGGAATATCAAAGCACGGAGTACAAAAAATATCAAAACATATACTGAAGTTACATTCGAGGAAAAGCATTTCTGAACACACAATACATCGAAGCTTGAAGCAGCAGCAGAAGACACACCTGTGCCACTCCTGTCAGATAACAACAGGAAACAGAGACTACAATTCACACCGGCTCATCAAAAGCATGGATAAATTCTGCCTTGTATCAACAATTCAGACAGCTGATGGTGTAATGGTGTGTGGGGTATTTTCTCGGCACACTTTGGCCCCTTAAGTACCAATTGAGCATTGTTTCAACGCCACAGTCTACCTGAGTATTGTTGCTGACCCTGCCCATCCCTTTATGACCGCAGTGAACCATCTTCTGATGGATACTTCCAGTAGGATAATGCGCCGTGTCACAAAGCTCAGATCATCTCAAACTGGTTTCTTGAATTTCTTGATAACGAGCTCACTAAACTCAAACGGCCTCCACAGTCTCCAGATCTCAATCCAGTAGAGCATCTCTGGGATGTGGTGGAACGGAAGATTTGCATCATGGATGTGCAGCTGATAAATCTGCAGCAACTCTGGGATGCTATCATGTCAATATGAACCAAAATACAGGACCTCATTGAATCTATTCCACGAATAATTATTATACAGTAAGTTCAACGCTATCTCACGACCAATTCGTACGAATTCGTACGAATGATAAAAAGATGGCTAATTCGTACGAATTCGTACGACCTCACTCGTACGAATTTGTACGATTTGTCTAAACCCACGTGATGGGTAGGTTTAGGGGCGGGGTCAGGGGTAGGTCATTCGTATGAATTCATACGAATTGGCCAATTCGTAAAATATGTACGATTTTGCCAAAAATCGTACTAATTCGTACGAGTGAGGTCGTATGAATTCGTACGAATTAGCCACCTTGTAAAATGTTTACGTTTTCCCGTGAGATCGGGTTGGTAAGTTTCAACCCATCAAACAAAGAGCGACCACAGCTACGATGCTAGTGCAATAGAACAAATAGCATTCATTGTCTTTGTTACATATGACAGCGATTTTGCATCCTCTTTCAGTCCTGGTTACGAATTCGTTTGGCGGGAGGTTTAACTTCCATGATGGCGCCAGTGCGTCATTCGCATTGAGTGTAGATCAGTGTATGCTGAGTTTGCAGAGGGCTAAGTAGACGTTCCAAGTTGACGTTAGCTGTGACATACATGTAAACAAAAAAGGTCAAATGTGAGACTACAGACATTTTTCTATTTGTACAGTAATAATTTGAAAGGAATACAATGTAATACAAACCTTTATTCCACTCCGGAAGTTTTCTCTCAGGACAGAACATAAATTGACCGTACAGTTTTAACTTGACTGGCACAGACTACCCAACATTGGGTTACATTGACCCAGCGCTGGGTAGATATGTGAGGGGTTTGACAGTAAAAATGACCAGCAGCTGAGTTACAGAAAAACTGCAAATGCAACAAAAAAAAATAAATAACCCAAGAAAATGACCAGGCTGTACCCAGCATTTGCATTATATTTCAATGCATTTGCATTTGCTCACAAACCTTTTGATTTCTTTGCGATCGAACACAGTTTCTCGAGGGAACGCAAAGATTTTGCGAGCGACTGCAAAGTTTCACGGGGGAACTCATACCTTTTGCGAGAGAACGCGAAAGCATTGAAAAAAATTGTCCTGCCATCTCATAAGTATTCCATCAATCTTCAAAATATTAAATCAAAACATTAAAAAATAATAAAAATATGATAAATTACTTCACCTCTGAAGCTAATTGTCAACACGTTCGAATGCAAACACCAACAAATTATTCACCAATAAATTAGGAGTCGTAATTTTTTTTTCCAACATTGAATATTGTTTTACATGAAAATCACATTTAAAAAAAAAAAATTTGTGAATATTTCTTAAGTAAAGCATTCTCTCAGGCGACATCATTTGCATGGTTTATAACCCAAAGAACTACCACCTGGTCTGCAAAGTTAACATTCCAGCTGTGTTCTCCAAGGTGCCTTATCGTTCCAGGTTTTTAAGATGTGCAGGTCCTCCAGTGCCTTTGACAGACAGCGGGGGACAATATGCCAGTCACGTACGGGATCGAGACCAGCCCAAGCATGCATTAATTCTTACATTAAACACAGGCCCAGTCACACAGCTCTCATGCTGTTTGAAGCTCCCTCTTTGCTAGACCAGATCTTGCGCGTCCTTCTCTCCCATGATTCCCTGCTGCAGTGGTTCAGCCTGGCCTGCCATCATCTGTCACTCAAACAGAGTCCAATGTGAAACAGCCTCGTAACTCTCTAGGGACAAGAGCAAATGGTAAGACAGAACTTAAATAATGCACAATAAGAGCTATAGTCGGAGCCAAAAATCTCCAGTGACACAAGGAAGCAAGCGTTTGCATCTGAGTGGCCATAAATGTACATAAAAATACAAACAAAATATTATGACGCTTCACATTGTCACAATTATGTTCTGTCTTGTCTGCACCTGTTGTTGTTAATCCCTGATTGGTTAATCTTCCTCCACCTGTGTCTAGTTAGTTTCCTCATTTCACTCTGTGTATTTACCCAGCAGGCACACAACGTCATATGACGTTGATATTCGGTTGAATTTTGGTTGCGACGTCGGATGACTAAAATCCAACATCAACTCAACGTCTAATGTCAACGTTAAGCTGACGTCCAATACCGACGTCAGCTGACGTTGATATTTTGTTGTTTTTAGGTTGTGTTGTAAAGTTACCAAAATCCAACGTCTCTTTGACGTCATAATGGTAACGTCCACACAACGTCAAATTCTAACATCATTAGACGTAGAAGTTTTGTTGGTTTTAGGTTGTGGTATTTACTAACCAAAATACAACGTCAAGCCAACGTCTCAAGACAACGTCATATTTACGTCAAACACTGACATTCAGTCGTGAGGTATGGTGACCAAAACTCAACGTCACCTTGACGTCATAATATTGACGTCCACACAACGTCAAATTCTAACACCATTAGACGTTGATATTTTGTTGGTTTTAGGTTGTGGTATTAACTAACCAAAATACAACGTCAAGCCAACGTCGCAAGACAACGTCATATTTACGTCAAACACTGACATTTAGTCGTGAGGTATGGTGACCAAACCCCAACGTCACCTTGACGTCATAATGTTGACGTCCACACAACGTCAAATTCTAACACCATTAGACGTTGATATTTTGTTGGTTTTAGGTTGTGGTATTAACTAACCAAAATACAACGTCAAGCCAACGTCTCCTAACAACGTCATATTTGCGTCAAACACTGACATTCAGTCGTGAGGTATGGTGACCAAACCCCAACGTCACCTTGACGTCATAATGTTGACGTCCACACAACGTCAAATTCTAACACCATTAGACGTTGATATTTTGTTGGTTTTAGGTTGTGGTATTTACTAACCAAAATACAACGTCAAGCCAACGTCTCCTGACAACGTCATATTTACGTCAAACACTGACATTCAGTCGTGAGGTATAGTGACCAAAACTCAACGTCACCTTGACGTCATAATGTTGACGTCCACACATCGTCAAATTCTAACACCATTAGACGTTGATATTTTGTTGGTTTTAAGTTGTGGTATTAACTAACCAAAATACAACGTCAAGCCAACGTCTCAAGACAACGTCATATTTACGTCAAACACTGACATTTAGTCGTGAGGTATGGTGACCAAACCCCAACGTCACCTTGACGTCATAATGTTGACGTCCACACAACGTCAAATTCTAACACCATTAGACGGTGATATTTTGTTGGTTTTAGGTTGTGGTATTTACTAACCAAAATACAACGTCAAGCCAACGTCTCCTGACAACGTCATATTTACGTCAAACACTGACATTCAGTCGTGAGGTATAGTGACCAAAACTCAACGTCACTTTGACGTCATAATGTTGACGTCCACACAACGTCAAATTCTAACACCATTAGACGTTGATATTTTGTTGGTTTTAAGTTGTGGTATTAACTAACCAAAATACAACGTCAAGCCAACGTCTCAAGACAACGTCATATTTACGTCAAACACTGACATTTAGTCGTGAGGTATGGTGACCAAACCCCAACGTCACCTTGACGTCATAATGTTGACATCCACACAACGTCAAATTCTAACACCATTAGACGTTGATATTTTGTTGGTTTTAGGTTGTGGTATTAACTAACCAAAATACAACGTCAAGCCAACGTCTCCTAACAACGTCATATTTACGTCAAACACTGACATTCAGTCGTGAGTTATGGTGACCAAACCCCAACGTCGTCTTAACGTCATAATGTTGACGTCCACACAACGTCAAATTCTAACACCATTAGACGTTGATATTTTGTTGGTTTTAGGTTGTGGTATTAACTAACCAAAATACAACATCAAGCCAACGTCTCCTGACAACGTCATATTTACGTCAAACACTGACATTCAGTCGTGAGTTATGGTGACCAAACCCCAACGTCGTCTTAACGTCATAATGTTGACGTCCACACAACGTCAAATTCTAACACCATTAGACGTTGATATTTTGTTGGTTTTAGGTTGTGGTATTAACTAACCAAAATACAACGTCAAGCCAACGTCTCAAGACAACGTCATATTTACGTCAAACACTGACATTCAGTCGTGAGGTATGGTGACCAAACCCCAACGTCACTTTAACGTCATAATGTTGACGTCCGCACAACGTCAAATTTTAACATCATTGGACGTTGATATTTTGTTGGTTTTAGGTTGTGGTATTTACTAACCAAAATACAACGTCAAGCCAACATCTCCTGACAACGTCATATTAGCGTCAAACACTGACATTTAGTCGTGAGGTATGGTGACCAAACCCCAACGCCACCTTGACGTCATAATGCTGACGTCCACATAACGTCAAATTGTAACATCATTACACGTTGATATTTTGTTGGTTTTAGGTTGTGGTATTTACTAACCAAAATACAACGTCAAGCCAACGTCTCCTAACAACGTCATAGTTGCGTCAAACACTGACATTTAGTCGTGAGGTATGGTGACCAAACCCCAACGTCACCTTAACGTCATAATGTTGACGTCCGCACAATGTCAAATTCTAACATCATTAGACGTTGATATTTTGTTGGTTTTAGGTTGTGGTATTAACTAACCAAAATACAACGTCAAGCCAACGTCTCCTGACAACGTTATATTTGCGTCAAACACTGACATGTAGTTGTGAGGTATGGTGACCAAACCCCAACGTCACCTTAACGTCATGGGGCCCTATTTTAACGATCTGAAACGCAAGTGTCAAAGCGCAAGTAACTTTGTGGGCGGGTCTTGGCGCTGTTGCTATTTTCCCGGCGGGATAAATGACTCTTGCGCCTGGCGCAAATCTAAAAGGGGTTGGTCTGAAGTAGCTTCATTATTCATTGGTGTGGTTTGGGCGTAACGTGAAATAAACCAATCAGAGCGACATCTCACATTCCCTTTAAGAGCAGGCGCGCTTGTTCTAAAGCGGATTCCTATTATAACGGCGGATTTGCCAGGCGCATGACAGGAGCGGTTCAAGGCCGAGGAGACCGACGTTCTCGTCAGGGACGTTGGGGATGGAGAAACACACCCAAATTAACTTCGGTTAAACAGGCGTATGATAATTTGGGTAAATGTGTAAGCTAGATGTATGCTTTTATAATAAAATGTCTATCTATCTATCAATCTATCTATCTATCTATCGTAATAATGTATGATTTGCAAAAATGATAACTGCTGCGTCTGTGTGTAGATGAGAGAATCAAAGTGTATGTGCGTTGTGCACACGCTACATTGTTTAAGGCCAAGCATGCGCCCTTAAAATAGCATATGAATAACATGCGCAACGCGCCACTGACTTTAAACTGGGTTTTTTTCGGTCAGTGGCGCAATTGTTTTCTAAACCTGTAAAATAGCATGAGTGAACGTTTGCGCCGGAACACGCCTCCTCTTTGCGCTGAACCGCCCCGGGGAACGCAAGTGTATTTCTTAGTTAACCGACGTGCATCTGTGGAGGGAAAAGTCCGCTTTGCGCGGGTGCAAATTAGGAATGATACATGCGTCGGTGTACAAAGTCAATTGCGCTGGGTGCAAGATAGGGCCCATAATGTTGATGTCCGCACAACGTCAAATTCTAACATCATTAGACGTTGATATTTAGTTGGTTTTAGGTTGTGGTATTAACTAACCAAAATACAACGTCAAGCCAACGTCTCCTGACAACGTCTTATTTGCGTCAAACACTGACATTTAGTTGTGAGGTATGGTGACCAAACCCCAACGTCACCTTAACGTCATAATGTTGACATCCGCACAACGTCAAATTCTAACATCATTAGACGTTGATATTTTGTTGGTTTTAGGTTGTGGTATTAACTAACCAAAATACAACGTCAAGCCAACGTCTCCTGAGAACGTCTTATTTGCGTCAAACACTGACATTTAGTTGTGAGGTATGGTGACCAAACCCCAACGTCACCTTAACGTCATAATGTTGCCATCCGCACAACGTCAAATTCTAACATCATTAGACGTTGATATTTTGTTGGTTTTAGGTTGTGGTATTAACTAACCAAAATACAACGTCAAGCCAACGTCTCCTGACAACGTTATATTTGCGTCAAACACTGACATTTAGTTGTGAGGTATGGTGACCAAACCCCAACGTCACCTTAACGTCATAATGTTGACGTCCGCACAACGTCAAATTCTAACATCATTAGACGTTGATGTTTTGTTGGTTTTAGGTTGTGGTATTAACTAACCAAAATACAACGTCAAGCCAACGTCTCCTGACAACGTTATATTTACGTCAAACACTGACATTTAGTCGTGAGGTATGGTGACCAAACCCCAACGTCACCTTACCGTCATAATGTTGACGTCCGCACAACGTCAAATTCTAACATCATTAGACGTTGATGTTTTGTTGGTTTTAGGTTGTGGTATTAACTAACCAAAATACAACGTCAAGCCAACGTCTCCTGACAACGTTATATTTACGTCAAACACTGACATTTAGTCGTGAGGTATGGTGACCAAACCCCAACGTCACCTTAACGTCATAATGTTGACGTCCGCACAACGTCAAATTCTAACATCATTAGACGTTGATATTTTGTTGGTTTTAGGTTGTGGTTATTAACTAACCAAAATACAACGTCAAGCCAACGTCTCCAAACAACTTCATATTCACGTCAAACACTGACATTTCGTCATGAGGTATGGTGACCAAAACCCAACGTCTCCTAAACAACAATGTTAACATCCACACAACATGAAATTCTAACATCATTAGACACTGATATTTTGGGGGGTTTTAAGTTGTGTTGTAAAGTAACAAATATTCAACATCTTTCCAATGTCAACATCTGCTAATTCTAACATACGCCTAGATATTTTCTTGGTTTTAAGTTGTGTTGTAAAATCCAACATTGTGCCAATGTCTCAAGCTAACGTCATATTGATGTCAAATACTAAATGTGAATGAATGTGTTGTTGGGTCACAATCTCACTTCTAAATTGTTGTGAGGTATGGTGGTCTAAACCCAGCTATGAGACAATATTAACATCTAGGCAAACAACATTCCATTATTAGATGTTGTTGTTTTGTTGACTGCACATCATGGTTACTAACCAAAACACAAACGTCAGCATGCTAATGTATATACATCTAAAATAGGATACAGGCAACATTAGACAAATTTGATACGATTTCAGTTATGGTGTTGGGTAAGATAAATCAATGTCTCAAATACCCCAACTTCAAGCTTCCTGTAAGCATGGCTCTTTATTTTATTTAAGGTGATAGTTCAGATTATCCATAGATTTTCTGGTCCATGCAAGTGTAATAGATCAAGTTGACCCAGTGTGTTCCCTGTCAGAAGAACAAGCTCGACTTCACCAGGAGTGTGCTGATCTAAAATGAATGAACTACCTGCAAGCAAGCAACTGAAAGACTGTTGTGCGCACAACAACACACATTGGTTCGGGATTTATTAATGGTTTATACTTATTTCTACAATTATATAATGAATCCTAAACCACCTTGTGTTGTTTTGCATTTTTTTATATAAATATATCAGCTGGGTTGCTGCTCAAAATTATGTTGTTTGCAGGTGTATACACTATATTCATTTTGGAGCAGCACACTCCCAGTAAGGTGTTCATTCTCACAAGAGAAAATGGTTCAAATTGGGATGATCTACATTATGGAACAGCAAATACACTGTGTGGGTGAAATGTTTAAGTTGTGCCTTTTGGTAATGATCAAAATCTCCTAAGTCACAATACAGCAGTTTGTCAGCGACTAATGAATACAGGTAGTGACAGCGTAACAGTAATCAAATCTGAATAGCATACGTCAACTACCTGACAAAAGTTTTAGCTGTTTTATCAGGGCTACTTATCAGGTGAGTTGGACCTCATGGCACTGAAATTTTGGTTATAGCGTTTATAACACATGGCCTTAATTTGGATTCCATGAGACACAGACATACATTGCACCCATAATTTATTTATCAGGTTGTGCTTCATAACAGTGCAGCTGTCAGACAAACGCAGTAATTATTATTAGTATACAATAATGATGATAATATGAACAACAATAATAATAAAATCAATTTAGCCTATTGACGTGTGTAAAAACAAATTGTACTGTAGAATGTTGCAGGTAACCCAAGAAATTTGAAAGTAATTCCTAACCAATCACAGTTAGGCATCAATTTGAAAATAATTCCTAACCAATCACAGTTAGGCATCAAAGACCTCACGTTTCCTCTCCAGCTGTTGTACTGGCGGGCTGGGCACTGCACACACACAGTGCACACATTTCAACATCCTGACACACCTGCTGTGGACGATGAGTGAACAGAGGTAAGGAAAATATAAATAGATATTGGTGTTTATTTGTTTTTTTTTTCTCGTTTTTTTTTCTCTGTGAGGCAGCAATGGATTTTTGTGAACTGGCGCGATTCTCCACCTACTATTTAACTACCAGAGTAGGCCTACCTTCAATAATGTAGTTAAAAGTGACTTAAATATAATAACTATATATAATGTAGTACAAGTAGTGATAGGAATGTCGCCTCAGCGCACATTTTTCTGACTGAACTGCACGTGCGCCGGCTGTCCGGTTCGCTGGGGGTACCGCTGTTGTTGAGGGAGTCGGGGAAACGTGACTAGCACGTGAAATAAATGCATTTATTTATATCATTTTTACGGAGCCCTCCACATGACACGCATAATAGTGGCCATAGCTGTCCTTTGCCGTGGATTCTAGATCTAGAAAAAATAATATCTATTGCAATTGTTCTAACATTAAGACTGTTGTGTACACATAAATACTGAGTGTTTATTCATATCGTAGCCTTAAAAAATGTCATGTGGTGCGACCGTGATTTATCATTTTATTTCCTTTAACATGCTTAACAATTTATTTTTTTACGAGTTCTGGTAACACTTTACAATACGGGTGCACTAATATGCATTAATTCATGCACAGATAATCATGAGTTAATGTATGACACAATTATTACTGCATCAGCAACTAATATGGAGTCTAAATGATTAATACTGTAGATGAATTAATATATGAATAGTAATTAATTAAATCTGTCATAATGTATTAATTCCATAATAATATATTTTATTAACTAATAGTGTCAATTAATGTGTTCATTACCACAATGGGTCAAAGCTAATGATTTGCAAAGGTATCATTATGTGTCCATTAACTAATTGTTAAGTAATATGTCATAGTAAAATCCATAGTGTGGATGTCAAAACCAAAATGACAAATTACAATTAGTTAATCATTTGTCTTAAGCTGTAAATTTACTCTCTGATTTTTGTAGCCCCCCGGCAAATTCAGAAGCCCATCTCAGAAAAGCAGACCAGACCACCTTCTCAGGGAGGACCATTTCTCCAAACAAAACAAAGTTGAAGATCAGGTTCACCTGTTGATCAGCAATCTACGCAAAGTCAACCAACACATGGGAAACATTCCCCGTACTCAATCCCAGAAGCAAGTAAGTATGTAGTAGTAGTTGTGTGTGTATGTGTGTGTAGAAATGTCAAATCATTTGAATGGGTTAGTGTTAAAAACTTAGACCCACTTAAGGGCCCATGTCATCCTCAGTTATAATATAAGGGAAAAAGATGATTTGTGCATTTTACTTTTGCTTTCAAATTGGCGCCAATAGCTTGAATGGTGGGTTCATTATTGATCTTAATGTAAAACAAAATAATACAGTACAATGACAAACTTGCTTAAATAGACGCTTTTACATTTCGTTTTCAAACCTAAATCTTCCGTCATCATCTCGTCAGTCAGCTCCTCACTAACGCTGCATTGAGCAGACAATTTCAGGTTTTAAGTGTAGCGTCTGTTCTCTAACTTTTTCTCACAACACCCTCCCCCTGTCGGTGATTGGTTGGAACACTATTTGTTTTTGTTTTGAGTGTTTGGTGAAACCATTTGTTTTTGTGTGCAGATCTCAGAGCCTAGGCTGCCTACAGAGACGCGTTTTTTTGACGGCATGCTTATGGGGCGGGCAGCTAGCGGATCGTTAGAAAAAAATAAAAAAATAAATTTGGGCCTGAAATCACTGATACCACCTTTAAGTGTAAAATACAGATTACAGATACACTATTTTTATTCACATTTTTTTAAGCGATTTCTTTTATATGTGAAAAATTCGGTAATAGCCTATAATTACAGAATTAAGAAGTTACAATCTAAAATAAGGCTGTTTAATTTATAGATTATTTTTTTTTACTTTTTAAATTAATTTTCAGATTATTTATTTAAATATGAATTCATATCTTAGTATATCAGATTGGTATCGGTCGATGCCAGTCTGAATTTTCTTGATGAGAGTTCATCTCAAATTTGGGAAGATCACGATTATGATCATGGATCGTGATTGTTTCTTATAAGATCGTGATATGAAATTTTTGTAAGATCCCCCACCCCTACTCTAACTGTTGTTTTTACATTCATTCTGATGTCTTTTAAATGTTCATTTAGCTTAAGACACTCTGCAAAAACACTTAGGCTTTGCACCTGTACATTCACATTTTTCTGCTTAGAATGTCTGATCGCTATTTGTGAACAGCATCAAAAGTTAAAATTTCTCTCTTTTGATGAGTTACAGCATGTACATGCAAGAATGTTACATGTGTATGGCCCTTAAAGCTAGGGTAGAAATTTTTTCCAGAAACTGGTTGAAAGTGTGTTCCTCTCTTGGTAGATATATATATATATATATATATATATATATAGGATGTCCTACCTGTTTGTCAATATATACATTTGCATACCTCTACGCAACTTGTTTGCAAAAACAAACATGTCATCAGCGTGTTCATTGTGCAGAGAAAGTGAGAATAGATACCAAACATTAGCAGTTCCTCTTGAACCAACAAGTGAAAAAGGTTTTATTAAAAAAAAAAAACAAAAAAAAACTTATGACATTATATTATTGCAAAATGTTTTGTTTTTTTTTTAAACTTTTTTTCATTATTCACATTCATTATTATTGTTATGTCTCACCAGTGAATAAGACATGAGGTAATCTAAAAGCGTTGCACTTTCCTCCACCAACTCTGTCTCTCCTCCTGGCTCTTTGCAGAGGAGGCATGGCTTTGGAGACACTCTGAAGGATCGTATGCTTTCAAAGCTAGCTTGCTATTGCTAGCCTCTGTGAAATTTCCTACCCTAGCATTAAGACTGTTCGCAATATTTATTGTTTTAATGCTTACTGTAGTGCATCATATCCTATATTCCCCATACATTTTAATTTTCTATTTCTTTTCAGAGAGTGTCCAGAGGACTTCAAAGGAGACGGAGGCAAACATTGGAGCGGTTGTCGCCTTATGTTTAAAATATGCCCCAGACAGGGTGGGCGGAGATGGCAGGAAAAACATTTGTACGATTTTAGAATAAGGATAATGTTAAATATAAATGGTTATTGTTGAAATTCTTCTGTTAAAATAATGTAAATAAAATAAAATAAAAGGTTATTTTATAATCCATTTAATTTTTTTGTCATTTATCTAATAAACAACATTTGTGGATTCCAGTTTCACTAAGATTTTTAAGTTACTTTTCTGTTTGCTCTTGTCTTAAGATAAATACTTTTGGGTTGTCTCGCATTGGATCTTGCCCTCTGTTCGATCTTGTTGTTACATGAAGTTTCTTTGTATGTTGATTTTTATTTTACAACGAAAACCTGGCTTTGCCAATGCCAATGCCAACAAAATAACCATATATTTCTTTAAGTTGGAATTTGACAGCTGATGTTGTGATTTGAATGATATCTGGCCCAACATGTGAGTTTGATGTCTAGCTTAACATTGGGTTCTGACGTCAAACTGATTTCCATTTTCAACCAAAATGCAATGTCCAACATGGGAGGTTTACCCAACATCTAGTTGACGTCATAACCCAACGTCAGACTGACGTTTACTTTCAATGTTGGACAGACATTGCATTTTGGTTGAAAATGATAATCAGGTTGACGTCATAACTCAACGTTAGATTGATGTCTACATCAAACGTTGGATA
The DNA here is from genome assembly GCA_021554675.1 of Leuciscus idus. NCBI lineage: Eukaryota > Metazoa > Chordata > Actinopteri > Cypriniformes > Leuciscidae > Leuciscus > Leuciscus idus. Next base: position 44,199,702 of record CM038624.1, read on the forward strand.
GACGTTGCATTTTGATTGAAAATGAAAATCGGGTTAACGTCATAACCCAACGTCAGTCTGATGTCAATATCCAACGTAGGAAAGACGTTGCATTTTGGTTGAAAATGAAAATCGGGTTGACGTCATAACCCAACGTCAGTCTGACGTCAATATCCAACGTAGGAAAGACGTTGCATTTTGGTTGAAAATGAAAATTGGGTTGACGTCATAACCCAACGTCAGTCTGACGTCAATATCCAACGTAGGAAAGACGTTGCATTTTGGTTGAAAATGAAAATCGGGTTGACGTCATAACCCAACGTCAGACTGACGTCAGTATCCAACGTTGGAAAGACGTTGCATTTTGATTGAAAATGAATATCGGGTTGACGTCATAACCCAACGTCAGTCTGACGTCAATATCCAACGTAGGAAAGACGTTGCATTTTGGTTGAAAATGAAAATTGGGTTGACGTCATGACCCAACGTCAGTCTGACGTCAATATCCAACGTTGGAAAGACGTTGCATTTTGGTTGAAAATGAAAATTGGGTTGACGTCATGACCCAACGTCAGTCTGACGTCAATATCCAACGTAGGAAAGACGTTGCATTTTGGTTGAAAATGAAAATTGGGTTGACGTCATGACCCAACGTCAGTCTGACGTCAGTATCCAACGTTGGAAAGACGTTGCATTTTGATTGAAAATGAAAATCGGGTTGACGTCATAACCCAACGTCAGTCTGACGTCAATATCCAACGTAGGAAAGACGTTGCATTTTGGTTGAAAATGAAAATCGGGTTGACGTCATAACCCAACGTCAGTCTGACGTCAGTATCCAACGTTGGAAAGACGTTGCATTTTGATTGAAAATGAAAATCGGGTTGACGTCATAACCCAACGTCAGTCTGACGTCAATATCCAACGTAGGAAAGACGTTGCATTTTGGTTGAAAATGAAAATTGGGTTGACGTCATGACCCAACGTCAGTCTGACGTCAATATCCAACGTTGAACAGACGTTGCATTTTGATTGAAAATGAAAATCGGGTTGACGTCATAACCAAACGTCAGACTGACGTCAACTTCCAACGTTGGACAGACGTTGGATATTGACGTCAGACTGACGTTGGGTTATGACGTCAACCCGATTTTCATTTTCAATCAAAATGCAACGTCTTTCCAACGTTTGGGTCCAACGTCAATCTAACGTCATATTGACGTCCGGTGCCTGCTGGGTATACTCCCTGTCCTGTTCTATCCCTTGTCGGTTATTGTTTGTGTGAACGTGTATGTTTTAAATGCCTTGTTTTTCTGCATATCCTTCGTCGTGCGCTTTCTACAGCCCAGAAACGTTACGCATATAAAGGTCAGAAACCCTCAGAAAACATCACTGGAAAGAGTTTCCGACCTTTTATGTGATGCATCATAATATTTTGTTTATATTTACAACATAATGATTTTTTTGGCAGGGCATTTGAAATCATAGTAATTTTATAAATGTTATATAAATATAAAAATCTGATTTTTGTACTTTCTATTTAGCACAAAAAATATTAAGCAGCTCAACTGTTTTCAACATTGATAATAGTAAGAAATGTTTCTTGAGCAGCAAATCAGCATATTAGAATTATTTCTGAAGGATCATGCGACACTGAAGACTGGAGTAATGATGCTGAAAATTCAATTATACAATTATTTTAAATTGTAATAATGTTTCACAATAGTACTGTTTTTACTGTATTTTTTTATCAAATAAATATTTAAAGTCCAAACTTTTGAATGGGATACAGTGCTAAATGTACTCTGCCTAAAAAACAGAAACAAAATCATTTTAAAAAGTAAAGATTCTGAAAGCATTGAAGAAGATCCCATTATAATTTAATGTAGCTTTACAGTAGTAAAAATAAATATGAAATGTTATTATATAATATGATTGATATCATATAAATATGATGGTTTCATTATAACTGTGATTCTCTAAGGTGCACACCAACCTGTATGTGTAAAATATGCGCCTATAGGTGGGTCCACAAAGCACGTAACACTCTGCTTATTACACACACAGGGATGCGCAGCAGCACACAAACATGCCAAATATTACAAATAAAAGGATTACAATGTAAAAGATTATTATTGTGTACATAAAGATATGTTGGAATCCGGCTTGTCACGTAGATGGTCTGCTTGCACGCTTTAACCTCGCGCACGAGCAGATCTGTTTCCTCTCTAGAGAAGCGTTCAGTCTTTCCGCTTGCAAATTCCGCCATGTAAATAGTGAATCCGCCATGGCGTGAGCGCAACTGGCTTTTAAAGGGAATGGGAGATGAGACTCTGATTGGTTTATTGCAAGTTACGCCCAAAGCAAAACCATTACTCATTAAGAGAATAGGGCAGAGCCGATCAGCCCAATACGCACACTACGCAAGTTGCGTAGGGCCCCGCAAATTACTCAAGGCCCCGCCTCCCCCTCGTGTCAAAGCGCGTCAATCAAAGTTTACAATATCAATGAGAAAATTAAGCGGAACTATCCTTCTGGTCATGAAAAGAGAGAGAGAAAAAACCACCATGAGAGTGAATTGCGGGAACAGCAATCAGGTAGACTTGTGTTCTCTTCTCTCCTCTCCAAGTTTAATGTCAGCAAAGAACAGTAAAGTTAAGTTGATGTGCATCTATCTCTAGTCTTTCTGGGCAGTGCATATTTTGGTCTTTCTGCGTCTTGCTTACACTTCCAGGGCTGTGTTCTGTGACTTTGTGCCTGACACAAAAAATAGTGCGAGTGAAACTTTTACGTTTGATAAACGACTAAGGGCAACGGTGTTTGTTTATAAACTGCAGCTCGGAAAAGATAACCGTGTCGCGTGTTAACATGCGTTCATATGCGCATGCACGAAATGAAACGCGCACTTTCCAGCAAAACATCTGTGGGGACCAGTAGGCTACAATATGGGCGTGATGGCACTCCTCATTATAGGCACACATACTTTTCAAACAAGACAAGGATTATCTAGACTCCAAGTCAGTTTAGTTACAACTCTGCAATAAAGCAAGATGGAAAGCAATATATTGACATTGACTATTGATTTATAGGCTATATTGCATTTAAAATGTTGATTGGCTGGACATACTGGTCAATATGGATGCACATCCCTCAGTAAATAATAACCATCAAGTATAAAGTATTGCTTTTATCATTTAAAACACAGTGACGTGCTATGACAAGCCATTTTAGCTTTTATTCATTCACAGGATGCATTTTTGATATCAATAATTACATTTAAAATGTGAATTCTTGATATTAAGAATGTACTTTTTCTAGTAACAATGTCTATTTTTGATATCAGGAATTACATTTTCATTAGTACTAGTTACTGGGGTGTCAGGTGTGACTGTTGTGTGGCAATGGCAAATGTTTTACATGGGTCAGGTAGGAGGGCCCCTTTACAGAATTTCGCTTAGGGCCCCAGAGAGGTCAGGATCGGCTCTGGAATAGGGACAACCCTTTTTAGACCATGCGCGCCGACCATTTTTCCCGTCGTTAAAATAGCAAAAGTGGATTCGGACACGCCCTAAGTGCACTTGCGCTTTAGGCCCTGTTTACACGTATATGGTTATTTTGAAAAACGGAGACATATCCCTTCGGTTGTGCCCCTCGTTTACACGCAAACGGAGAATTCCCCCCTGAAAACGATTCTTTCTAAAAACTCCGGCCAGAGTGGAGATTTTGGAAAACTCAGTTTGCACGAGTTTTAGGCAGTTGACGTCACAGTATGCGACAGAACTTGCACTGCGTCAAAGGTGCGACCTATATTTTCGGGATTCTGATTGGCTAACATGGGCTTGAGCTTCGCGTTACACTGCCACCTACAGGTTTGGCATGCTCTTGACGGCATATACACAGGTTTATGAAAATAACCGGCCACGTGTAAACGTAGCCTTAAGGCCATTGCACACTGAGTCCGAAATTCGCATCCGAAATTTTCGCACGTTAAAAAAAAATTTCGACCTCACGTTATGTCAATCACGCTTGCACACTGTCTACGAAACTTTCGTCCGTAATAAAAAAATTCGGATCGGGTTCGATTTTCTGCGTTTTTCGCATCCACAGCCAGTATTTTGAGAGGTTTTTTCACAATTCAGAGCCACCGTACAACTAAAAGCGAACGACAAAATCCACAATGGATTTAGCAGCCAATTCGATCACTAATCATGTATTATTTGGGTATAAAATATAACCTGTATACAGCTGTTCTGTCTGCCCAGCGCTTCCGCCGGCCGCCTGCGTGTGTGTGTGTGTGTGTGTGCGCGCGCGCCCATACCTTAGACATACTGCCAGTCTCTGTTCAGGATCGATTGGTTCACGGAAATTGGTGGTCTTGTTTTTAATATGTGGCTCCAGTATCGCTAGCAAAGCATCAAACTGTTCCACTGACATTCTGAGGTAAATTTTGAATCGCTCGGGATAATTTCGCAACTCCTTGATAAGGAGGTGAAACTCTCCTTCCTCTCGGCGCAATCTCAGTATTGGGTGGACCCAATATTTCCTCTTTCTTTTTCTCTTTTTAAGAAGAAAGAGGGCAACAAAATCATCCCCACTGCTACCCTTGACGAATCCATTTTGTATTTTTTGCGTTTTTTTTTCCGCAAAGGTTTAATAAATACGCATCGGACTCAGTGTGCAAGGTTTCTGTGCGTGACGAATTTTAAGGCTGATGAACACAATAAAAAACGCATACGAAAATTTCGGACTCGGTGTGCAACGGCCTTTAGACCATGCGCTTAGATCGTTAAAATAGGGCCCAAAGTCAGCCAGCTGTTTATTATCATGTTAATTATTGTGCCTTTAGTCCCAATTGGGATGCCTTTTTCCCCAAATACTATACTTTTACATATTCTTCCATTTTTGAAAAACTTTGCTTTAATTACCTTGAACAAAACTGAAAATCATTAAGAAGACCTCAAAATATATTCAACAATTCAATAAAACGATTTTCATTTGCTACTTAAATCAACAACATTTAAAAAAAAATTTGAATATTAGATCAAAATCAGCCACATTTCCATGTGCATATTGAAAAGCATCTTGAAAAGTGGATGTTTTGGAAAGTGCTGCGACAAGTTTGTGTGCCATCTAGAAAATAAAATCAAAGGCGCCTTTTACCCTGATGTGCACCTTTAGCCCCGTTGTACCCTACATGATTTGTGTACTTCGTCCACAACTGCTAGTTTGTGACTTTTCCCCCTGTGAGGCACTTCAACTTCTCGACTCGGCATAAGTGGCATTTCTGCAGCCAAATCGTCCTTTCACAGTGCGAAGTCAGTGCAGTGTATAATTTAACCATCACATCCAACCCCGTCTCTTTTGTCCCCTGGGGAGGTGCTGGGGTGATAACCATCTCTGCCTCTGAGCAATTTACAGCCATCAGTTCCAGGAAGCACAACATTAGCCAGAAAATGATATCCAATGGCTAGCCAATTCACAGGAACTAAATTGAAGATGCACCTCACCGCCGCCCTGACTATGAATCACCGATAACCCTCCGCTGGGCTTAAATAAAAAACACTGTTTTCAGGGATTACTTAAGACTTGTTGAATTACATCAGCTGTTTATTTGAAACAAGCATTTGAAGCAAAAGAGAAAACGCAATTGATACATCAAGCTCTCTATCAGTTTGAGGTCTGTTCGGGATCAGAGGTCAAATGAAAAAATCTAATTACATCCCCAAATCCACATGTTATTATAGTGCATAAATAAGTTTACAAGCCGACTTTGAAGAGCAATGCGAAGACTTTTCTGTCGGGGATGGTTGTTCTTATGAGATAGAATTTCCTGACAACTTTTTTTTTTAAATGGCTTTGTGCCATGGGATTTGATCCTCTTTAAAAAGATGAGCGAAGAGAGATGGAGGATGAGCACTTGGACAGAACATTTTCTAAGTCTAGAAGATGAAAACGAAATTATTTTTGAGCTTTTTGTTTGCCAATATAACTTAATTACACTCAGCTCTTTTATGACATAGCAAAGGCTTATTTTCAAATGCTTTCACCATATCTGTCTTTTGAAATACTGATATTCTCCAAAGCATTGGCTTTCAAATCACCACTGCATCTTTCATATGTCCACATGTCAGAACCAATGGCATTTACTGTCAACAACATCAAACCTTCCGCAATGGATCTAAGGTTGAAACAAGTGAAAATGAGATTTGAGGGGAAATGTACAGATTATCAGTGAATAATGTTGTATTTTTCCTCACACAAAGCTATTGCATATATTGTCTGTAGCTTTTAAAGACTTGAAATATAGCAAGAGTCATACTCACTACTTTTATGGTCCTTACTTTTTGGAGCTTATAATTCATCATCCACTTTTAGTCTAAAAAAATTAATAAAAAAAAAATTAATAAAAAATGTGTTTAACAAAAGACTATAATATTGGGTCAGAACAACTTAAGGATGATTTTTTTTTTTTTTTTTTTGATTAAGTGTAAGAAACACCACAATTTAATGATATTAAATGATGCTACCATATTTTATTATCAGTTAATAGTTTCAGTCTGTTCCTTGCATGAAGCTGTCATATGACAAAGCTTGTGTGTCCTACAGATATAATAAATAAAAATACATGTATATATATATATACATATATATATAATTTTTTTAAGAGATATTTTCTATGATTAAAAGTTTTGTTTTGTTTTTTACACAAAGTACAGCTGTTTTTGTTATTCAACTGTAAAACTTAAGAAAGTTGTATTTCTAATTGTTTACAGCTAATATTACTTGCTCTTTGTTATTCACTTTCATGCTTTGGACAATATCATCTGCTAAATCAATAGTGTAATGTATTTTTTTACAGCAACAATACTAATATATAATCAGATTGTGCTGGTTGGGGTGCAAAAGTTGTTCAAGTGTCATAAAGTTTTACAAATTCATAAGTTTCAAAGAACAGTGTGACAAAAAAAAAAAACATGGTTCCTCCTTTTACACTCTCTCATTCTCCTGTTCTTTCTCTTTCCCAAATCTTGCTGTGGAATAATAACCACAACACAGAAAAATGGTGAAGAGAATCAATCAGAATAACTTTCAAATGCAGGAGGACTTTTGGGAATATCAGTGTGTGCCGGGATAGAGTCAGAAGTCGATATGGTGACCTCAGCTGTCATTACTGGTGGGTCTGTTCAATCAGACATGGGGAAGCATCTTAAAGACAATCCATATATAATTAATGACACAGACAGAATACACAATGCATACAGTCACTCTCTCATGGCATTCATTCCACTAGTTAGGCACTATTGTTTCATATGTCAAACAATAACACATTTGTAGTGGTTGAGGAGATTCCCCCTTCTAATATGTAAAGCGCTTTGGGTACCTAGAAAAGCGCTATATAAATGTAACGAATTATTATTATTATTTGTGAATTATCAATTTATTAGAGAGGGTAAAAGTTGATATTTAAACTTCTAACCCTAAAAGTATTACATTTTGACAAAACAGTGTTTGCACCATTATATAACATTTCCATTATCATTACGCAGGTTGTTTTTACAATTTAAAATGTTTGCCTGACAGATTATAAAATGCATCGAAAAAATCTCTCTGATTGTCTTGAGCCATATCTAGAGATCATAATATCCAACATCAGAGAGAATGATTAATAAATTGTAGTGTACTTCAAATCTAAAAAGTATATCTGCTTGAAAAAGATATTATTAATAATGCAACTTAAGTGTAGAGAGTAAACTCAGTACACATTTAAAAAATGCATTTTGTAATAACGTCAAATTAAAAGTTTACACTTTAAAGTAGGCCTACATTTTAACAATAATTTTTGTCATGCTTTAAAGTATACTTATTTTGATCTGCTGACTAAAACTAAAGCACAAGTACTTAATTTTAACTTTAACTGTTTTGTGTTATTCAGTACTACATCTACAGTAAATATATTTTAAATATACTAAAATGCAACTTCATCATTAGAAATCTGTAATATATTTATGTACAAATATATTTAAATGCATAATATACAAGTTTCAATTAAAATTAGATTAAATTTTAGTTTATCACACTGTAAAAAAATTCTAACCTCTCCAAGTCAAATTTTAGTGACTGGTCACATCTACATGTTTAAATTGGCCCAAGTGCAATTCTTGTTGCAATTGTCTGTTAACATTGGCTCAATGAGAAATAATACGTCAGACTAATTGAAAAATTTAGATGTTATCAGTCACTAGAAATTTTTGACTTGGGGATGTAATTTTTTTTTACAGTGCATAAATGCTTGTCAGTATAATAGACAATGCACTTTAACCATATTTATAAAATTCAACTAATTTCAATGAAATACAAAAAATGTAATTTAAAAAAATGAATACTGTAAATGTATTTTCTTTTGTACAGCAACAATACTACAGTATATAATCAGATTGTGCTGGTTGGGATGCAAATGTTGTTCAAGTTTTCAAGTAAATTTTAGTTCATCATAAATGGTTGTCAGTGTATTAGACAATGCACTTTAACCATATTTATAAAGTATTTTTTATTTAATTTAAATTTTAACTATAATACATTTTCATTTAATCGCAAACAACAAAGTTTCCGAAAACATTATATTCTGCACTTAAGTATATTTTTCGAAATTATATTATTTTAGAAATACTCTCTTTAAATGCTAAAGTTTCCTTTTGTCACAAGAGAGCCACTGTGAAATACCACACACGTTCTACGGGAAATGTAACAATTTGTTGCTTTTGTGCTTAACAATGTTGTAACATTTTGCAAAGCACTTGTTAATTCAGCAGTGTTGGGGAAAGTTACTTTTAAAAGTAATGCTTTACAATATTGCTTTACTCCCTAAAAAACAAGTAACTAATTGCATTACTTTTTATGGAAAGTAATGTGTTGGGTAACTTTGAGTTTCTTTTTCTCACCTGGGCTGGACTTGGTTGTTTGTTTTTTACTAATATTTTCTCTTAACATGGGGACAGAAGATGCGTCAGTCAATAAATGGGAAAACAACACTGTAAAAAAATTAAATTTTTAAAAAAAAATAAATTTACGGTAAAAAACTGGCAGCTGTGGTTGCCAGAAATTTACCGTAAAAAATACGGTAGCAACATTTTAGATTTTACAGACTTTACTTAAATTTACAGTAATAAACCGTATTTAATTATCTGATATAATGTTAATTCACTGACCTATTGAAGTATTAATATCTGTTTTGTACCACAGTTATACACTGACAATCACCAATCACAGAGGTGATGAAAATCACATGAATTAAAGCTCAGTAGTTCTTTCACAAAAAAGTTAATACTAATATATAGAAGCTGCACAGTGTCATTCACACAAACACTAAACACCATTACGGTAACACACATGCAATTTAAAAAATGCAATAAACATTAATTTAACAACATTAAATGTAACAAAACTCTAATGGCATAACTGATTAGAAAAAACTAAGAAAACTATGAAGAAACATCAAATGTGAAGTGTCACACAGGGAATTGTGGGAATATCAATTAACGGTTTTTCACTGTAAATTAGACTTGTAAATTAGAATAGACTTGTTCTTTTTTTACTTCCAAAAACTGTAAATTTAACTGTATTTTACAGTAAAATTACATTAAATGTACCATTAGATCTATCACAGTTGTTTACCGTATATAGTAAGGAAACTTTCTGTTAACCAATTAACAGTTTTTCACTGTAGCATTTTTACAGTCTTTGACCGTTAAAATCACAATAATTTTTTTTTTACAGTGAATGTAATTAATCTATATTTTGTTGTATATGCATTACTTTACTCTTTAAATACTAATTACTTATAAAATAGTTACTTGCATTACTTGTTATTATTTACCCTACAGATTTAGACTGTAAATTTAAAAAAAGTTACAAATCTTCCAAGTCAGTGTGACTGTGAATACAGTGTAATTGGACAGTTTGATGTGTACTGTAACCTCCACAAACATTTTTCTGTCCAACTAGAAACTTTAATTTTGTTCTTTTGCGCTTACTGAACACATAGGAGGGCATCTAACTCGGGAAAGAGATCATTCGTCTTTCCCAGTGCACTACAATTTCTCTTTGACCATCAGCCTTCAAAGCAAACGAACACATCCACACATTATTCCTCTCTATGGCCAGAGAGGGGCCTGTTGTGAGTGTGAGTCGGCCATGACTGAAGAGCTCCCCACAGAACAGGCAATTTCACAATGCTGTCTCACAAGCTTATGAAAAATAATAACTCAGCTTTTCTTTTAGTCGTATTGAAAGTCTTAACTCTAACAATATTATTTAATTTCTTGAGTCTTGAAGATAAAGGGTTTTTTTTATCCTTTTTTACGGACCTATTTTTAAGAAGGTTGATGTATTAATTGCTTTTTATTGCATCTGAGACATGAGCTTCTCTTCCGTTCAATGACACATGAAACAATAATATTCAGGATAACCCCGAAAGAGCCATTCGGATTAATTCAAACTATAGTGTAACAAAATCATATCTGTATAGTTACTAGTCTCAAATATACTTCACAATCAAACTATCCTAACAGTGTATTTTTCATCTGTTGACATGATGACAGTGAATTGCAGAGCTGGTTCAAACATATCCACATTGTTATGATCAGATGCTTTCTTAAAGGACAAGTTCGGTATTTTACACTTAAAGCCCTGTTTTCAGATCGTTTCTGATGAAATAGAACGGTTAAGATTGAAATTTGGACACATGCTGCTGGCCCCAGAATTTTCGGTTTCTGTGGTAGCACCCCCCCACCTCCACAATGGCTGCATAGGTGCACTGGAACAATCCTTCCTAAAACGCATTAAACTTTCGTTTACAAAGAGTGGTCAGGGGTGTTCACTGATATGCTCACACAAAAATCGCTGCAAAAGATGCTTTCCAACAGGCGTTTTACCATTCGTTGTAAAACTGTGGACCTATTTTTCCAAACGCCTCACACCCGTACATTCTTCCATTGAGAGCTTGAATAATAGACACTCCAGCCCGGCGGCGGAGTAATACCGTACCTCACAGCACATCCAATACAAGTCAATGGAGTTGGACAAAAACTACGATAAAACCTGTTGGAAAGCATCTTTTGCAGCCATTTTTTGTGTGAGCATATCAGTGAACACCCCTGACCACTCGGTGAGTTTCACGTCTTTGTAAATGAAAATTTAATGCGTTTTAGGAAGGATTGTTCCAGTGCACCTATGAAACCATTGTGGAGGTGGGCGGGTGCTACCACAGAAACCGAAAATTCTCGGGCCAGCAGCATGTGTCCAAATTTCAGTCTTAACCGTTCTATTTCATCAGAAATGATCTGAAAACAGGGCTTTAAGTGTAAAATACCGAACTTGTCCTTTAACTGCTGTTCCCTTTCGAGGGAACTCGAACTTCGTCGACTACTACACTTTGGAGAATGCCCTTAGCATAACGCATCTGAAGAGTGAATGAAACTAATCTAATCCTGATTGGTGCTGCGTCATGACGTAACATGTAACGGCATACACGGAAGCTACAAAGGGACGCCGGCACACAACAGAGTTAGCTTTTTGCTCTTCAGCAAGCGCTCTGTGTCAAACTGTCTGTCCTATTTGGTGTTGTTTGTCCCATAAGAATTGTCCCAAATAAAGGTCTGCATTGTAATAGAATCTAGGGGCTCAGATCTCACGTTTGCGAGGCAGCGCGTAGATTAAAGCTCTGCATTACAATACAGAATCTATAGTGGCCTGGATCTCGCGTTTGCCGAGGCAGCGCGTAGATTATGAGACCATATAAATCAATATTAAAACAGTATTGTCTGGTGATTATGGCTGCATTTAATTTTAAGAAATTGAAATGATGGAATATTATCTGACTTTAAGAAGTTAGATATTTTAATTCAGCCTACCATTCAGACCGTGTTTCACTTATCCTGTGTTTATGGCTGCATTTAATTCTGAGGAATTAAAATGATGAGCAGCGAACGCACGCTGTTCTGTCTGCCCCACAGGCTTGTGGCCATGCAGTGTTCCGTCTGCACATGGACAAAAAAAAATACATATATGCATATAAATAAATTTAGTAGGCTACAAATATAAAAGTATATGCAAGACATTTTTTTTTAAATAAATACATTTAGTTCACATTACAGTTGTTAGGGGAAATATGTTTAATTGTCATAATTTCACAATTTAAACATAGGATTAATTTTCTTCGCATGCAATAGAATTTCTTTTTCATTATTATTATTTTAGAGGTGACCCAGACATTTATTTGTGAGAATCAGATATTTATTGTTTCATACAAATCAATATATACCTCTTTTACATATTGATTTGTCCTGGAATTAGAATTGGACTAACATCAATCAATCAATACATACATGAAGTAGGATACGTTTCTAAATGCTGAAAGTCACCGGACCACCGTTATGTTTGGTGCAGTGGTGGAGGTCAAAGAGACACGTGCAAGTGTGTAAAAACACGATTAATGTGGAGACTCTGAAGGACAAACAATGTAGCCATAATTTATTGTTTTGTCTCCGTTTCATTAAAGCTACAATACGTAAGATTTTTATAATAAAATATCCAAAAATCAATTGCACAGTGTTATATATTTTTCCTGCAGTTGTGTACTTACAATATCCCAAAAGTTCCCAAAGATTTTTAATTTCATAAAAAAAATGACATAATATCCGCGTTATCCCTGGTTTCCGCTCGTACTGCCATAGTAACCATGGCGACAGACGTGGACAACTGCGTTACGTCTAGTGGCACGCTCACGCTGTTGTTGTTTCGTTCAAACATTATGGACCATGGCAAGCAGACTTTGGGACAAAAGGAGAAATGTAAGCTTAGCGTTAAGTTCTGCCAGGAAGACTCAATCAGCGCGTCATGTATTAACTCACTTCTAACCAATCATGTGTTAACACTCTCAGTATAAAAGAATGGTACTTAACATTCATCTGAGTTCGCAGATACTGATGGCGCCAATTACCTCCATCCTCCCCAACCACCTCCAAGATGGTCCTTTCCCTCCATCCTCCCCACCACCACCAGGATGGTCCCTTCCTTTACCTCCAGGGGGTCGGCTGCGCCCCTGCCTTCATCTTCAGGCGGGATTTGCAGATTCCGTTACCCTCGCATTGCTTGCTAAGGACGGGGCCTACGCCAAAGACTTTATAAAATTATGCTTGCTGAGCTATTAATAAATTTACACTTGTTCTATCATTTTATCTCCCGAGTCTTTCTGGTAGAACTAAAACGTGGATCAATATTAGCGTGGCGTTTTCGAGATGTTGAGAGGTCCACGTCCGTGACAAACTTAAACTTGACAGAGATGCGCAAATGTAGAGGTGAGCAAATGTACATAAAACTAATCAATGTTATATAGCTCAACATGATGAAATGTTATAATATGATCAGTATGTTATTCTAATGTTGATCTAGCTTACTGCTAGTCTCATACAGCCAACAAACTAACACATAGCATAACATTATAACTTTCAACACACTCAAATGCAGTTTAGTGTGATAGTGTAGACCATAGTGAAACAGCGCTCCGTTATCTCACAAGTTTCATTCGTCGAATAAACTGACCTGTGTGAGTATTATTCAGCACTTGCCGGTAAGTTAGTTCGGTAGAATGAAATGTCCTTATTCCTTTATATCCGCGGGACTCATGTGTGGCTCTGATATCTGTCTCTCATTAGCAATCGTGCCCTGCTTCATACCACAGTCATGTTAAAAACATCAATGTATTCACTCATCCATAAACATTATTAGATCCTTCGGCATGACAGCAAGTTCCATAATTCCGCTTATGTTTCATCAGCCTACGCCTTTGTTATTGTAAGAGGTTAGCGACCCATAGTGGCGAAAAAAATTACATATTGTAGCTTTAACTTAGCCAGGCAAAATAAAAAAGAGATTACATGATCTAAAGTGTCTAAATCTTTATGTCTAAAAGTTTTTAATCTACATGGAGGTGTGACACATTCATAATTCAGTGGTCCTTCTACCTGGAAAGTTAAAACACTTGAAAATGGTTCAGACCTCAGAATTATTGATCATACATGTCTGAGAGCAATTTTTTGGAGAAACGCTGTTGAAAGTGGATCGGTCCGAGCAGCTCAACACTCTTGTAGCCAATCAGCAGTAGGGGGCGTGTCCACTCATGATGGTGGAGGAGAGAGAGTTAGCAAGAGGGAGATTTGAAGAACGACTGTAGAAAGAGAGATGGCTGAGAGACATTACAAAAGAGAAAAGCTCAGAGGAATATCACTGGGAAAAGAAAGGTTTTGATCAGGCAAGAGCTTTAGGACCCACGTTAATATTAGAAAAGCTTTCCAGCGCTGGAGAGACCGAAGCGGGAAGGCCTGAAAATGGACGCTGAGGTTGCGTTGTTTCTGCTCCATACGTGAGTAACATTGGTTTTGCTGTTTCATAGAATCAAGATATGCTGTTGTTGTAATGTTAGCTGTAGTAACAGGACAGTTTTGAGTATCATTGTTTGTCTGGAGAAGCTGGCGACTAGAACCAACTCGTACTTGTATACTCTTGTGTACTGGATGATTAGTTTTTGTTCTTCCTTGTCTTTCGTTTGCCATCTTCACTTTAATTTTCACTAAGCATTATTTTGCTTTGCTTCAGCAATGATCAAAAGACAGCCACTCTTCCATTGCATGTTTGTGCATTTTGGGGGCGGAGCAATGAATGGAGGGGTGTGATTGTTTGGGTTGATTTAAAATATCAACAATGTTTCTCAGAAATCCCTTACTGCACCTTTAATCCATAAAATAACATTTTTGGATGTTGAAATATTTGCTTCAATCCCAGTTTAATATACAAGAGACAACTGCAGAGAACAAACCCTTCAAATCCCTAAAGAATGGGCCCATCGTCTGCTTGGGCCCCATGGACCCCACATTGGAGGAACAAGTATTGGAAGTGGCCAAAGGCAGTCATGTCTTTGCTCTGTGAGCTCCATCTGCTGCACTGGCTGGTGTTTGTGGTAAGCACTCAAGGACCTATCGCCTACTCAGAAAGATGCTCTATTCCAGCAAACATCTTTTGCAGAAACTCGGGACTTATTGTTTCTCTGCCTCTTCGTCTTTCTCCACTAATTTCACAAGTGTTCTCAGGGAGATTTTCGTGCCATTGTTGCATTTGGCTGCTCACTGGGGTCCTGAAGGGATGATTCTTTGTAAAGCTGCTGCAGAACATTATGTACTGTGAAAAGTGCTGTAAAAATAAACTGAAATGAAATAAACTTAAGGTTTGCAGAGGCTATAGCATCAACATTTTCACCCAAATAGATGATCTGCTCTGAAAGGGTCATGGACCGCAAGGAAAAATACTGCTAAATGTGAATAATAAAATGCAACTGGTCATTTACTGTAATAGTGCATAGCTAGAAATGCAAAAAGGACTTAAAGGCATTGTTCACCTAAAAATGAAAATTCTAAAAGTATATATTTTGAAGAATATTGGGTAACCAAACAGGTTACATACCATAGTATGGAAAAAAAAAATACTTTGAAGTCAATTGAGTCCATCAACTGTTTGGTTTACAACATTCTTCAAAATATCTTCTTTTGTGTTTTCAGCAGAAGAAAGAATAACTTGAGGGTGAATTAATAAAAAACTATGCCTTTAAGGCTCGTTCACACTGAGGATAACTATAACTATAACTTCACAGAGAAACAATATTGCTGAAAATCATTCTCATACATTTTTTTCCCAGCTGATGAATGATAAAAACAATGAGAGCCAATCAGAATCCATCCTGCTTTAAAATTACTTATTTCTGTATAAAATATATCCACATTCAAAAAAGATTTTATATAATAAATGCTACGGTGTTTATCATAATTTGCTTTAGTCTGTGACAAAGCCAAGAACAAACTACGAGACCGGAACCTGATTTTTTCCACCTATTTCTCTTGTCTCGCTCTATTTTCTATTGCTATAGAATACAATACAATCACAATGGCTGTTGCTCAACGCGATTGTGCCTCTTTCAATACCTGCCAATGAATCAACTACTATGATTTACACAAGCGTGTAAAAGCGAGAAGAGTGATTCAGTGACATGCCAACGCACCTAGTTTTTGTTGCAAACATCAGCAGGTGATATTCTTGCAGTGTGTGATTTGCTTAAAAGGATTAGTTTACCCAAAAATAAAAATGCTGTGAAATGGCAATGAAAACTGTTTACTCACCATCCAAACCCATATGCAAGAAGAGATCTTCAATGGTAGGCTATACTGGTTGCTCATTTCCATGCAGTCCTGAGGACCAAAAGTTTTAACAAAGTTTTTGTGCATTAAAAACACATTTAGTTTGTGCACAATATTCCAAGTTTTCAAATGACAGCTTTGTGTGACAAACAGACCATATATTAAGTTGTTTTACACTGAAAGTCTTGACACCCCCTTTAGCAAATGTCAAAATGTCTCCTTCAGTGTTGCACGGAAGAAAAAAAAAGAAAAAAAGTCCTGGCGTTTGGGAATGACATGAGGGTGAAGAGATGGCAGAATTTAAATTTTTGAGTGAACTATTACTTAAGGATGGAGTTATGAGCATCTGGCTCAATAGAAGTATTTAGCTATATGCCTCAGGCTTGATGCCTTTTCAGACTGACTCAAATGCCTCTTTGCTGGTTGAATAAACTTCATATGCAACAGCCTGCCTGATAAGGAGGTCAATAACTCTAATGTCACTGATATTGGAAAATTGATCTTTTGCAGTACAATTCTGAAATGCCTTAACTCACTTTCCAGGTGTTTGCTGATATCAGGAGACAACACATGATCCAAATAGAGAGCTCAGACAGTCTTTGTTGTCACAGGTTTAGCTCAAAGAAAAGCATTCAACACAAAAGCAGAGACACAACATTTGTGACCTCTCAGGAGAAACGAGCGCAAAGGAATTTATTCATGTTAACGAACGCTCTCAGTCTGGCGTAGGGTTGCCAACTTCTGGAAAGGAAAATACGGGACAATCGTGGTTCTTTATAGGAAAATAAGGGACAGAATAAGGGACAATCAAAATATGTGCACTGTACCACACAGTGCATGTCATTTCAGCATCTGCAGTTAAATATGTGTACAAAAGATGTATAAAAGGTTCTCAGACAACCACATTTGGGTCCTTTCGTGTTAAAATCAACCAAATTTAAGAAACTTTCCCAGCTCAAATTTTTGATTTTGAAAGAATCCTGAAGAAAGACAAACATAAATGAAGAAGAAAGCCAAAATATTGCATGTGATGGATGTAGGCCTATTTACTGAGAAATTTACTGTTTTGTAAAATGGGTCAAAATGACAATTTCCACCTGAGATTTGGAGTCAGATTACAGGGGGGTTAAATGACTTTAGAACAGCATCATTATTTTACTTTTACACAGAGATTGTTAGGTCTATTAGAGCCATTCCACTGAATGGGTGACATTTGCTTGTTGTAACTCTTCAAACTTAAACTTTATTTTTTATATTTTTTCGACACTGAATCTAATATTACACACATTGAACTATTCAAAATGTGTATTGGTGAATCTCAGGGAACTTTATTTAATTGTTTACAAGGTTTCTAAGCAGAAGATGGACGCATGTTTTCTCAGTCCTGTTACAGAAACTCGTGTGCCATTCAAAAAGCATGTTTAAAAGCATGTCAATTAATTTCTTTGTTTTCCCCACAAGAAAGTGTTTATTTGAAAGAAATTTTTGGTTATATGTTCAAATAATTGATATTTGTGACAAGAAAATCACTATATATTAAGTCAAGGTGTCTTTTAATAAAAAACAAAGCCATTTTTTCATTTTAGAGAGGACCGAAGCCTCAAGTTTATCTTTTTTTATTTATTTTTTTATAATCTAATTTAGTAAACAATTGTATAAATGATGGACAAGCAAAACTGATAAAAACAGTGGTTTACCTTTATTGTAATTGTAACAGGAATGAACACTTGGTAACAGGAATGAACATTGGGTAACAGGAATGAGTGTCCATGTGTGTATGAGAGAGAGTGTACATGACTGTGTGTGCATAAGATTTCTGTGTTGAAGTGATGTACTGTGTGCTAGGATGTGGGAAAAGAAAGAAGGAGAGAGAGAAGAAGAAAGAAGGGAGAAAGAGGGAAGTTAAGACAAAAAGGGGGGAAAGAGAGGATTGTGGGTGTGTGTCGCTCCTTCCCGTGCAGATAGTTTTAAACAAATAAACAAATAGCATCTAAGAAATAATTTAGGTAACAGGACAGTATGTTGAGATTGACCTTCGCAGTCATAGTTACAATTTCATCAAATATTCAGAAATATGGTCTTCCCATTGCCTTCAAAAGATCCAGATGATGCAACTTCCTGTTGAAAATGTGTCTTGTGGAATGTTCCAAGTTTTTCAGAGGGGGGAATGTGTTAGGGTAACAGGATTGAGTGAAAACCCGGGGACACGACTAAAATGTGTATTTTATCTAAAATATTAGATAAAATAATTTTTTTCTCATGAAAAAAACAAACATTTTAAAGCATACATTGGATACAAAGTCACAAAACAATGCAAAAAAAAATTGTGAAGGATTTTAATCATTATATTTCATGGTAAAGTTTAGAATTTTTTTTGGTGTTCTATGTATTTTTTTTATTATTTTTTTATTATACATTTTAAATTTGCAGTTAGCTTAATGTGCGGGGCACTTTGCTTAATAATAAAATGTATTTTAGTTCATTTTCATGCATTTTTATACAGCTGGAAGACATTTCTGCTGGGTCTTAAAGCCTTCCGCGAACGGCTATGTTTGCAAATCAAACAAAGATTTGGTTAATTCTCAATTTAGAGCGTATGCCTGAAAATACGGGACAAACTATGTTCCGTATGGCTTTCATACGGGATGCTTCATTGATGCCTTAAATACGGCACGGTTCCGTATTATACGGAACGGTTGGCAACCCTACACGTGTGATGGCTCCGGATGACTCATCCGCTCTAGTTCTCTCACCTGACAGCCATTTTAAAGCACTCAGCCTGGGTTTAGACAGGCACTGATGTAGTTGTCTGCCTTCTTCCTGACAGTATGCAAATTTTGAAACGCAAGTGCTGATGCTGGTGATGCCGTTTCTCTTACTAGGGAATTGAACTTTATCACGTTTATTTTCATTTGCATTTCTTAGCATGTGTGTGAAAAGGAAGAGTGGAATATTTGGATTTACAGAATTTCATGCCATGGACCTTTAAACTCTTGGGAAAATCCAGTAACTAGTTTATCCTTGCTCACTGTGGTAGCCTGAAAGCATGTAAACATGAATTTAGTTTCCAGTGAACTGACTAAACCTTTGAACTCTTGACTCCTGAGAGTTGTGTAAAGCGAAACCAATGACATGTCAACTTATGAAAGCTCTTGCCATTTTAGTATGCCATGCTATATAGGAGGGTTATGCATAAATAAATGATTAATTTTACTTAGCATGGACACATTCAATTGATCAAAAGTGACAGACAATAATTTTTATTGCAAAAAAATGCTGTTATATTGAACTTTCTATTCTTAAAATAACAATTCTGAAAGAAAAAAATGTATAATTATCACTGTTCTGAAAAAATATTAAGATGCACAATCATTTTCAATATTTTAAATTCATCTTTTGCCAAATTACAATATAAATTTAATAGAAAACAGTTATTGTGAAATATTATATTTATAAAATAATATAAAATAATGTTTTTTTCTTTCTTTTTTCTGATTTTTGATCATATAAATGCAACAGTAACACTTAACATCAGTTAACTACATAACATGAACTAATTAATTAAACCAATTGTAGCCTATTTTTATGAACTAACTAACAGAGATTAATAAACAGGCCTACTGGAACAAATGTATTGCTCTTTTTTAAGTTAATGTTAGCTAATATTAACTAATGGACCTTATTTCAAAGTGTTACCAATTCAGCCTTTTTGAGCTCAGGAAACTTTTTTTTAAAATGTAAAAAAGTCTTAACAACCCCAAACTTTTGATATGATATACTTTTTTTCTTCAAATAACAGTTTGCAATGTTGTGATTCATCTTGGAGCTGGTAGTTTGTAACTCTTTACTGATGAAATGTATAAATTCTCTATGAAGAAAATGAATAGGAAAAATACTTCCGGAACCAAGGCCTCTAAAAAAGTGGGCCATCACTGTGGGTGGCTGTATATATGCGTCAGACTGGGACTAAAGCAATACAACCTCAGTAATTGTGGTTTATCTACTGTTGTTTTTATGACATAAGATGAATTTGTTCCACTAAACAACCAAATGAAAGGACAGAAGAGCTCTATAAACAGCCCATGAAAAAAAAAACTGGTTACATAAAACCCAATGCAGGACAAGCGTGTATGCAAATGTTCATCATCAAGCAGGGCTGCACAATTAATCAAATAAATAACTGAAAATATTGATGACAGTATTCAATTTAGGTAAATCTTATGTACAATTTGATTGATTTAAGTTAATAATCACAATTACAATATCAAGGGAAATAAATCAACAAATAAACGTGTAGTAGTCATATACACACCTCCTAAATCAGACATGAAGGTTAAGCGACCTTGGAGATGTTACCCAGTAAATATGGTGGGCTGACACTGTGGCAGATACAAGAAACTGTTAATGCATTCTTCATTAAACTTTTATCTGTTTATTTTTAAAGCACTTCCACCCCACTGGAAACAGCTAAGACTTCCTGTGTTTTGTCTGTCCAAAGAGTGACCTACTTTTTTTGTTTCAAATCCTTCTGATGCTGTTTTGACAAAAACAAGGAGCTATGGAAAATCAAGTTATTCAGAAGCCTGCAGAAAACCAGTGTTGTTGTTGAAAACTAAAACTATTCTAAATCTTTTTTGTTAATTGATATGTGTATATATATATATATATATATAAACGGAAAGCGTATGTGTTTTGTTATTATTATTATATAATTTATTATTATTATTATTATTATTATAACGGCGTTTTTTGGCCCTAATATACATAAACTTTTGAAGATTTTGAAAACGAAAAACATGAATTCGTGAAAAATGTGACATTGTGTTACGTGTTCAGTCTAGGTGCATACTGTTTCTTTATAAAGTGACCGCCAACTACTGGTCTGCCTGCAGAGTACAGCGTTTTTAATCGTTTTTGCGGATCTGTGTTAACGGGGATTGACATTGTCATCTGGACGTGAAAAACGCAAAGGAAAACTTTTCTGTCTTTAGTACATCATTGTTGTGTAAACGTACCCTTTAACTAAAATTTGAAATTGCCTTGGCACCTAACTGAAATAAAATATTTTAGGTTGAAATATTACAATTACTAAACAAAAATGTAAAGCTACACTGTGTAATATTTTAAGTTGATTTTTAGCAAAAAACACGTTGTTATTTCAAAATTATACGTTCGCATTAATGTGTAATCACTTCAACCAACTAATTAAGTATTCTCATAAGTGTATAATCTGCCATTTAGAATACATACGAGCGAGTCGCTCGAATGGCGGAAGCCATGTTGCGCATCCATCTTGAAAATACATTGGACAAAGAGGGACATACAAGCTTCGCCTTTTGCGTTTTTACACGCAGTGGCACCGTGACGAATGCGAGAGGGAGATTTGCTCGCGTTTGCCGGCAGATTTGAAATAATACGGCCACCATAGGAGTTAAAACGCCTTCGGAATGGGAGGAGCTAGAAAGTAATATTCAGTTGGTCATATACAATTTCACCGCTAGATGGGAGTAAATCCTACACAGTGTAGCTTTAAATACAAATAAATTAAAGGGACCCGATTATGGATTTTTGAAAATTACCTTTCATGTAGTGTGTAACATAGTGAATGAAAACATCCTGCAAAGTTTTAAATTTGAAAGTGCACCGTATATATGAAGTTATATTGTCTTTCAAAAGTAAGAGTCGACTCTGAGTCAATTAAATTAGTCGTTTTTCAAACGAGTCATAAGCCATTTCGTTGTGACGTCAAGACGAAACATTAGCATATTGCCCGCCCACTTATTGCGCGCACAGACACCAGAGAAAATTTGAACCTTAAACATTGCAGCTGATTCCTGTGGATACTGGTCAGCATCATGTCGAGAAGATGCTGTGCTCTACAATGTGAAGGTAAAGCCAGTTTCTTTTCACTGCTCAAGGACTAGCATGTGAAGAATTGGTGGTTAAAATTCATCTTTACCATGATATCACAGCAGTATAATCCTAAACTTTTGCTATGTTCCCTTTATTTCACTGACGACTGCTTCTCAAATCTCGGAGTTCAGTGCAGGATTCGCAAACCGCTTGCACTTGAAAGATGGTGTTCAAAATACTTTTTACGTACTTTTACGTTTTGAGTTTTATATTGTGTTGGTCTCCTGCTAACTGGTTAACTCACATTATTACTGTCTTACTGAAAATCTTCTGCTAATCAGTTGTGGGCCACTATTACCTAAAACTCGGTTCGGGTTCAATAACTAGTTCTTCCAATGTTTCATCATCGGACTCGTGCTCGCATTTATATGGTATTATCGACGTCATTATTCGTTACTGTGTTTAGTTTACGGTGTAGGAAGCCTCAGGACATGCAGACCTAACGTCATTGTTATTGCAATGGCCGTTTTTGTTTTCGATACGCACGCTGTACGCGGTAAACCAATCACAACAGACTGAGCTGTCTGGCCAATCAGAGCAGAGTAGCTCGCGGAAAGGCGGGATTTAGAGAGGTTGATTCATCTCACGAGTCGTTTGAGAATTATTGAAAATGTGGTGATGTGCAAATGTATATAATGAGGAAATGAAACAGTTTTTTGTAAATCTGTTGTAGGAGACTCCAAAACAACATTAGGAAACTTTAAAAGAGCATAATAGGGGCACTTTAAAGCTATATATATATATATATATATATATATATATATATATATGTGTGTGTGTGTGTATGTGTATATATATATGTGTGTATGTGTGTGTGTGTGTATATATATATATATATACACACACACACACACATACATATATATATATATATATATACATATGTGTGTGTGTGTGTGTGTGTGTGTATATATATACATATATGTATATACAGTATATGTATATATATACACACACACACACACATAGGCTATATATATATATATACACATTTTCAATTGTAAAAGTCAAAATATTACAAATATAATAGTTAAAAAAATACTAAAACACTGCAGAAAATAAGATATGAAAACAGAAGACAAACCTTGAAACTTGTCTCAGACAACAAATTCGTTAAACTAAATGTTTATTTTTTATTTTATTTTTAAGAAAACCAACAATCCCTTGGATATACTGTATTCCACCTCAACTTCCTGTTTTTTTTATGGGGTTTTTAACACTAAATTTGTGCTTAAAAGATCATTCTAGAAGAACTCTGCTCACAACAGAATATTTATGAAAGAAAAAAAGACTTTCAGATTCAGAACAGGAACACAATTAGAGTCACAGCTAGCCAATCTGATATTAAGAGAGATGGTCAGGCGGTGTTCTTCTTGAAGCTCATTTCATCAATCTACCCTACAAAGCGTTCTCCATTATCGATCGCCATCCTTTTCATTTGCGTTTCTCTTTAAGTAAACTGTTTAAAAGTTCTCCAAAAGCCAATAACCGCTCGCAGAAAACATGAAAAACTGCTGTTTCTAATTCAGCCCAATTTGTCTTATTGAGTCAAGCTGTGGGAACAATTTGAATTATTAATCAGGGTTAAATGAGTTCTTGTGGTCTGTCTGTTTCTGGATTCATGAGTAGATTCGTTTGTAAAGTTTAAAGGAATAATTCAACCAAAAGATAAAAAAAAGTCAATTTAATTTACTCACACACATTGTTTCAAACCAGTATGAGTCTTACCGAAGTCTTGCCGTAGCTTTGTGTGATGAACAGACCCAGATTTAATTGGATTAGGATCTATCTGGTACAAAACCAAGAATCTCAGTCAAACTCAGAACTATATCATTGAATTAAAACATCATAAACATTTATTTCACTGCAAAAAAAAAAAAAAAAAAAAAAAAAAAGGGATGTGATGACTCAAATTAGTTAGTAACTCAGTTTGTACTCAGAGAAAATAGTGCAACAGCGCCCGCCCACTTTTTCAGCACCGTTGGTTCCGGAAGTATTTTTTCCATTAATTTCTCCCAGAGTTTTAAAAAAAGTCTTTGTTAAAGCTTTATACGCCATGAACCACGTCAACCAACTACAACGTGAATCAAAACATTACAAACTTTGATTTGAAGCAAAAAAGTATCTGAAAATCAAACAAAAATACAAAGGTACAACTGTATGCTTAACGACTTTATAGAGGGAAAGAACTACAATCCTTTGAAGCATTGCAAACAGCATAATCGAATTAAAAACAATGGAGAAATATAAAACTATGCATTTGAAAAAAAAAATTATTGCAAAATATGGATATTGAATTTTTGTATATATTTAGAGAGTGTAGGGAGACTATTACATCGTTTGCAGTGCTTCATGGGAGTGGGCAGAGCTAAAGAGATCTTTTGGCACAATTGGCTTGTTTCGACTCTCTGATTGGTGTAATTTTCTGTACAGCATCATGGGTAATCATGTGGGAGTTTTTCACACCGATTTTTTTAAAGTTGAAATATGAAGAGCTGACGGCTTCAACAGAAGCAAATACTATTGATTAACAACCTCGTAGCTCACAGTAAGGCTATCTTTAAAGGTGTATAAGTTATCATTCAAAATGATTAAAATGTTTTTACTTCTGGAACCCCGACTGTTGCACTCAATAGGTTGTGGAAACGCAGTGCCATTTGGTTGATGCTACTTAAAAATGTTTTAAAGACCACCAGTCGTGAAAATCAAGTTTTTAATGTTGTTTATATGTCTATGTGGCGTTTTTTAATATGCTTTAAGACAAACCATGTGCAAATTCATAAGTCAATGCCATTGCTGAGCATTTTCTTCTTAAAACAGAGAACCAGTGAACCAAAGAAAGTCTCAAAATATCACCAGTGTTCTCTACATCACAAATGCCGTTGTAACTAATCACGTCAACGTGCCGGCGGGCTTTAACATATCATTAACTGCTGCGAAGCAGGGGAGTCTCAAAAGATGCCAGGTTATCCCGGTATATTTTTCTGTTGATATGAAAAATCAGGTACATTTAGCAATATAGCGGGTCAATTATGTATATGATAAATATTACGATGTTATAATGAACTATATGCCTTTCTCAACTGACGTTCTAAGTTGTTCAAAGCGTTTCTAAGGATACTGATTTTTAGAAGACGCTGTCTGACTCTGAGGTGGTGAACGGGAACATGGTGTGTGTAACATTAGCAACACAATATTAGCTGTTTGATAACATAGTCAAGCAAAAGGCAAATCATATTGATTACCATTATGTGTCCAACGCTGTAAATAGCAAAACATAGGCTAAAGCACATTAGCATTCTGATACATCGATTTGTAGACAACCCTATTATTCACTCTTTCACTTCTTCTTCTGAATCAGTTTCTGGTTAAAACATGGCTGAATTAAACCAGCATTTCCACTTGCCATTGTGCAGCGGTAAAGTTGACCGAGTGAAACAGGTAGTCCGTGCTGGAGTGATGCGGGGACTAATATGCATATTCATGGATCCGCGTATACTAAATGAAGCAAGGGTGTAGAGTTACATTCAAGCTATTTAAGGCATGAAGAAATTATCATCACAGGAAAAAACTTTCAGATATGTCATTTTGGTGATCAAAGGTTTTAAGGGATACAATTATTGACTACAGGGGGACTTAAATTATAGTGCCATTACTTTTACACATTTTCCTCAAGCAATGTGCAATTATGGACAAGAAATTTTGTCATCATTTCCTGCTAATCCCTGGTTAAATACAAGCTACATTTGGCAGTTTGTTTGAAAATGTGCCTTAAAACTCAACCACTCTGTTTGGTATTCTGCACAGACACATGGCACAGAGCTCAAACATTTTTTTTTTGTCTGGCTGAATGACAGTGCAGCTATACAGTGGACACTTGGAGTGTATCACATAGATGTCCAGGAATAGCTCTGGAGAACGACACCATTAAAAAACGAGCAGGGGGTGGAGGATGCCAAATGACAGGTGTGGAAAGGTGCAGAGCAAGAAATCTAAGCCACCTCTCCAACCGGAGCTGCAGGTGGCTTACACTTTTGACAACAGCCCCATAGTACAAATGTCTAGGATCCATGAAAAAGTGGAATGGTAGGAGAGCACACAGACATCAGTTTTGTTTTAAACATTAGGCCGCCCTTGACAGAAAGACAAGAGGACTGTAGTGATGATAAAAGGGGACAGAAAACAATCAATTTATGATTAACATGTAGACGCGCGTCAAGAAGCGATGTGTTTCACCCCGCTGGCTTCGCTGACAGCTCAGCCGGTGTGTTTCTGCATGAGAGGGAGGTTCAGGGGCTTTTTTTTTTTTTCCTGTAAGTCAAGAGCAAAGAGTTACACACTTGCGATTATATATTGTGGACAACTATGAAAACTTGATTTCAAGATTTCAAAACTTGAGTTTTGTTCGGTTGTTAAAACTCACCACCACATTACGAAGAAAATGTGAGTGGTTGCCATGGTGTTGCTGTGTGGATATTGCTATAGAGTGCAACAGTTGTTTTTATTTGCCATTTGTACCAGTACAGCTTATACAAGTACATATTTTTGAATTTTTGTAGCAAAGCTCTTTGAGTCAACATTAAAAAAGTCAACATAAAATAACTAACAAAACTACACACAATAAATAGACTTTGAGAAGGTACAGTAAACGAAGAACAGTATAAACCTACATATCGGAGTATTGCACTGTCTTGAGATAATATAAATATTTAAAAAGTACTTTATAAAACATTCTCTGTTTAACAGAGACAGACACATGAACACATCACAGGCATAAACTACCTCTAACATCTCTATGTAAAAGGAGATAACACCTATCATTTTATAAAAATGAGACATATTTGTTCCCTCTGCAATATCCTCAGCCATCAGTCTGACCGTGGCTGGAAAAAAAACTGTTATAAAAAATCCACACCCTGTGTGAGATAATACTGTACGGTCTGCAATATCTCAAGTTATATGTTGAGTGTTTAGGCCTGAACATGGAATGACTGGGTGGTGTGTATCCCTAAGAATGTTCTGTGCTCTCTTCCTTGAGCGTTGTGTATATAAAGTGTCCACAGATTGAAGATCCGATGATCCTCTCCGCAGTCTTTATGAACTTTTGGAGAGCTCTCCTCTCTGCCTGGGTGGTACTTCCAAACCAGACAGTGATGCTGTTTGTGAGGATGCTTTCCACAAGTCCTCAGGCCTGGATAAGTGGGCGGTGGCTAAGTCCTGCCTTCCTTAGCAGCCTGATCAAATGAAGCCGCTGTTGGGCCTTCTTCACTGTGGCAACAGTGTTTGTGGTCCAACTCAAGTTCGATGACACATGCAGGCCTAGGAACTTGTGACTCTCAGCTCTTTCCACCTCAGTCCCCTTGATGGTCAGTGGCTGTAGAAAGTAGGATGTCTTCCTAAAATCCATGATTAATTATTTTGTTTTGTCTATATTAAGAATAAGATTATTGTCCTCTCCATAAGCCAGAATTGTATCAACCAGCTCCCTGTAACCAGTCTCATCCCCACCTTTAAATTATAATTAGTTAATTTATTTTTAGTTTTTACCTTCAGAAGTAAAAACTTCCTGAATTTTCTACATAGGGACTTTTAACTTATAAACCTTTAAAGACAGCCTTACTGTGAGCTACGAGGTTGTTAATCGATTGTATTTGCTTCTGTTGAAGCCGTCAGCCCTGCATTATTTCAGTTTATTTCTTAAAATAATCGTGTTTAAAAACGGAATTCCTGGTGAAAAACTACATTGCCCATGATGCTGTGCAGAAAATTACACCAATCAGAGATTTGAAAAAAGCAACACGAGCCAAAAAATCTTGTAAACTCTGCCCACTCCCATGAAAAATTGCGAATGACTTAATCAATTCATTCTTTCTAAATGTTTGTATATGAACGTATATTTTGTAATAAACTTACACAAAAAAAAAAAAAATATATATATATATATAAATTCAATTATGCTGTTTGCAATGTTTCATGGGATTGTAGTTATTTCCCTCACTAAAAACATTAAGTACACAGTCTCTGTGCATTCTGGCTGGTTGCTAGGCAGTTACTACGGCATTCCGATGGATTCCAAACATTCTGGGTGGTTGCTATTGTGTTCTGGATTCTTTGCACTCTGGGTGGTTGCTAGGCAGGTGCTATGGTGTTCTGGCTGGTTTCTAGGGGGTTGCTATGCAGTTCTGGATGGATTCTAATAATTCTGGGTGGTTTGTATAATAAACAGGCTTGATATATGTGCTAATACTTCAGGCTAGGGTTTCAGTCAAATAACTACAGCAAAGAATAAGTAATGGTGATGCTTAAATTAGCACCACTAATTAATAAGTACACCATGTCAGCTAATGATTATGCTTTTGATTATTTTAATTCGTTGGGGTAGGTCAGGATTAAAATATTTTGCTGAGTGTTTGGATCTGTAATAGATCATTGTTCAAAACAATTAATTAAGGTGTTCTACTTTCCCATATTCCATCTCATTATAGAAATGAACAGGGAACAGGAAACAAAACCTGTGGAGGCATAGAGGTTCAACATGAAGTTCGCTTTTGTCCTATTATTCAAATATCCCCTTTTAATCCCAGTAAATTACCATAAAATTACCAAAATGACGTTACCAGTAAATACACAAATAAGATGTTCACACAAGCAATGGCGTTCAGGCTTTTTAGTCCCATGAAATCAAAACGGATTTTTTTTAAACTTTTAATATGAATATGTTAGCCGTATAGTTATCTATAAGCTAGTGTGCTCCAAGACAATGACAAAATTCAAGAGACCAGTAAGTTCCAAAATAATACAATAATGTCTTTATTAAACACAAAATGAGCAACAAAGCGGGCAGCTGAGTGAAGACGGTGAAAGGAGGAATGGTGAGTAGCCACACACACACTAAACAGTCGCTGATGGGTATTGATTAACTTCCCTTATTATCTTGCAGAACGATCACATGGAGACTGGAGGAGAAGAACAAGAAGGTAAGTAGATTTCAGAAAGGAGATAATCCAAATGGATACAGTCTAAGACAAGACTACAATGTATGTGTGGAGGAGAAGAACAAGAAGGTAGGTATACTTCAGAAAGGAGGTGATGGGTGACAGCTGGTGGTGATTAATATTCAGGTGATGATGATCGGTGGAGCCTGGTGACTCCGTGCAGATGAGCAGAAGGAGGGATGATGGGAAATGTAGTGTTGGATGGTGTCTGAGCTGGTGACCGTGACAAAACACAAAATTGCTTATGTTTGCTTATTTTTTTATCAAACTGTGTTGTTGTTGTTGTTGTTGGTTTTTTTTGTTGTTGTTTTTTTACAAATGTGTATATGTTTAAATAAATTCTATTATAATTCAAATTTTCTTAAGGATAAAAAAAAAAAAATCTATCTTAGCTAATGCTGTAAACTATATTATATATAGGGAGCCCTAAATTACACATTAATATAATTTTAAAGGTTACAATTAACAACAGAGCCCAAATTATTACATTTAGTTGCTATTTATTTTTTAGATATAATAATCAACATGTACTGACAGGTTTTGCATGAACTTCTAAATCTAATTATAAAGTTAATTTTCTAATCGTTTTTGAAATATAATAATTTACACAGTGGCTGTCATAACTTGTTTTCATTACAAATTTATTTAAACATACATTAAATAATCAAGATATTACTAACAGGTTAAGTAAATATAATGAATATGCTAATATAGTGCATATACGAAATGCTTCACTCTAGAGTTCCTTTCTCTAGCGAACTAATCTGCTGTCGGCACTAAATGCCTGAGGTAAATGTAATTTAGAAATGTATGTAAACATATCGAGTGATCATCTCTTCTTCTGCGCTTTTACTGGTAGAAAAAAGCATTGCATTGCCGCGCGCGCCCCCTTCTAGATTGGAGTATGGATCGACTGTGACTGAATGTATTTGTCGCGCGACTGTATGCACCGAACCGTGACGTCTGTACCGTATGGTTTGGTACGATTTAGAGATTAGGAGGAAACTGTGGCTATGATATTTGTAAGAAAAAAAAGAAAAAAAAAGGGGGGGAGGAGCTGTTGATATGCCCCGCCCTATCTTCCTGTTTAGAAAGACAAAAATTATCGCTGAAAAGGCATAATTTTTGCGGCTGACCTTTTTGCATATGCCTTTCTATGAGTTTCCCTTTCAGACGCAAAATTTATGGGGAGAGAGTATTTAATGAATCACGTGCAGATCTTTTCACTCCCATCGTGCTTTTATGGGATTTCGCTCTCTTGCTAATTTGCCCTGTTTAGTACATCTGGCCCAGGATCTCTTAACGGTTATTTACCGGGAACTTACCATTAAAGACTGTAGATGTGTTAAAGGGGCTAATGTCACATGCACAACATGATTCCTGCATTACTCTTCACTGGAATATCAGTCTTTGATGCACGTTTCCACCTGCGCCACCGCTGAATATGAGATGATCAAAACACAGTTTGTTCATACCACTTTACCACCTGCAATTACGATACAAAGGAAAAATCTATGGAGTCAATGACAATTTACAGGATAAGAATCTTTCTTCCTTTCTCTTCTGCTTTTTATAGTCATCATGGCCAACCATAATCTTGTCTCATTATATCCCTGGGGGAATTTGGCATGATGAACCTTTTTTTTTTTTTTTTTTTTTTTTTTGCATGTAACAAGTTTCAGCTCTAAACACTATAAGTATACTTAAATGTTGATCTGTTTTTGATCTTAGCTATGGAGAGTTTCTATAAAATGACCAATAGAGTGCTGCAGGAAGGAGTTCTAAAACCCCGAATCGAGTTAGCATTATTGCACTATTTCACCACAATGTCAATGGCTTTTTTGTTTTTGTTTTTTTTTAATTCGGTTTTTGGTTAAATGCCTGAAATAAGGGTGTGGTGAACACAAGCTCAAGATATATTCATGTTTTATTCTATGACATAAAATACATCAGTAATACCCCACTACTGATTTTTTTAAAGCTTGTATATGTCTGTAAAAAGTGGCTAAATAGGACAACAGCAGTGGTGTTCTGAAATGAGGAGGCAAAGTCCTCACGGTTTTATTATGTTGTTTTTCTATCAATCAAATGTAAATTCATGTTCCAGTTACACTTAATGTTGTCACATTTTCTTGGTTAAATAAACATTACTTTACATTGCATAAAAAAGCAACCAAATGCAATACTATTTTGTATTTTTACATTAACAATGTAATGAATGTTCTATTTATTAAAACCAAGTAAAAACTCTCATCAAGTTAGTGTTTTAAGCTTTTTTTTATTTATTTTTTTACGTGTATTCCAAAATAATAACTAAAGGCAGTAACAATTTAAACAATTTATTTTATTTGTGAACTAATGTTCAGATGTTCTTTTTAATAGTCGACTTATTTTCGGATCATCAGTCATCAAACTCGGCAAACACTGTCACAGACTCAGAGATGTCACTTTAATTTCAACAAGCTGATTCTAATCTTTTACTAAAAAACGTTTTCAGGATTTTGACATGACAAAGCAGTAATATCTAAGTGGGTGAGTTTTTTTACGTACTTTTTACAGTAATTAGTATTCCAAAAGCCATAATTTTGTTCTTTCAGACCGATTTGCAGATTTATCACAAACCAATCATGTCCTATCATATCAATCATAGCGCAATGAAGGCATTGCCTCCTCTCACGCGACTTTCCCCCATTCATTCTCAATTCTCAAATCCACTGCATGCTTTAGGGGGTCTGTTAAAACTCAATGGGCTCAGAGGAGGCAAGCCTCCCGCTGTAACTTCACCTGCTGGTGTCGGTGGAAAACGAGTGATTTGTAATATCACACTTTGTAATATTTGCATTGTTTTATGTTTGTAATATGGATTATTTTATCTAACAATTTTTTGAGGAGGCACAACCTCCCTTGCCTCCATGGAGGAAACGCCCCTGGACTACAGAGGTTGTTGAGAACATTAAACTTCATAACGCCAAACAGATACAAAATGTATCTAGTCCGCTTTGACAGCCTTGTTGTGTCTATACTTGTGTTCTTGCAAACTATTCTAACTCAAGCTTTCCAACTTTTAGATTATAAATATTAGAGTTAGAAACTTATTGGTGGTGACATTGACATGTGAGCCTTTTTCTTTTAGCCTTTTACTTCTGCCGATTGTATTTAGACTTAAAAATTCATAAAAGTTGTGTTCATGTGTTAAGATTATCCTGATGAACAAAACATTTAAGAATCATAAACATTTGTTTGACACAGAGCTTATTTTCTGCAATAATCCAAAAAGTCAATGGAAAATCCTTTTGACTTTTTGTCAATGGAACAAGGGTGATGTTAACTTCCAAGTTGGCCTACAAAAAACGAATCATACCTGCAGTGCTCTCCTCATGTGAACTATTTAGAACTATTTTGTATGGAATTCTTCTTTTGTGTTCACTGGAAATAATAATAATAGGTTTTTCTAGGTACTCAAAGCGCTTTTGAGCACCACCACCAATGTGCAGCATCCACCTGGATGATGCAACGGCAGCCATATTGCGCCAGAACGCCCACCACACACCGCCTTATTGGTGGAGAAGAGACAGAATGATAGAGCCAATCAGTATTTATGGGGATTATTAGGAGGCCATGATGGACAGAGGCCAATGGGCAAATTTGGCCAGGATGCATATGGGCATATTGGTTTGGAACAACATGAGGGTGAGTAAATGACAGAATTTTCATTTTGGGTGAATCGCCCCTTCAAGACTCGAAACAGGTTGAAGCCAGACAGAGGAAATGGGAACAAACTCAGCGTCTCATTCCAAGTGGACAATGCAGTTCTTATGGGAGCACAATCTCCTGGATTTCAGATGAGAATGTATCCGAGAGCCTTCCAAACCACTTTGTTTCCTTTGAGAAACATTCTCTCTTTCTCTCTGCTGCAGTCTCTAGAGATTCACTTCATCTAACAACAAAGAGAGCCCCAATTGTGTGCCACTGTACTCTGCTTTGTGTGTATGCTTCAAGAAAAGGAAAAAAAAATATTCAGAATGAAGCCCGTTTAAAGATACAAGCGCTACTGAACACTAATACTGAAGATAAACTTCAAAAGTGAATAATGATACAGGAGCCTATTTTAATGTGCTTTATCTCAGTTCTGCATACAGAAACTTTGTTGTGTTTATAGAGGATGTCCTTTCTAAATAGAAAGAATGTGTTTGTGTCTTTTTTTAGTCTGCCATGTATTATACTAAAGGGCGGCTAGACACAAAAAGACCTCATCCAGACCTTGAATGAGGGAGTGATGTGTGACTTTATGTAAACATATCTATGATTAATCACTGTTCCTCCTTCATGCACAGAATGATAGGAACTCTCACAGTGTTTTGGATTCAATACAAGCTTTACTGACAACATTGTTATAAGCTCACTTGCAGTTTATCCACCTTATTTTTAATGTAAGAGTGCATGCAGCCATTTGTAACTTGATTGTATCAAGGCTTCTGGTCCGACCAGATTCCAGCTATTTTTAGCAGTACAAAACAGATATGCTGCTTGATACTGCAGACTGGTATTTCTTATCATAGTATTTTAATGTATTTTTGTAATTATAAATACCTTGGTTTGTAGCGCATATAGTTTTACCATTTAATACACTTTGTTATTCTTCTAGATATTTACCTATAATGGCTAATGAATCGGAAGTCTCGCACATTCACAAAAAATAGGGTGCTTCCACTTTGCAAAATATGGTAAAAACAAGTGAAAACCATGTTAACAGTAATGCACTTAGAATGCAAGTGTAATGATTCCTGTCTTGTGTTTCCCTCGTCTTGTGTGGACTTTAGTTATTTCCTGTTCTGTGTCATGTTTTGTAGTCCTTTGTAGTTTTATGCTTTCTCCGGCACACAACAGAACAACTGACCAACATTATGGATCTAGCAGGTAGTAACCGGTACCCACTGAGCAGACTTTGTTCAATTTATCAACATGATCACGACATTGAGAATTACGTGGAAGAGTTCCTTTTTTACAGTCACCTCGTTCCAGGTGACGATGCGATGCTTAAGGACTGTTTCTGGAGTGGACTGGAACTGGACATTAGCCTGAATCTACCGGAGGAGGACCCTGGCACAGTATCTTGATTTTGTCCTGCTGTTTTGCGGATCCTCCTTCACTGTAGGAGAGGTGGAGAAGGAGGTTATCGCTTCTGCCGATCCAGAGACTGTTCACGTCGCTTCTGCTGATCCAGAGACTGTTCACGTCGCTTCTGCTGATCCAGAGACTGTTCACGTCGCTTCTGCTGATCCAGAGACTGTTCACGTCGCTTCTGCTGATCCAGAGACTGTTCACGTCGCTTCTTCCGATCCAGAGACTGTTCACGTCGCTTCTGCTGATCCAGAGACTGTTCACGTCGCTTCTGCTGATCCAGAGACTGTTCACGTCGCTTCTGCTGATCCAGAGACTGTTCACGTCGCTTCTGCCGATCCAGAGACTGTTCACGTCACTTCTGCCGATACAGAGCCTTCACCGCTGGTCCTGCCCAGCTCAGAGTCCTCTTCGCCGCTGGTCCCGTCCAGCCCAGAGCCTTCACCGCTGGTCCCGCCCAGCTCAGAGTCCTCTTCGCCGCTGGTTCTGTCCAGCTTAACGCCCTCTTCACCGCTGGTCCTGTCCAGCTCAGAGTCCTCCTCACCGTTGGTCCCGCCCAGCTCAGAGTCCTCTTCGCCGCTGGTTCTGTCCAGCTTAACGCCCTCTTCATCGCTGGTCCTGTCCAGCTCAGAGTCCTCTTCACCGCTGGTCCCGTCCAGCACAGAGCCTTCACCGCTGGTCCTGCCCAGCTCAAAGCCCTCTTCGCCGCTGGTCCTGCCCAGCTCAAAGCCCTCTTCGCCGCTGGTCCTGCCCAGCTCAAAGCCCTCTTCGCCGCTGGTCCTGCCCAGCTCAAGGCCCTCTTCATCGCTGGTCCAGGACTCTTTACCGGGGAGCCTCCCCAAGAAAATTTGGGGGGGGGGGCAATACACCTCCGGACCAGTCTGATCCGCCAGGACCTCCAGAGGGGTGGTCTCCTGTTCCGCCCTGGACGTCCGAGGGTCCATCATCTCTGCCTTGGACGCCCGAAGGTCCTTCAGCTCCGCCCTGGCCGCCTGAGGGGTCGTCTCCGCCCTGGCCCCCTGAGGGGTCGTCTCCGCCCTGGCCGCCTGAAGGTTCGTCTCCACCCTGGCCGCCTGAAGGGTCGTCTCTGCCCTGGTTGCTTGCACAGCCTGCTCTGCCCTGGTTGCTTGCACAGCCTGCTCCGCCCTGGTCGCCTGCACTGGCTGCTCCACCCTGGCCTCTCGTCCTGTCGCAGTCTCCAGGCCCTCTTCCGTTCCATGGGCCTGGCCCTCCATCCCGCCCCCAGATCCGCCTCCGATCCACCACCCTCCTGGACTATTGTTTTTCTGAGGAGTGTCTGGAATCCACTCCTTAAGTGGGGGGCTATGTAATGATTCCTGTCTTGTGTTTCCCTCGTCTTGTGTGGACTTTAGTTATTTCCTGTTCTGTGTCATGTTTTGTAGTCCTTTGTAGTTTTTCTAGTTTATTAGTATCCCCAGGTGTTTCTAATTAGCCACACCCCCTTGTTATCTTGTTTAGCTTGTTGGTCCCTGTGTATTTATAGCCCTTGTGTTTCACTTGTTACTTTGTCAGTTGTTGTACATGTATGGGTGCTTCTAGTTCGGTCCTTCTCGTGGTTTTGTTTCTTTGTCCTTCGTGTTCTTTATTATGTGTACTACGTGTTTCTTCATTAAAACCCTGCTAATAGATCCTTGCTTCCGCATGCTTTCTCCGGCACACAACAGCAAGACTATGGGGCACGGCATTGCAGAGAGATAAATACTAAAATGCCACCGTTTTAAAAGTATACAGTAGCAACAAATGTTATAAAATCACTTACTTATCTGTGCAAAGTAATATCTTATGCAACTGGATAACCATTAACACAATTACAACCTGTCACTCACATGAGATCACATGGATATGCATCACAATAAGAAAAGACTATAGCAACACTGTTTTCATGC
Source organism: Leuciscus idus (assembly GCA_021554675.1). Classification (NCBI taxonomy): domain Eukaryota; kingdom Metazoa; phylum Chordata; class Actinopteri; order Cypriniformes; family Leuciscidae; genus Leuciscus; species Leuciscus idus. The sequence continues at coordinate 44,235,858 of CM038624.1, forward strand.
CGCCTTTAACAAACCAAAGTTATTTTCTATGTTATTTAACAGCATGTCTTGACTTCTTGACTTGACTTAGAAAAAAAAAATCTCCATCTGTTTGCTATGACGGTAAAGGTTAGAGATGGTAAATGTTGATCATATAGTACTTTATCCAAGACATATTAGACATCCAAAGAGTTTTTCAAAGAGAGAGTGCTTTAATGTCTATGATGTTCAAAGAGAGATGTCTAAAAACTTCAAAGAGTTGGGAAAATGTGTACATTTACATAGTGTTGCACAGCCTCAGCTTCCATATTAAAGGGATACTTCACCTCTGGAAAGATGAATGTGTATTTATAAAAGGGCATTTATGTAGAAGAAATGTGAAATTATTTTAGAATTTGGAGCTTTCTAGACTGAGAAAAGCCAGAAAATTTATTTTTGGCTTATGTGGATGAAAGACAACAACTCCCAGAATGCACTTGCTTCGCTGCCCTACGAGGTCACTCCCAAGCCACGCCTACCGGTAAGAGAGCGCAGTTGAAAACAACAAGGCTAGGCTACAAATGAGTCTCCGTGACGAGTTTGCCCGGGATTTCGAGATCGCCCAAAATGTCCGGGATTCGGCTTTTGCGTTCTACAGTCGCCATTCATTATCTTTACTGTGACGAGGCTGAGGGCCGCGGGAGAACGGCGCGAGGCCGGTGGCGTGATTACTGATGAGCGGCACCTGTGAGACGCACCGGTCTCGCATTTCTCACGGAGGTGCGTGCGGGAATTTTCTTAGCAATGTTAAAACGCACATCAACCGATCACTTGTTTAGCGTTCATGTAAACACTACATTCAGATTCACCAATCGGAATGAATTCAGTTAGATTGAAACAAAAGGTGTGCATGTAAACAATGAATGGCGACTGCAGAACGCAAAAGCCGAATCCCGGACATTTTGGACGATCTCGACGGCCGGACATGTCCGGGAAAAAGTGTATGGTAACCCCTACTACTCAGCTTTCTCCTATACTCAGCTTTCTCCACAGAATAAGAGCCTGCTAGCTAAGCTTCCAAAGAAAGACGGCTGACACTGTCACGGTTCATGAATTCACTGGTTTCTTCGTGTCTCGTGTATTTGTTGTTTTGTGTGTGTGGGTGTGTGTGAGTGGGCGTGGCTGCTCGTTCAGTTGATCAGCACTCCACCTGATCTCATTCCCCTCATCAGCTACCATCAATCATCTCTGCTATATAAACTCATCGCACTCTCCTTTCCCTGTCAGATCGTTGGTTTTGGTGTCCTCAGTGTGTTGTCGTCGTCTGCTCTTCCGGTTCCAGTTCCTGTTCCAGTTCCTGATCGTGTCCTGTTCGGTGTTTTCGTGGTGTTCGTCGTGTTGGATGTTCACTTCACTGGATTCACCGTCACCTGTCTTCACCTCCACGCTGACCATCAAGTCCCTGCGCCACCAGCCCACCCGTGTGTTTTTGCTGTGTCTTCTGACCAACAATAAAAGAGTTTACTTGCATATTGCTTCCGCCCCTGAATTATGACAGAACGATCTGACCAGACGATGGGAGCAGCAAGTGGATCCTCTTCGCTTGATGACTTCATCAGAGTAACCATTTCTCGGATAGAGGCTCAAGAGAGGACATCTACGGAGTCGGGTCGGGCCATTCAAGCTCTCGTGGCGCAGGTGTCCGAGCTCACCCAGCAGCTTCAACATCTACGAGCTCCCACTGCGCCACCACCCACACCGGCCGCTCCCCCAGTTCCACCATCAAGCGCCTCCCAGTCAGAACCCCGTCTACCGGTCCCTGAACCCTACAGTGGTGAGCCGAATTTTTGCAGAGCTTTTCTAACACGCTGTACTATGCATTTCTCTCTGCAACCCAGAACATTTGCCACAGAACAAAGCAAAGTGGCATTCGTACTCACACTGCTGACTGGGAGGGCAGCTCTGTGGGGGACGGCGGTGTGGGAGAATCAAGATCCGTGTTGTGCCTCGTTCCAGACACTCGCCGCCGAGATGAAGATGGTGTTTGACCGCGCGGTCGCGGGAAGAGAAGCAGCACGAACCCTGGCGGATCTCAAGCAAGGAAGCAGATCCGTATCAGATTATGCCATTGAGTTCCGGACCTTGGCGGCTGAGTGTCAATGGAACGAGGAAGCGCAGTGGGACATGTTCCTGCATGGGCTGGCTGACCGCGTCCTGAGAGAGATCTACGCGTTGGATTTACCCGCTACACTCAACGGACTCATCGACCTGGCGCTTCGCGTGGATTCTCGTCTCTCTCGTGTTGAACGGATGAAGTTACCGGTTCGGGCTTCAACCACCGTGGAGACCACGCAAGCCAGCGGCGGGGACGCGGTCAGCCCCGTCTACGATCACGAGCCCATGCAGGTCGGGCGAGCTCGGCTTTCCCGGGAGGAGAAGGAAAGGCGGAGATCCCAGGGCCTTTGCCTGTACTGTGGGACTGCTGGTCACTTCGCTTACAACTGCCCGGTAAAAGGGCAAGCCCGGCAGTAAATCTGAGGCTACTGTCGGGTGGGATCTCCGCTGAGAAGACCTCATCAACATCTACTCTCCTTCCGGTAAGACTTAGATGGTCAGCCAACACTCACGACTGTCTTGCACTTTTGGATTCCGGGGCAGAAGGGAACTTCATGGACTACACATTCGCTCACAAGATTCACGCTCCCCTGTTACCACTCACCCATTCCATTGCTGTGCACGCCCTCAATGGTCAAGCCCTTCCCACCATCGCATTCACCACTGGACCCATTACACTCACTGTATCCGGCAATCACACAGAGACTACCTCATTTTACATCCTGGACTCGCCCCTTGCACCTGTCGTTCTCGGTCACCCCTGGCTAATCAAGCATAACCCCAAGATTGACTGGCAGCAGAGATCAGTGTTGGAGTGGAGCAGTTTTTGTCATGAGTCCTGTCTTGCGTCTGCCTGTCCGTCTGTTGTTGTTTCTGCTTTTCAGGAGGAGGCAGTGGATTTATCAAACGTGCCCGCGGAGTATCTGGACCTGAAGGAAGTGTTCAGTAAGTCTCGGGCTGCTTCTCTCCCTCCGCATCGTCCCTATGACTGTGCAATAGATCTACTGCCAGGTACGTCTCCGCCTAAAGGCAAGCTTTACTCTCTATCTATTCCCGAGAGGGAGGCCATGGAGAAATATATTTCTGATTCTCTGGCATCCAAATTCATCCGACCTTCCTCTTCTCCTGCGGGGGCGGGGTTCTTTTTTGTGGGGAAGAAGGACGGTTCTCTGCGACCTTGCATTGATTACCGAGGGCTGAATAACATCACGGTAAAGAATACTTATCCTTTGCCGTTGATGTCTTCAGCCTTCGAGAGGTTGCAGGGAGCGTCGGTCTTCACAAAACTGGACTTACGTAACGCTTATCATTTGGTCCGCATCAGGAAGGGGGATGAATGGAAGACTGCGTTTAACACCCCCAGGGGGCACTTTGAATATTTGGTTATGCCTTTTGGGCTGTCCAATAGTCCAGCAGTCTTCCAGGCACTCGTCAATGACGTGCTGAGAGACATGGTCGATCAGTTCATTTATGTCTACCTGGATGACATATTGATTTTTTCTTCGTCTCTCCAGGAACATGTTCAGCACGTCAGACGAGTGCTTCAGAGGTTGTTAGAGAATGGTCTTTTTGTCAAGGCGGAGAAATGCGCTTTTCATGCACAGTCTGTTCCTTTCTTAGGGTACATTGTGTCGTCTGAGGGGATGCGTATGGATCCTGAGAAGGTTAAGGCTGTGGTGGATTGGCCAAGTCCGGATTCCCGTAAGGCCCTACAGAGGTTTCTGGGGTTCGCCAATTTTTACCGGCGGTTCATTCGCAATTTCAGTCAACTAGCCTCACCTCTGACCGCCTTGACCTCCCCCAGAACTACGTTCAGGTGGTCAGACGCAGCCGAGGCTGCGTTTGCCAAACTGAAAGGCCGCTTTGTTTCAGCCCCCATCCTAGTTACCCCTGATCCATCACGTCAGTTCATGGTGGAGGTCGACGCGTCAGAGGTGGGGGTAGGTGCAGTGTTATCCCAACGTTCTCCTACAGACGACAGAATGCATCCGTGCGCGTTTTTGTCTCATCGTTTGTCCCCTGCCGAACGTAATTATGATATTGGTAACAGAGAGTTGTTGGCAGTCAAGTTAGCATTGGAAGAGTGGCGTCACTGGTTAGAAGGGTCGGGGGTACCTTTTATCGTATGGACTGATCATAAGAATCTGGAATACATTAGAACCGCTAAAAGATTGAACTCTAGGCAGGCTCGGTGGGCACTTTTTTTCGGACGTTTTGACTTTACTCTCTCGTACCGCCCGGGCTCCAAAAACATCAAGCCCGATTCTTTGTCACGTATTTTTGACCATTCCGATCGCCCGTCTACTCCCGAGTGCATTTTTCCGGAGTCCCTAATTGTCTCCACACTCTCATGGGAGGTCGAATCGAAGGTCAGAACGGCCTTAGAAGGGGTAACGCCTCCGCCCGGTTGTCCACCGAACCGGTTATTTGTGCCAGAGCAATTACGGTCCAACGTCATTCAGTGGGGTCATTGTTCCAATGTGGCTTGTCATCCAGGAGTCAGTCGTACCACGTCTTTAGTTAAGCAACGATTTTGGTGGCCATGTATGGCTCGTGACGTTCACAGTTTTGTTTTGGCTTGCTCAGTTTGTGCCACTGGTAAGACTTCCAATCGACCCCCAGATGGGCTCCTTCAACCGCTGCCGATCCCTTCGAGACCCTGGTCCCACATCGCTCTAGATTTTATCACCGCCCTCCCACCCTCTCAGGGTAACACGGTAGTTTTGACCGTGGTGGACCGATTCTCGAAGGCGGTCCATTTCATTCCCTTGCCCAAATTACCCTCAGCCAAGGAGACAGCGGTAACAGTCGTTGACCACGTCTTTCGGCTACATGGCCTCCCGACAGACGTGGTCTCCGACAGAGGACCCCAATTTGTGTCCAAATTTTGGCAAGAATTTTGTAGATTACTGGGTGCGACTGTTAGTCTGTCCTCAGGGTTTCATCCCCAGAGCAATGGCCAAACTGAGAGAGCCAACCAGGATTTGGAGAGAACGTTGCGATGTTTGGTCTCCAAGAATCCTTCCTCATGGAGCCAACGACTGTCAATGGTGGAGTACGCCCACAATTCGTTACCAGTATCATCTACGGGCCTATCGCCGTTTAAGTGTAGTCTAGGTTACCAGCCACCAATTTTTCCTAGTCTGGAATCCGAAGTCGCGGTCCCCTCCGCTCACGCCTTTGTCCAGAGGTGTCGCCACACTTGGACTAGAGCCCGCGAGACTCTACTCCAAGCGGGAGCGCGCACCAAGGCTAAAGCCGATCGCCACCGGTCTAAGCCTCCCGTATACGTCGTTGGTCAAAAAGTGTGGCTTTCTACTAAGAACATTCCTCTCCGCTCCGTCTCTAATAAGCTAGCTCCCAAATTTATTGGCCCATTCACTGTCACCAAGATCATTAGCCCGGTGGCAGTCCGCCTCAAACTCCCTCCAGTGTACAGGAGGATTCATTCCGTCTTCCATGTTTCCAAAATCAAGCCCGTGTTTCGTTCTCAGTTTAATCCGCCCGTCCCGGTTCCCCCCCCGCCGCGTCTCGTAGAAGGGGAACCTACGTATTCGGTTAATCGCATTCTGGACTCAAGGCGGAGGGGACGCGGATTCCAGTACTTGGTGGACTGGGAGGGTTACGGTCCGGAGGAGAGGAGTTGGGTTCCTGCCAGAGACATCCTGGATCACTCTCTTATCGATGATTACAATCGACAGGTAAGGGAGTCTGGGGACGCCAGGAGGCGTTCCTAGGAGAGGGGGTACTGTCACGGTTCATGAATTCACTGGTTTCTTCGTGTCTCGTGTATTTGTTGTTTTGTGTGTGTGGGTGTGTGTGAGTGGGCGTGGCTGCTCGTTCAGTTGATCAGCACTCCACCTGATCTCATTCCCCTCATCAGCTACCATCAATCATCTCTGCTATATAAACTCATCGCACTCTCCTTTCCCTGTCAGATCGTTGGTTTTGGTGTCCTCAGTGTGTTGTCGTCGTCTGCTCTTCCGGTTCCAGTTCCTGTTCCAGTTCCTGATCGTGTCCTGTTCGGTGTTTTCGTGGTGTTCGTCGTGTTGGATGTTCACTTCACTGGATTCACCGTCACCTGTCTTCACCTCCACGCTGACCATCAAGTCCCTGCGCCACCAGCCCACCCGTGTGTTTTTGCTGTGTCTTCTGACCAACAATAAAAGAGTTTACTTGCATATTGCTTCCGCCCCTGAATTATGACAGACACTGTGTACATTCTGTAAGTGAGATCTCTATGGGCAGGTTGAAAACATGCGGGACAGCTCCTACTACTGGCTGTAGTCTTTAGCCTCTGGCCAAAAAATCCTCCGATGACGCAAAATGACGATTTTTGCGTCATCGGAGGATTTTTTCAAACAAAAAATACATAAATCTCTCGTCTCAGGGGGATATGAGGGTAGAAAGCACGGTAATTCAAAAATACTACAGGTTTTCTAATACAAAGCTTAATGCTAAATCCTGAAGTATCCCTTTAAGCTCTTATGATGATGCTGAAGGGGGTGGATTGGAATCCACTGCTGCTTCAATCTATATGTAATGAGTGATTATAATCAAGGTATTAATCAATATTTTTCCTTCTAAATATCAAATGAGTTGAATGACTTCTCTGGAGATTTTACTTTGTTATAGAAGTTACCAGTGTGATTACTGAAATATTATTTTCATGTATTCTTTAATGTCTGTATTTGATATCTGAATGCAGTAACAGTGCTTGCTTATTTAGTCCGGCTTTTAGAAATGAAATAGGGTCTTCAACGTGTTAAAACATATACGCTGATTTCACGCAGCCGCCATTTTGAAATCAAAAGTGAGGCTCCGGTGGGAAGAACCCCAGAAGTAAAGATAAACAACAATGCCTTGGATTACCAACCTGAAGCTGCTGCCGCGATTTACACTATTGGATGTTAATATCCAATATAGGATATGTATATAGTTCATTCCTGCTTCTTTTTTTACATTCTGAATTATATATTAAAAAAAATATTTTATTTATAAATGAATTTCACTGTATATAGTCTAAAGTATGAAAGAAATGTATGTACATTTTTAGAATTGACACAACATCATTAAACACAACAATACGCCATCGCATTCACGACTCTCCTGTGATTAAAGGCGACACTTCCGGTTTTCTTCCCACCGGAGCCTCGCTTTCGATTTCAAAATAACGGCTGCGTGAAATCAGCGTATAGGGGTCATTGAAGCCAATAGTTTAAAGGACCATTTCTTTGTTAAAACCTTACTTTCCAGTTAGACTAAAAGTGTAGCTCTCCTTGAGAGAATGAATTTTGAGAAGACTCTCCTGTTTATAGTTAGAGCCTGGCCAAATCCAACCTTGGAAAAGCTGTGTGTCGGTGTGTGTTTTAGTCTTCTTGGTTACAGGTTAAGGAACCACTGGCATTATTAGAGATTGACTGAGTTGTTGTTCAGGACATGCTGGCACCCAGCAACCCAAATCTGCGACCTGGAAGGTCACGACGTGCCTAACTTCAGGGTCCGAGTGTCAGCTGCATAATCGATGGAGATAGGCCTCAGTCTATCTGTGTGGAAAATTACTATGTTTATCTATTTCTTAGCCAATCAGAAACTGCAACCTGAAGCAAGGACATAGCTTAGACCTTGGTGTAGGGTATAACTGCTGTGATCTTTGTAACTGTAAGCAAACTACAAACTCCTATGTGAGTCTTGAAGCTGACTTCTGCTGATGAAACTGCAAACTATCTTAAGTAAAACTTTTCTTCAAGTTATTATAATTCTGACTCCAGGTCTTCTTTCAAACATCTGGTCCTTGGGTCCTAAACTGTTACCCCCTAACAATACTTTACAATCAAATGACTCTTCCCTGTAGACAGAAGAGAACATTTCAAACATAAATGGTTTAATTAACTCATACAATTTAATTGTAACAACTAAATCAAAATGCAGTGCAATTTCCTCAGTCAGTCTTAAAAACAAAAAAAAACTATAAAGAAAAAACCTCTTAGCTTACAAACTTCCTAGTGGTTGAGTTAGACTTTCTCATTGTCTGTCATTGTAATGAACACGGTTGTAAAAAATAAATATATATATATTATCCATCATTTTAATTAGCATATTTTAATGATAAAAAATACATTCAATAGCTTTTGTTTTCATTGACATTTTTATTTTTAATCATGTACTTACAGGACAAGCATATAGGCTAGATTATGCATTTATTTATTCATGTAGAGAACTGATAAACAGAGACTGTGCGTCATTTTTCATGTACTACGGAGCCCGGGAAGTCACTTCTTGAAAAAAAACAAGACCCCAAATCTGTTTCCACAGTTTTGCAGCTTGTTCCCTCAGTTTATAAACCGTACTCACATGCAGATTCTTAAATTGTTCCCTCAGTTTAACAAATCATGCACATGGATTATTAATCCATACCCACAAATTCATAATCCGTGCCCACGCTTTCACAATCTGTTCCCAGAGTTTTGCCAACTGTACAGATTTGTGGCCCGTCCCTTATTTTAGAAATCTGTGGCGACATGGCTCACCTATCAGTTAAACTGACTGCTTTTGCTGTAGATTTACATGATAATGTAGTAAAATAATAAGCCTAACAATAGGCTAAAATTCTAATATGACAGGGAAAGAGACAATTAGCCCTAAATGTGTGCTTACCACCAATTGGACAGAGGTGGGAATTAGTTAAGTTAGTAGATCACCCCTCAGTGTAATCTGTCAAAATGGCAGACAGTCTTCAGGGTTTTTTTCAGTCACTGCTAAAAAAAAAATCAGTCAATGACTAGTATTTATATATTAGTTAGCATTTCTAGCAAAATGCCTGAGCCAAGTTCAGGTCCTGAGTTAAAAGCTTTTGCCATCATGTTGTGAAACACATGCACACACACGTTTACATGTTATATGCGAACTTTCAATGTTTTTTGACAAGGTTTTACTATCCTTGTGGGGACATTTGGTCCCCATAACGCACACAGACACACAAACTAAATATGCACAAAACTGTATACATCATACAGAAGAAAAAAAACACATAAGATATATAAGATGTATACAGAATGCTCTAATTGGCTGCTTCTATTATATGAAGTATATGGCTACATTTGCCTGACCAATGGAGTTTACTAATGTCTAAAGCTGTTGTTTGCAAGAGGTCAGCTGCAGACCTCAAAACCATTAGAATTAAAACTTGTAAAATTAGTAAAATTGAAAATGACCAGCATAATTACAGCATTAAAAGTAAATTAGTAATTGTTTTGGATAGTATTCTAGTCTAATGAGTTGGTCTAGTTTTGCCTGAAATAAATATAATTTAAAAAAAACTTAAAGCTGTAGTTCTGGTTAAAAATGTCTATATTTTTACTAGATAATATTTAGGTATTGTTCAGTATTTTTACAGAGTCAAGAGCACTGAGCCCAGGGCATATTTAGTCAGAGGACAAAAAAAAAAAAAAAAGTCCACTTATGTAAAAAAAAAAAAAAAAAAAAGACATGATAGAAAATGACTATGAATGTAAATTGATAACTTCCACAGTAAGCACAGCCTTTAGCTACTGTATATGCTCTCAAAATCAGCACAGTTAAAAGCATGTGACATTTGCATTTAAAGGGATAGTTCACCCCAAAATAAGAATTCGGTCATCATTTACTTACCCTCATTGTGTTCCAAAGCTAAAAAAAAAAATGTCTCTTGTTCAGTTTAATTAATTAAAATGAGCCAAAGCAACTTCAGCAATCACACCTTAATCACAACTTAATTACAGTCCACTTAATAAATTTAAAACTGAAGTTTACTTAATCCATTGGTGTTGGGACTACATGAATCATTTTTGTTGACATAGCTAAATTGGCAATGGATCTGCAGTTCCCAGCAAGCCTGGCAAGGGACTGCATTTGGAGAGTATGGCTACATCCAAAATTATTTTAATTACTTCTTGACTGCTAAAAAGGTATGTTCAAAATATTATAAATGTAAACCGAACGTACTACGTTCACCATGTTGTCATTATCATGTGACCTGCATCAGTTTCATTGCCTCACTGCCATTTTATACATCCTCTCCCACTGCCTCATGGGATAGTAAAGTTTCCATCGTATGCACACTTCAGAATCTCACTGGAAGTTGTAAATCACCCAGGTACTTTTTGCCTACTCTTTTGAGTACTGTGAATTTGCCTGCTATAGAGTGTGTGAGTTTGGATGCAGCCTTAAAGTGTTATTTTACTTGTTTTCTAGTAAAGGGAATAACATTATTGTTTAATATTCAGGTATGTTGGACAATAACTACTCTAAGTAGTTACAGCAGTCTCTTCTTATTTGTTCATTATACATTGGAAATGATGATGAATTAAACTGCACTCATTTAGATTGGTACAATAAGAATGAAACAAGTTTGATTAAACAAATAATGTTTTGCTGAGCCAACTTAATAAATGTAAGTTATTGTGTCCTACTAACCAGCAATAGTGCATGACGGTATGCGAAAGACATACTGTCTTTTCATATATGACCATAACCATATTAAATTTATATGGTTGGCTTAACAAACAAACAAATTCTTGAGAATACATATGGCCCCTCTCTGAGTGTGTATGATGACATTATTTCTCAGCATTGTGTGATACTCTCCCACTGTCCAAATATAGATGCAATACAATTTGACATTTGCATCACATAACCAGCCTCTATATGGCTTTTCTGTTGTAGTAAACTAAACCTGTGCAACACTCAGACCTCATACTTTCCTCTTTATAACTCATAGCAGGGCATAGATCAAAAATAGACTTTTATGCAGCAGGACCAGAGATGAATGGCGCTTGGGCTGAGGAAATGGCTTGCTTTTTCAAACGTTTTCATATTTGAAAAGGAGTAAAAATGTATCCTTTGAGATTTATTTTGCTCATTGTTGTAAAAGCCTAGGAGCCTAACTGGATTTTATGCTAGATCCAATCAAACAATTGACAACACAAAGAATGAGTGACAGGTGAGGTCACAATGTTTAAATGTATTCACATTATCTGTCGCCAAATCAACCGCTACACCAACTAGAGCAGTGTTTCTTTGAATGGGTCAGTCACAAACCAGTTGAGAACCAGTGAACTAGAGTCCACTAATCTTCATTGCTGCCATTCTTCATATTAACTGCCATCAGCAATGTCAGTGTTTCCCAACCTGGGTGTTGTGACCCCCACTAGGGGCCGCTAAACATTTATGAGGGGCCGCCAAACTCACTCTGGTTTGAGGGTCAGGGATGAAACAGTTACCAGTTTGAGGATAAACCACGATGCAATTTCTGACAGATAGAATTGCAGTTTAATATTTTAATCATCATTAAAACTGCATTAGATTGCAAGGATTAGAAAACCTCACAGTAAATACTGTCCAGTAAAGTCAGAAACAGTCTCACACAGACACAGCATGCAGTTTAGGTTTGTTTTGGTTGGGGGGAAAATGGCGGAAAGAAGTGGGTGGTTTTACAACCGAGTGCTGTGGGAAATTATATGAATTAAAGTATGAATGAATTCTATGAATGTATCTCTGAAGGGAAATTACTGTCTTGAAAAAAGTTTTGATGGCATTTTCTTTTCATCTTCTCTCTGTGTAGCGTGTAGTGTTTATAAGTGTAGCCTGCTTTGTTTACAGAGGTTACCGGGGAAACAGCTCTATTTCAGCTGTGCCATAAGTGCCATCCTGACAGTGTATTTACATTTTCATTCAGCCTGTCAGACTTTTTTTGTGAAACTTTTTTATGCGTTGTTGTAATAAGCTAATGTGCATTCTAAAAATCGAAACAATTTGGATAAGGTATCTAGAATTATTCATTGAGTGGGGTCTAGAATTAGCATTTCTCGAGTAGATGTTGTTCTGTCTGGCTGGTCTGGGTGTTAAAGGGATAGTTCACTTTGAAATTAAATCTTGGTATGTTTTAGCTTACCTCAAGGGCATCCAAGATGTAGGTGTCTTTGTTTCCGCAGTAGTTTCAATTTTGATGTTTTTAGGTCAAACCGTTCTTGTCTGTCAGTCATATAATGCAGGTCTATGGTCACCACCTCAAAGAGCATGCACAGAGAAGTCCAAATTAAACAATTCCCCATGATCGTAAGTACACATTGATGGCCTAAGACACGAAACGAGCGGTTTGTGTGAGAAAACGAACAGTATTTATATCGTTTTTACCTCTTGTACACAGCCACGTCCAAGTGATCTGCTTGTGCAGACTAAGCCAGAACACATTACACACCAGGAAGCGCGCGCGCCCTCAGATCACTTGGACGTTTCCATTTGAAACGCATCTTTTTCTCTCCGGTTTGGCCATTTTATTTTTATTAATGAAAACGAAGCTTTTTGAAAACGCTCTCCAAAGTGGATAAATTTGAAAACGCCGTTTTCGCGTTGTAGTGTGGACTGTCAAAACGGAGGTATATAAAAACTATGACAGTCATGTGACGCATATTGTACCAATGGATATTCATGTTTATACCAGTATTGTGCCTGTTATGTGCTATTCACTTTCACACAGTTGCTACACTCCTCATATCACTGTCCTGCAAAGACTCACATTTGATGTCCTGAGGAAAAACATGAGAGCAGTTGCGTTTTAGACCAAACATATAATGGTGAGTGAGTGCGACCTGGACGCATCAGTGAATGGTGAGATATTTTGCTTAAAGAGATTATTCTGCCAGTATTCTGCAACAACTTTATTATTCATTTATATCATCTCAGTGAGCTTTTGTGAGGTTTTACACATGTGCAGTAAGGTGAATTTAGCGCTATCCGACGTTTCAGTGTGGATGAGAAACTTTTGGAAAACACCTGAAAACGATAGTGTGTACGGAGAGCATTTTTAAACGAAAACGCCGTTTTCAAAAGTACCCGGATTAATGTAGACGTAGCCTAAGGCAGACTCACACTCTAGGCTACTGATAAAACACAAAAAAGCAAAGAAGAATGGAACGTTATGACTCATGACTGACCTTTAAGATGCTTACTATCTCTCATATCAATAGGAAGGCTCTTTCTTTAACTATGGGTCAAAGGAGTGAGCGTCGCACTGTGATCCTTCGCTTCCACGTTGCGAATGGTTGCGAAGAGACTCGGTCCTCAGACTGAGTCTCACTCCTGTCATCTTGCGCACGGTGAGAAATGGATGTGATTCATTTTGGAGCTTGTAATATCTTCAGGGGTAACTGATCCCTGGGGGGGCACAAGCATGGTATTAAAACTGTCCATCCTCTCGATAGTCACGTCTACATCCTTTCCTGCCATCCTCAAGGGAGTGAATGATGGAGGAGGTGTAAAGAGAGACTAGGGTCAGAGGAAGGATGAGAAAGGATATTGCACAGCTGTCTGCTCATCTGCCTCTTAAGTCAGAGAGGAGCTGTGTGACGGGACACCGGAGAAACAGAAAAAGCGGCTGGAATGGCAATTAGCATGAAACCGAGGATTTGGAAATGAACTGGACCTAGACATTGTCTAATCAATTACTATATACTACAATGAAACAATAAGAGTTATGAATGTTTTAATATTATGGATATTTACGATAATATAATGTTAATATTTATAAATTATACATATATTTAAATTATATTAAATTAGTATTAAATTATAAATAAAAATATTAAATTAAATTATAAATAAAATATAAATACATTTAGAACATAAATTAATTAACTTTAATTAATTCATTCATTTAGACAATAAATAAATAATAATTGATTATGATGACAACCAAATATTGGTAAAATACGACAAAGTGGAATGTTTCTAAAAGGAATTTTAGAACAATATTTGACCTGTAGACTCAATATTAAGGAACAATAACAAATTTAGTGAAAAGTATGAATATTGGTTAAAAATATATATATTATTTATTTGTTATTTACTCATAAGTAAATTTAATTTGCATGTAATTTGAGTTATTTATTTTATTAACTATTGACTATTTTTTATTAAGTTATTAACTGTTTTAATATTATGAATATGTATGATAATGATCATATTTATTTAAAAATCAATTTAGAACATAAATAAATAAATTGTAAAATAATTAATTAATTCATTATTTTAAATACATACATATTGTGTTGATCAGTATTAATCAATAAGTAAGTAAGTAAATTTATAGAGTGCTTTTCACAGATAAAATCACAAAGTGCTTTACAAGGTGCAACCACATTAATATACAATCAATACAAATTAAGACATTTAAAAAGCCCAAAATAAAATAAAACCCAGTCAACAAAAAGCTTGTTTAAATAACAGTGTCTTCAGTTGCCTTTTAAAAGAATCGACAGAGTCGGCTACACGGAGGAACAAGGGCAGGGCGTTCCACAGTCTGGGGGTTACAGCCTGAAAAGACAGGTCTCCCCGGGTTTTATAACGAGTCTTTGGGACCATTAAAAGACTCTGGCCTGAAGATCGAAGGGCACGGCCTGGGGAGTATGTGCATAACAAGTCAGCGATGTATTGTGGGGCCTGACCATTTAAAGCTCTAAAAGTTTAAACTAATATTTTAAAATCAATGCGAAATTTGATAGGTAGTCAGTGTAGGGAGGACAAAATGGGTGTGATGTGTGTCACATCACTAAAGTGGAAGGTATCAACAAAGTGGAAGGTTTCTAAAAAAAATAAACAGTTTACTATAAAGACCTGTGTGTACTCTCAATATAAAGCAACCATAGCATATTGATTGATTTTCTTAAAAACAGTATTCATACTTTTTCATTTATCAGTCAATTTATAACCAAATGTTGTATGATATAATTTTTATGGCCCCCATTTTTTAAACTGCACCTACAGTAGGCTACTAATCCATAATTGATTTAAAATAAAAAGGTTAAATTTAAACAATTACACTTCCTTGTTCACATGTCACCACTAAGACCGAATAAAACCTGATATTTGATAGCAGCACAGTAGAGGATTTGACTTTCAGAGCCAAAAAGCTCCACTTTGAGGAGGACAATTTCTTTTCTCGTAAGAAACGGTTATTAGTCGACAACATTTGCCATCCAAATGGGAAAGACAGACTAGCACACCTGTAGTCTCCGTCTCTAAACACAATCAGAGATTTCAAAGACACATATTCAATAAACAGACTGAGAAATAATCTGTCAAAACCTTCAGATCTGGCAAAATGGGATAAAAGAGGATGAGGGACATCTAATCATGGTTGCGACACTGCTGTCTGTGCCGGGTTATGTAAACACAGACGATGAAACGTCCCCCTAGTGTCTCAAAGCGCTCAAAGACAACAAAACAAAATGGTGGAGGAAACTGGAATTATCTCACTAAACCGTATCAAAAAAGCACCACTGGCACAGCAGATGATATTTAATAATTCATTATCAGGACAATTACAGGATGTTTGAGACTTTATAACCCGTTTTATTCTTCCCAACAGAGCGGATATATGCAAAACCAATGTAAACACATAAGCTTTGTTCCAAAACCCAAAGACGGCAATCACAGAAAGCATTGCAACAAGCTGAGTATGGGGGGGAAATCATCCAATATGGCAGACAAGACAATAGGTGAGACATTTTTATTTATAAATATATTCAATTCAATATTGGAAATTATATATTAAAAAAAAAAGTATTTATTACCTCAGATTTGTGTCCAATGTGTTTGCTTTGCTTGTTAGCAACATGCTAACATCCACTGTTGAGTCTCCAGTGCACTTCAAAGTACTACTAATATGGGTTTCTGTCTTTGTAGAGCATTCCAAATGAGTCACTTATCAGGTTTTGAAATAGAGCTTTAGCCTGTAATTTATTTTCAACTTAATGCGTATTGATATACCTAAAGGAATCAATAAGAACTATGAGAGATTTTCAGGCAGGAGTTGAAAGATATGGAGGAGGAAAAGGGTCTTTAAACTGAAGTTCCTGGCAAACTAATCCAACTTAAAAAAAATAATAATAAAAAAAAATCAATTTGAACTGATTCATCACTCCTTTGCTTCATTTCAGGCTTTGTTTTTTCAGCTCTTTGACTACGGCAAATGCTTTTTATTAACTTTACCATAGATATCAAAACAGAAGCTCCATGTTGTGACTGTGATTCAGAGTTAATGCTGTGGAGACTTTAAGGTGTGTTTGCGGCAATCTTTCCATTGAGTAATACTATGCAATTCATCCATAACTCTAGCGGATGCCCTAAAAATGTCATCCCAGCACCACCCGTTTCTCCCCAGGGCCGGATTTCTCTCTTTCTCTGTTTCTATCGCTCTCTGAAGTGGCTTCATTCGTTTTATCCTTCACTATCTCACCCACAGTTTAGACTTCAGGATATATCTGATATTGCTGGTTGTTTAGTCCATAAAACAAAGTATGATCAAGTTCAACCTTTGAGAGCTCCTATACCTGAGTGGCCTGAGGGAAAGAGCAGGATGGCTTATTTAAGTTGTTGCATGGTTTTAAGATGAATACGCTGCTCATGGACGCATGGACATTTGGTTTGGAAGGGGTTCAGATCAGACACGATCATAAATCAATAAAGTAACTTATCTGTTTGTCTCTTTCTCTCACTACTTTTCTTTTCAGTCCTCTTATACAGTATGTAATATGATTAATGAACTTTGTGGAAAGCAGCACAAATTGATATTTTCATTTGAACTTCTTTGTGAATATTATAGGGAGAGCGGGGCACAACCTAACGCTTTTTGACTTTCTCAGTTTGTGTAAATCTACTTAGGGTTCAGAGTATTTATTTTTCCCCACATTCATTTCACACGTCTAATACAATTATGTGGTTTTGTTTTATTAATACAGTGTATACTTTTTTCTTGATATACCCCGAAAGAATGGAAGTGAAATGTGACAACATGCCCCATAGGTGGATACATTGTAACATGTGAGGGGCACATTGTAAAATGACCATATGGCAGCTTAAAATGCTATCTGGTCTAATAAAAAATAAAATAATTCAAGACAAACTAAAATATTTTCTCAATAAAATACAATTATTAACTTTTTCATATAAAATAATGATATTTTTTAATAAAAAAATAAAAATGGAGTTTGACAACAAACACAACGGAAAACACAGCTATACAACATAGTTCAAAACATAATAATAATTAATCTATAAATAAATCTTTATTCACCTTTTTCTCATGTTTTCTCAATAGAATTCATAAAAGTATAGAATAGAATAGCATAGTTCTAATAGGGGCTCATTGTAATGCAGTGTTACAACGAACCCCACCTGTGCAACTGGGATTTAAACCCTAATAGTGTCTTCTGCTGGTTAGATCAGCATTAGATAACCATATTAACTGTTAAATAACATATTGGAGATTAAAATAATATCAGCTTTGTCTAATTTAAAATAAACACCAAAAATAGAGATGAAAAATGTACATAAGTAAGACACTTTTGCTATGTTTAAATAAATGTTCAGTGATATCTTCCAAAGATTTCAGAATTTTGGCGCAATTTTTTCTCTATATAGCGTTGATATGGCAACTAGTAAATACACTGCGTTTCGTCATGCTAGCATGTGTGGAAGTATATAAAACAAGGGTGTTACAACTAGCCCTGTGTTAGGCTGTGCCCCGCTCTTCCCTACTAATTATTGTGGCCTTTGAGAAATATCATTCCATTTTGTGCACATGAATGACAAAGTGAATATTTAGTGCCATATTAATATTAATGAGTTGGCTATGACTGAGCTCATATTCAACCAACCTAAAGCTAATGAATCACCCTTTGCAATTTGCTGTTATTTGTTAGGCCCTGTTTACACCTGGTATTAAGATGTGATCGGATCACAAGTGGATGATGGTATTTAGCATTATCCACCTGTGATCGGATCCACCAAAATGCATCTTAATTAAGTTGTATTTGTGCTTGTCCACTTTCGACCAGTTGCAGAGGTAGTCGAAAATGCATTCGACCGGATTGCTTTCATAGTGTAAACACTCGTGTGGTCGAATGCGTTCGAACAGCCACAAAATACCGTCTACTCTCCGCCTACTGACCTAATGCGTTAACATTATGGGAAGTTTTGTCGGCTGAAGTTTGGATTGAAAAATTTACCAAGCACAATGTTCTAATTTCTAACACACACTCGCATCGTTTGGCGTGATTTTACATACATACCATACATACATTTATTTTGTTTTAATAATCTTTTTTGTTTATTTGTAATTATTTAATCATGTGTTTTTGTGATTTTTATTGATGTTTAATATTTCAATATAGCTTCGATTTATTTATTTTATTTCAGTTGTAGTAATTTTAGTAGGCCTACTTCAACATAAACTTATTTTATTTTAGTTGCCAAGGCAAGCATTCTAATTTTTGGTTTTTAAAATAAGATTTTTTATATTTTTTTCCATCTAATATTTATATTTTATTCAAATTACCGGAAACTACTGACTCATCAAATCCTCAAGAGACGTTTAGAAAATATATCGAAACATTTATTACATTTTCGTTCACTTTCATATGCTAAAATGTTGGTGCTGTGTGTCTCCACCGTCCAATATCAAATCTGAATCCTGAAACAAAACTTGTTGAGAGCCAGTAATTTAAAGAGATTTACACAATTGAATTATGCCATCATTTACTCACCGTCATGCTGTTCCATTTAACATTCTGCTGTAAATAACTTCCACTGAAAGAAAGAAAGTCAGACGAGTTTTGAAAGACACAAGGGTGATTTTTCATTTTTGAGTGAATATTCCTTTAAGGAATACTTTAAAGACAAACTTGAGATGCTGTAAATGAGCTTTTGTGGGTTTACGCTTCAGAGGCTCAGCGACTACAGTATCGACTACACTGCCGCACCAAGTATTTTGTGGTTTCTCAACATGGCAGTTCATTGTTGTGACACTTGCTAGAGCAGTTAGCCCTGCTCACTCTCTCTGAGCTTCGAGACACCTTGTTTTCCAGCTACGACTGCTGTCCCATGTCAGTCTTTCTCACTCTCCCTCCCTTTTTCTCTCTGTCTCCTCTTTCATTAACTGCCGCTGTCAGTGGGGAAGACCACTTTTGTATTGAGTTTCTCTAGCGCAGCACATAATCAGGTCTCCCCCTTAAACTCAGCAGGATTCTAACCAATTTGTCTCGCATAGCTGGAAATCGTTTTTTCGATCTGCTCAATGGGAAACGTGTCAACCTTGGTTGAAATTTTCAGTTCATGCCGATGCAACTCTTGTGATTGGAGTCCTCAATTTTGCCAGATGGCCAACCATTGTCAGGCACTAGGGTGGTTTGCATAAAGGGTTTACTTGGTATTTAAATGTGCAATCCTCAGACTCTTGACCAAGGAACCAGCACTGACATCTGTAGGACATCTGTAGGAATTTCAGAATCATGATCAGTGAATTTAGTTTTAATTTTTACAGTAGATAATGTCTGTTTAACATAGCTACTACAAGACATGGAAGGGATGAATTACACATTGATTGGGGAACGAGATTGGGTGAGAACCACAATAAGCCAGGACTTGGACTTGTGTCATCTGAACATTTGTCATTGTTATTTCATGTTAACTAATGAATTAACTAATGTTAACAAATGGAACCATATAAACTGTTACCGTTATTCTTATTTATTTTTAGTCGTGGCTTGAGGTCTTTTCCCGATAATTAAAAATTAAAATAAGTAAGAGGGCTTTAAATGTCAACCACAACAGAAATTTGCTTACATTTTTTTGGGTCGCCACCTAACCCTAACCCTTTTAAACACTGACTTACACTTCACACACATACACACTCATGTTGGGCTTTCATGTTTTTTAGGGACATTCCATAGACATTGTGGTTTTTATGCTGTACAAACCAACGCTATCTCAAGACCAATTCGTACGAGTGAGTAAAAGGTGGCTAATATGTACGAATTCGTAAGACCTCATTCGTACGAATTCGTACGATTTGTCTAAACCCCAGTGATGGGTAGGTTTATGGGCAGGGGTAGGTCATTTGTACGAATTTACACGAATTGAGCAACTCGTAAAATATGTAGCCTACTATTTAGCAAAAATCTTACAAATTCGTACGAGTAAGGTCGTATGAATTCGAACAAATTAGCCACCTTGTAAAATTTGTATGAATTGCTTTGAGATTGGGGTTTTAAAAACTGTATATTCTATCTCCTTACACTAACCCTGCCTCTAAACCTACCCATCACAGAAAACATTCAGCATTTTTACATTTTCACAAAACATAATTTAGTGTGATTTATGTGATGTTTTCCTCATGGGGACCAAAAAATGTCCTCACAAGGACAAGATTTTGGATATTTCCATCTTCGTGTGGACATTTTGTTTACCAGGACCGCACACGCGCACACACACACACACACACACACACACACACACACACACACACACACAAAACAAAAAACCTTAAGTTGTTAAGTTTTAATACGAGAGAGATGATGGTGGCTGAAAATGAAGGAATGTAATAAGTGGGCCAGGCCAAGCGGATCAGAACCAGACGTCTTCAACATGTGACATCATGAAGCAACATGGCATCTCTCGTTCCAGATTTGCAGAAGCAAATCCCCACTTGAATGAATCTGGCAAAAGAAAGATTACGAGGGGGAGTAAAGCAATCAGTGTGAAGAAAAAAACTTTAAGGGAACTTAAGTGAACATTGCATAAGCTCCTCACTGCTTTGGTTAAAAGCTTAAAAGCTTTTGAGGCGGAAGCAGTTCTGAAACTGAGCATTAAGAACACTCAATAAAAGATATATGATTCATGGGAATTTTATATTAAATTGCTTGATTTTGGTTTATGAACACAAAATCTGATATGTAAATTGTGTCAAGTGCAGCAGATGTTGCAAGAATTGTAATTATAAAAGATTTAAATCCAAACATCTGGGTTATAAACTAGATTACTCTTGTGTCGGTTTGAGCAGAATCTTAAATAAAGACGATTTATTCATGAAGAAATTATTCACTGTTTTCTCATTCTGGAGGTGCATTATGGGAACAACATGCTTGTGGCTAGTTACATACTGTGCAGTTGAATGCAGTTGTGTGCTTTTCACTGGGGAATTAATTTACAATAAACTGCATGCACTGTTTGCATTGAAATAGTGCCTTTTTTACTAAAATAATTATGCAAATGAGTAAATTACACAAATATGCTCATACAATGTGCACTTTCCAATCTTATAGGTCAGTTAGATTGTGGATGATGCAGCAGACTTCCACAATCTAGCATATGTTATCATAACTATCACCATTTCAATTTATAACTGCTGCCATTATCAAGCAAATAAACATATTCTGTGTTAATAGTGTAACATTATTTGTGCCAGTCAAACAGCGCTGAGTTTGGTGCAATGTATGAGTCTAATTTGCATAGAAAGAAAGCGTGTCTGCGCTGAAATGACAAGGTCTTAATTTTGCAGTTTCAATGCATTTAGTCCCTGTTCAACTGGAAATACTAAAAAGTGGCACAACTGTTTAGTGAATTTGTTCTTCAGTGATAGTGTAATGGATTCAGCTTCAGTGAAGTCAGTGCTAAAGGACACTTAAATATGGCCACTATAAGGCTTGTTTTGAACAAAAGCAAGGGGGGCGCATGTACTCATTTTTAATTCAGACACAATTACTGTCTGAATTAGTTCTGCTACATGTATCATAATCAACTAACTGTCAGCATTGTGCTGATGCACTTGGTTTTGATATCATTAATATGCCATCTGTTGAAAAGAGAACAAGAACAGAGATATATGAAGATAGACACAAAAAGAAAAAAAAACTCACCATTATCCAGAAGAATGACTTTTGATGAGTAATCAATAGTCAGAGAATGAACTAGGCTATCAATTGCATGCCAATCGTTGGACGGGAATGGCATTTTTTGTGTATAAGGATTGATTTCCAACTGCATTGGGAATTTTTTCAGTGCATTTTCAACTTTTTACAAAATAAATTTGCTTGTGTTGGCATTTAAAGAAGCATTTATATAAAAGGGTATATCAGACTTGAATTTTTTCCATTTACAGGCTTAGAAGAAAACGAGGATTATTAAATAATATCAGGATTAAAACTATTACTTTAAGACATATCGGAGATAAATCTTGGCATTAATAGGTTTCTAAACTGTTTAACTGAAAATCAGACCAACACATAAATTCCATAGAATATTTAAATAACAATTGCTGACATAATCTAAGCTATACTACCACATTTACAATTCATCAAAGCTAAAATGTCAACATTTAGGTCCCTATTGGACCCTTGAATTGGTACAAAACATTTAGCACAAGCACAAATCCCCATCTCTTTAATGAGATGTATTAGCAGCATATTGGCCTTATCAGTGTGACCTAGAAAGATGAAATGGAGTTAGAGAGTTGGGAGCGTGCTCTCCTATAATCCCTGGAGAGGAAAACATCCGTCTCTCTGCGGCCTCCATCCCCCGGGATGAAATTACTGGGCGAAAATTCCAGAATCCCACACCACAATCTCTACTTAAACAATTCTGTGCTTCCAAGACTCTGGATTCTATAAGACTCAAGCAGAATATATATATAAGAAAAGTATATAAGAAAGACTGATGGACCAATTTCACGCTTTAAAGAGCACTCCAAATAATAATGAGGCTCTGGTAAAACATTTACAATAAAAATGAAATATTAGCTAATTATCCATGTCATGATTGTAAGGACCACTCGTCGGCCCAATGACGGGTCCCAATGGAGCTAAATCTGACTCTGATTATTATTAAATTTAGACTTTAAATTTAGACTTAGATTTTATGTTTCTAATTAGGAACTAATCATAAATATTGGTTATGTATTAATTTAGATATTTGATTCATCTGGGTATCCCATACTTTAAATTATTCGTTCATTAGGGACCCATGTCACATATAGAGACTCGCCGGCCGAGTCCGTGATCTCACGGACACAAACTCACCAGTTCTGATCTTAGAGGGAGCAACTAATGAATTAAGAAGGCCGCTCCATGCTCATACAAAAATGCAGTTCCCTTTTCGAGGGAACTCGAACTGCGTCAATATGAAACTTTGGGGAATGCCCTTAGCATAACGCATCTGAAGAGTGAATGAAACTAATCCAATCCTGATTGGTGCTGCGTCATGACGTAACATGTGACGCCATACACTGAAGCTACAAAGGGACGCTGGCACACAACAGAGTTAGCTTTTTGCTCTTCAGCAAGCGCTCTGTGTCAAACTGTCTGTCCTATTTGGTGTTGTTTGTCCCGTAAAAACTTAAACAAAATAAAGGTTTGCATTGCAATATAGAATCTAGTGGCTCGGATCTCACGTTTGCCGAGGCAGCGCATTGCATTACGGGTCTACTCAATAAAGATTCTGTGTGGGTGCGAGGCATGCACAGTCAGCTCCTGAGGGTGCTGGCTATGTTCATTGAGAAATATCTTGAAGCGTACATCCGTGCGCTGTCAGATGTTTCAGCCTCGCACCTGTTGACTTTCTTCTCGAGGGATGAAAGCCAAATATATTGTAATGGCTCGAATCTCGCGTTTGCTGAGGCAGCGTGTAGCTTACGAGACCGTATAAATAAATATTAAAACAGTATTGTCTGGTGATTATGGCTGCATTTAATTCTAAGAAATTAAAATGATGGAATATTATCTGACTTTAAGTTTATTTTAATTCAGCCTACCATTCAGACCGTGTTTCACTTATCCAGTGTTTTTCGATTGAAAACGAAACCCTCAGGAAATCGATGTCTGTATCCCACAGTCAAGTGCGCTTCGGGACACATCAGTTTCCAGCGAACGCACGCTGCTCTATCTGCCCCACAGGCTTGCAGCCAGGCAGCGCTCGCTTCCACACATCGAGAATCGTTTCGACCCAACCCTGCCGGAGAGCCGCTCTGGGTGTTTGAGTACGAATCTCGAATAATACCCGAATCAGTCTCGAGAGGCTGGTTCCCTTAGTAGAATATTTCAAAGCATGGCAAGACCTGCCAAATATTTGTCCTGTGCACAATAGAGAAGGGTTACAGGCTGCAGTTCGATTCCGCCCACCGAAAATCAACGGGTTGGTGTGGACTGCAGTCGACCCAGTGCAGGGTCGGGTATTGGAACAGGAAGTAAACTCCCTGCTGGTTAAGGAGCTCATAGAGTGTGTTCCTCCTCCGGACAGGGAGTCCAGGTTCTAACGCCGCTACTTCAAAGTTCCCAAGAAGGATGGAGGATTGCGCTCATTTTAGATCTAAGACATTTGAATCTGTCTCTGAGGAGATTTAGGTTCAAGATGCTCACTATTCCCATCATAGTGAGTCAGATAAAATCTGAGGATTGGTTTGTCACAATAGATCTAAGGGACGCATACTTCCACATATCCATCATTCCATCTCACCGGAAGTTCCTGAGGTTCGCTTTCGGGGGCGAAGCGTTCCAATATTGGGTTCTTCCGTTCGGCCTAGCTCTCTTCCCTCGCACGTTTACCAAATGCATGGATGCAGCTCTAGCTCCGCTGAGGCTTCAGGGTGTCAGGGTGCTAAATTATATTGATCACTGGCTTATTATGGCCCAGTCACAAGAGCTGGTAGTTTGGTATTGAGATGTCATCCTTGCCCACATCCAGAGCCTGGTGTTGTAAAAAAAAAAAAAAAAAAAAAAAAAAAAAAAAAGTGTCAATGTCATGTATCTAAATAATCCAAATATAGAGATCATAATTACAATAAATTCTTTTTTTAATTTGAATAATTTTATAATTTAAGGAATTACTATAATAAAATCGCAATGTCATGTATTTATGTATAAATAATCCATACAAATATAGATATATAAATGTCATATTGTCCTTGTTTAATTAAAATGAATTAAAATCAATAATGAAAATAATTAACATAAAAAAAAAAAAACTTAAAACACAAATATCAATGTAATTTATCCATGCATAAATAATCCATATAATGCACATACATTAACTACAATTTGAAATACACTGAAATTAATTAATTAATATTCAACATTTATTTGATGAAATTTGATGCACTTCCATGCAGACTTAAATCTATCGACACTGCACAGGCCGCATTTTATGTGAACTCTGAGGCTCATACAACTTAATGAATAATTATAGCAATTTAAAATTACAGTCAGCATCTATATTTGCAGTGACCCTTTTAACAGAACATATTATAGTATACGTAACCTAATTAAACAAATCATGTGAATGGAGACATATATTCATCCTAACCTGCCTACAGCTCTGTCTGGTTTATTTACATATGGACGAGCTTGGCTCTATCCACCTCCAGATAGCGAGAGACAAGTGAGGTAGATGTAGCACATCAATTCTCCAAATGAAACCGATGCAACTGCTTGAAACCAATGACTCATTAGGAGCAGAAATGGCCTTGTTTTGCAAGAAGCAAGTTTTGTTAGCCATCGTTTGCCATCTGCCACATTTTTGTAACAGTTTCATTGTTCATTTGTAATGTCAGTCATGTTTCTTGCACCAAAAACAGTGAAAATTTAGACATAATCTCCATTAATTTGTTAATTTTGCTACTGTATTAAAACATGTCAGACGTCTATAAGTAGTATTATGAGGTAAAACAATACCCAATTTACCAAAATGCTAAACATTTCTATTTCATATTTTACTTGAAATATGCAAAGCATTTGAGTTTAGAATTACAATGAACTGTTTATGTTAGGATGTCTATTAATTCCTCAAGAAAATGTCACAAATGTCTCATTATTAACAAGATGTGCTTACTACCCCTTAAGGGATGTAAAGAATATGTCACTTAATGAAGATGTATTTAGATGGGAAATATATGTTAATGATGAATGATTGGTCTCTCAGTAAAGCCGGTGATTATGTAGTAGAATCAAATGTGATCCCATTGCCATTTAAACTCTGCCCTAAAATGTGATTGCAATTTAAATTGCATTGTATATTGATGGTGACAGTCCAATAAAGCGTCTCGGAGCATGTCGGCCTATAGGGACTATTTTCACTCATGCCGTCCGATGCTTTACACAGAGTATAAATGTTTCTGAACATCATAATATATAAAGATATATAAGTCATGTTATTTCCGATTAGACGTTGTGTATTTCCAACGCATTCTGCTTTTTTGACTGGGAAATCATAGTCCTATACATAGTAGTTCTCGGGCTTGCATTTATCAATATTAAAACAGACACTGCTTTTAAAGGAAATTTTCCTGCAGCTCTCTATTAATAAGTTAAATCCCTAAAAGTCTACCAAACCTAACATGCCGCTCTCAGTTTCGTCACATTCACTGTCAAAACATTGTTAGCCACAGGCATCAAACTGTTCACTGACCTCATATTGCACCAAAATAGTAAGAGTTGGCTGAAAATCAGCAGTGATCTGATTGTTTTACATAACTTCTGGGAACTTCTGAGCATCTGTCCACCTGCAAACAAAGTCATTCATCAAATGGTACATACTGTTAATCCAAACTGTACATTTCACTATGTTTTTTGAGTTACTTCTGTGAAATAAACTATGCTTATAGACAGATTACAATCTTACTGACTACATAATTGCAGACTACAGATTGACACTAAGTACAAGAAATGTGGTTTTGTTTGTTTTTATCATATAATATATCAACGTCAATGTCTGGATGAGTAAACTGACTGATCTAACAGTCTTGCCTAGAATATTTTGTGCTTGATAAAAATGTAAACATTGCAGAGGAAATTAAAAAACCCATAACCCCACTATTTCCAATTTGGACCCCTAAAATGTTAGAAACTACTAGTCAGTTCCACTCAATATCAAAACTTAAAATAAAGATCAACCATTTTCCTTTCTACTTCCAAGGCTTCAAACGCAGCCATTTTGATAATGCTGTCCTTGCAATTATTAACCCATCACTAACATCTTTATTTAACTGAGTACGAATGCGCACATTTGAAATCTGTTCCAATAATTCAGTAAATAGGAATAGGATATTTTGTGGAATTATGCATTTTTTTCAACCATATCAGTACCTGGTTTGAAGCCAACAGGTTTCAGGGGAGATGCTTAGCATTTTTTTTCCACACCAGAAGCACCATTTCTGCGGTGGAAAAGGACTCCAGATTGGGAAGCAGCACCCCGATGGTGGAAACCGGGCTTTAGATATGGATTTAGTCCGTCCTTCAATGCATTTTTTTGTGTGTCAAAATTTGCTCAAAAAATCAAAAGTACCAGCACACCTTTCATCAACAAGCGGCAAGATTTGAGGTTTCAATCATGTCTGAAGAACAAATTGTGAAGGACAAGCTACAAGTTTAATACTCGGGGTTAGTGATTTGAACAAATCCATAATCCACAATCTGAGCAGTAACAGTGATGCTTGACTTGGTAAGCTCTGCTAATTATTACACAAATCTCGAGGTATAACAGGAACAGTCTTTCACTTTCACTGTGATCTAGTTTAAGGTGTCAGGACATCTCTGGAGCATAAGCTATTCACAGAAGACAGATTTGCACTTTTTTCCCCATATTCGATGCAGCATGTAATTACTATACCCTCTAAAGGTGTGAGAGCACAAATGCCATACTGCAGGAAAACTGGCATCTCTCTTACACACATTTAGTCTCATGAGAATGAATTTAAGATGAAAAACCATCTCGTGTTATAATGATGTGCGAATGGAGTGAGAGTTGTCTCTCTCTCTAGAGAAGGACACTTGAAAAAAGCTTTTTGTCCCTCATCCTCGCTTTATTTGTACTCTATTTGGACAATAACAAGAAGAACATCAGCAGTGTCTAATGATGCCTTATTTGTCGGTATTTGCATGTTAAGTGAGGTAATTTTCTATTTATATATAAGTAAAAATGTTATTTTAAAAAAAGTTACTATTCACACTTTCTAAAAAAAATTATGATTTTATTTATGTAGGCTAGTTACAAATATGTTTACGAATCCTTTGCGTTCATGTAATGACTAGTATTTAACCCTGTAAGGCCCACTGTTGTACTGAAATATTATACATTTTCGCTCTTCTTAAATAAACCTGCAGATGTTTTTTTTTTTTTCTCCAAGACCACATTTACACACAGGTCATATTTTCAGCCTGGCAATGCTATTGGATGTTGAATATTTTGTGAATAGGCAGTCATGAACTCACACAACCTGCGAACCTGACTTGAAGCACATCTTGTTCTCTTACGAGAGGTTCTCTCGTATTGCGTAAGTTAGCTTACGCTACGGGTAAAGTCATCTTTTCTCGAGATATGAAGCCAAAAAATTATCCTTAATTTTTATTCATTGTCAACGCAGTGCAGCAGCTAGCAGACCTAGAGCAGGCTATCTAGCGCGCTCATTGGCTGCTCCGCGGCAACTGCAGCAGCCTACCAGTGAGCCTGGCGTGATGTCACGCCCAATGAGGGCGCACGCGCCCTCACGCGTCACAGCCCGCCAGAATGGGGGTGGCTTAGCGTATAAAAGGAAGGCTCGGAGGCTGATACCCTGATTTTTCGTCTCTTCAGCGAAGCTCTCTGCATCGCTGGATCTCTGAGAGAAGCCGCCGCCGTCGAAGCAAGCGACAGAGCAAGCAGAGGACAGCGCCTGAGGAAGCCGGACGATTCTTCGCCGCCTTCAGCCATCCGTGCATGCTACGCTATCCGGCGTCATATCCTTTTACTGCTGTGTGTGTGTTCGCCGCTGCGACACATACTCTCGCTTCTAAAAGAGAAATTTCCTACGAGGCGTTGTTTCAAATGCCTCGCACCACTCCCCGCTCTCTCTCTCCCTCTGTTCGAGCCGCGCAACTGCGCCGTTCTCAAGGGATGTCAGAGCGGACGGTCACGAGCAATGTTCAGCACCCCGCGTGCCTCACTCACCGGCGAAAAGAGGAGAGAGAGTGTTTGTAGCCCCGCTGAGGCCGGGCCAACCTCCAATTCTCACACATTTCTCAGTCCCCTCTGAGTTCAGGCGGCTGGAAATATTAATATTGCAGTAAACGAGCCTTTTATAATACACGCACGCCTGCAAGCTAACGCCGACACGAAACATGACGACGCTCTCTCAGATACTCGCGCGAACCGATAGCCTATGTATTCTCCCCCTGTGGCTCAGTGGCAGAATCTTAGGCTTTCTCGCCAGAGACCCGTGTTCGATTCCGGCTCTGGCGACCAAAAAAAAAAAAAAAAAATGTTTATGCTGTTTGCTGCTCCGAGCTCGCGGCCAGCTTCTCACATGCAGAAAGTGAACCCACCCCTATGATGGTGCTCGAGTAATTATGAGAGTCTAAACATATGAGCCTTCAAAGCATTTCGCGCTGTCAGTCACCTAAAAAGGCAACTGCAGATGTGTATTTTGTAGGGGTGTGACGAGACGCTTACTCCACGAGACGAGACACGAGATTGGGTTCATGAGAACGAGACAAGACGAGATTTTTACACAATTTTTAAGAAATCCTCAATGATGAAATATATGAATGGAAAATAGTCTTTTATTCAACTGAAAATCACAAAATGCAAAACAATTTAGGTGCATTTTTTAAATCAACTTGTAATGAATGTTATTTTACTTCTATTTTAATTAATTCTATGCAGTAAAGGACATGCAAACACTGCAAAATGTTTTGCTATAAACTCTACCGTCTGGCTTCTCCCCTGTACGATTTCACATGAGAAATCTAACTCCTTTCCACAAATCGAACATAAAAAAATAAAACAGTATAAATAAAATAAATATAAACAACTGAAATAACACTTTAAATGCAAACAGTAAGTGTGTATCCATAATCAAAGTACTGCTCTCTCAAAACTACAAGTTCAAACAGAAACAAATTTTTTCTTCAAGCATGAAAAAGAGATAAATTAACTACACAGAACAGCCTAAGATTATGGTCATGTTCTTTTTCAAGAATATAAGCATGTCGACGATTTCTGGCAGCAGTTGAGACCTTTGGGCAGGGCTGCACGATATGAGGAAAAGCTGCGATGTGCGATAACATTGTTTAATATTGCGATGTCGATATGACTTGTGATATGTGAATGTTAGCTATACTGTTCCCATGTCTTAGTGCTTTAATAGGTTCTTTGCGTGATAGGTCAAATGTTTATTACCTGCCTGGTTCAGATTACACTATTTTAGCACGATTTTGGCACGATCCGTTTCGTGGAGATTCGGACAACGGGCGTCGGGACGCAAGATTCGATCGTTTCATTTCGTATAGTGTGTCATAGGGGGCGATAACCTACGCGTCTGCGATGCTTCAGGACATCACGACAGAAAGACTAGCATGTTTAATTTTAACGGTCCTCCACGACGGGTTGAGTGCGAGCGAGAGTGAGTGTGCGTGAGTGAGTGAGAGTGCGTGCGCGAGTGAGCGTGTGTGTGTGTGTGTGTGCGCGAGTGAGTGAGTGAGCGAGGGACAGTGAGTGTGTGTGGGCGGAGTGTGTGTGTGATTGGCCCGGCACACAAATGATTTAAAAGTGGCAGGGGCATCTTCAATACTAATTTCACCCTCACGCTCCATCACTGAAATCACAACAACTCACGAGACAAAGTTTCACCTCTACGAGAAATCTCGTCGCGTTTTAATCTCGCGAGATCTCGTAACACGAGATCTCGTCACACCCCTAGTATTTTGCAGCCAACAAGTCAGTTACACAACTCGCTCGCCTGCACACAAACGCCGTTCGCACAGCGACCCAGATAAATCTGAAAAAGAGTATTAATTCTGGTTATTCGGCTCACGCCGATGGTGTTTTGAGTGTAAAAAATGTGCCCACAGCCCAGTGCTCACTCCTACACACAAGCACGATCTCCCCTGTGTCTCTCACAGAGCTCACTCTCACAAAGCGGGCACGCGCCGCTCGAGTGATAAAGCGTAGGAATTGTGCCCACGAGTCAGTGCTCACACCTACCCACTGCCCGCTCTGTCACACAGCTGCCGGGGGTTAGATCACATAAAGCTCCCCAACACTGGCCGTGTTATGAATGTAAGCCCTGTGCCCGCCCACGAGCGCTCACACTTACTGATAAACACATTAACACCCATGCCGCTCTCGCGTCACGGGTTTCTCACTGCAAAATGTTCTCCGTCCCAAGTGACCAAGTCATTGAGTGCTGTCCAGCCAGTTATCGCTATCAGCGAGCTCCCGTTCCCCAGCATCGACAGCGCGCGCACCGCGCAAATTTCTCTGCTACGAGTTCCCTATCCCGCGCAGTGCAGCGGCCGGGACCCAGAGGCCATTCGACCCCTAGCTATGCATGCGGAAGCGTGGGAAGCTATCCCGGGCGTGTCAGAATGGGTGCTGAACATTGTGAAACGGGGCTATTCGCTGCAGTTCGCTCGCCGTCCCCCGCGCTTTCGAGCACGGACCGAGACGAGAGTGAATACAGAAGCAGCCCATCTGCTTCGTACAGAAATAGCGAAACTATGGTGCAAGGGGGCGATAGAACGAGTGCATCCTTCTCTGACCGAGACGTGAACCGTCAGGGCGGGGTCAGATCCAAAACCCTCTGCGCGCTGGCGGAACGCCTACTCGTTTGGGCTCAGGACTCACTGCGCTTGCTGAGAGCAACTATTTGAGAGCAACTATACGTGCCCCCCGCACGTGCCCGGTCACCTGAACGATGGCCCAGACAGACTGTCCAGAGACAATGTTCCCCCCGGGGAATGGTCTCTGCACCCCCAGACAGTCCAGCTTCTATGGCGCCTTTTCGGCAGAGCAGAAGTCGACCTCTTTGCGTCAGACGACAACGCCCACTGCCCGAAATTCTTCTCGAAGAGCGAGGATGCGCTGGCCCAAGCCTGGCCCAGCGTCCCGCTGTACGTTTTTCCCCCGATCTCGCTGTTACCCCAGGTGATCGGGAGGATCAGAGAGACGCGCCGATTTGCCAAAAAAGGGTCGTGAACACAATCACGCAGTCTAGAGCCGCCTCTACGAGAAGGCTCTATGCGTCAAAATGGTCTGTGTTTAACAAGTGGTGCACGGGGAAAAATCTTGACCCACAAACGTGTGGGGTTTCGTGGGTTCTGTGCTTTCTTCAAGAGCTGCTGGACGCGGGCAGGTCCCCCCTCCACGCTCAAAGTTTATGTTGCGACTATTGCAGCGTTCGCCGACTCGGCGCGCGGCCGCACATTAGGAAGGAATGAATTCATCATCTGCTTCCTCAGAGGAACCAGGAGGATGAATCCCCCCCGGCCCCCCTCGGTTCCGATTTGGGATTTGTCTTTGGTCCTAGAGGCCCCGAAAGCTCATCCCTTCGAACCCTTAGACACTGTGGATCTGAAATACCTCACGTTCAAAACTGTTTTTCTGATAGCTTTGTCTTCAGTAAACGCGTGGGTGACTTATACGCGTTATCAGTTAACGCGGCGTGTCTCGAGTTCGGACCTAATGATACAAAAGTCATTCTCAAACCGAGACATGGTTATGTCCCCAAAGTGATGGGCACTCCTTTCAGAGCGCAGGTCATTTCTCTCTCAGCCCTACTGGCATCCGGCAGCGAGGTTGATAGTAACCTCCTCTGCCCTGTCAGGGCTCTGAGGAATTACGTCACGCGCTCCGCCGCTTTCAGGCGCTCGGAGCAGCTTTTCGTTTCGTTTGGAGGGCGCACCAAAGGTCTCGCCGCCTCGAAACACAGTCTGTCCAGATGGATAGTAGACTCTATTGCGGCAGCTTATGCGTCTAAACACCTGCAGTGCCCTTTGGGCATCCGGGCTCATTCCACCAGAGGCATGGCCTCATCGTGGGCATGGTCCAGCGGGATTTCCATTCATGACATTTGTACAGCGGCAGGTTGGGCCTTCCCCTCTACATTTGTTAGGTTTTATAACCTGGAAGTTCCCGCCCTGCAGGCTAAACTTCTATCAGTCTAAGTCGTGTGTATGCCCTGCCCAGACTATTGTGCGCGGGCTACTTACTCGATTTAGCTCTCCTGGTTGAGCTGCACTAGAAAGGGTTGTGTCAGTATCTGTATAGACCGGCCGAGCCGCTCTACACCCCCTAATGTGTGCTTATGAACATGTGCTGGCCCACTCTGTCGGCCACCTGTTTCCCACTTATCAGTGTTCCCCGGGCTTCCCCTGGGACTCATGTAGTGGATGCTAGGCGCGCACGGCGTTGACAAGGGGTTCCCGTAGCGTAAGCTAACTTACGCAATACGAGAGAACCTCTCGTAAGAGAACGTAATCGGTTACTAACGTAACCTAGGTTCTCTCTAGAAGAGGGAACGAGTATTGCGTAACCCGCCGTGCTCGCGCCACGAGCTCATTTCGCTTCAGTCTACGAAAACCAGGGTATCAGCCTCCGAGCCTTCCTTTTATACGCTAAGCCACCCCCATTCTGGCGGGCTGTGACGCGTGAGGGCGCGACGTCACGCCAGGCTCACTGGTAGGCTGCTGCAGTTGCCGTGGAGCAGCCAATGAGCGCGCTAGATAGCCTGCTCTAGGTCTGCTAGCTGCTGCACTGCGTTGACAATGAATAAAAAGTAAGGATAATTTTTTGGCTTCATATCTCGAGAAAAGATGACTTTACCTGTAGCGTAAGCTAACTTACGCAATACTCGTTCCCTCTTCTAGAGAGAACCGAGGTTACGTTAGTAACCGATTACGTTTTACAGTACTGAATAAATCAACATTCAAGTAAAATGCCTAAAATATTTTTTTATGTGATTAGTAATATGTCTAGATCATGCAGATGTTATGATACTATTGAATGCTTTAATCATATTCGATTTTGAGCTTATAATGTCAATGATGTCATTTTACAACACTTGGTGAAAGGGGTCCTGCGCATTACATGGATGAATTTTACTTCTCAACTTTTCCATGTGAAATAAACAACTAATAGAAACAATGTTTTTGACCATTCACAATTTTTAAAGGTCTTCTTTGTTACAATTTTGAGTTTTAATCAAGTTCAAGTTGAATTAAGGAATACATTATTTCTTGAATTTGAAGTATTTGTGCAGCAATATTTGAAACTATCCGTGTCTTATCATTTATAAAATATATTTAACTTGTTTTCTTTTCTGGGCTTGTTTGCCCAAATATCTGCTAGCTGATGGACAGGTGATAATGTTCTGGAATGTGGGGGGTATAAGTGTTATTCGCATGATAAGTAGAGGACACAATAAGCTAGCCAGACTGTATTGTGTGAATTATTTGGAATGTGTACATTTCTTAAAATGTGTAGGCCTAAGTATGATTGGGATATTGAAAATAACTTCTTTTTTTTCCCGTTTCAGAATGGCACCAGCCTGGAAAGTCCGTATTATCTACAAAGTGTATGATGTCATTGATGCTGTCCAAAATGGGAACAGTGATCACTCAAGAACACAGGCCATGCCCCATGACTGAAAAATTATTTTATTAGTCCCAACACTAATTTTTCAGTTCAGGATATCACTAATGATGCCATCTCCCATCATACACCACTGGAGTATTTCCAAAGGTTTGTGTCAGAAGATATTAACAAAATAGAGGACGCTGCGGACACTTTGGTAAAGGCTACACCAACACACTTTGCAGCAAGTGCAATGTCTGCATCTGCTTCTCGAAGGGCAAGAACTGCCTTTGGGACTAGCATAATTGAATATGGCAATGAACTGAGCTAAATCACATTAATGCCAAAGTTATCATTCAGTTCATTAGGTTAAATGCAATCTGAATTTTTAATAATAAAATATTTTTCAGAAATATATGACATTAAATAAATAATATTGTGTGATTGTTAGTGTATATAGGCTACTGTTATGGGGCTACATAAGCAGTACACCCTGCAGATGAGCCCTTAGATGTTCTCTACATTTGTTCAGGCAGTGAGTGAAATCACAAAAATTCTGAAAAATTACTAAAACGTCAACAACAACAAAAACCGTACAACAAAAACTCTCTTAATACAACATATAAAAGGTGAAAAAAGTAACAGTTTTTATATATATATGATATATATATATATATATATATATATATATATATATATATATATATATATTTGGGTCTTTTAGAGTTAACTACTAGTACTAAGGTATAACTACTATTTAAAGGAAATTAATATAATTTTGAATGCTAATAAACTTGTTTCATGCAGTTGACACTGACTAATTTCGAGAAGTGGAAACAAAGTTTTTACTTGGGGAACTTTTACTTCACAACATTCTAAAGCATAATAATTTACTTTTTACTCCACTACATTTCATGAAAACATGTCATTCCGAAGCTTGTTTTCCACCACAGAATAAAAAATGTAAAGGATAATTTTGACTTTCTATCTCACCGTTTGACTTTTTTCTGTCTTTATCTCACAATTCAGACAAACTCGCAATTGCGAGTTTTAAAGTCAGAAGTGTGAGCTATAAACTTGCATGTCTATACCCTGGAAATCCAGAGTTCTCGCGAGAGCACAAGTTGAATTTGCTCAGCAAGTTACTCTGGTGTCGAGTAATGATGCTCATTAAATATGCCCTTGTATCCGAGCTGCACCAATCACATCGGGTTATCTGATATAGGCGGGCCAGAGGCGAGCTAAACATGACGACAGCGCTGTGATGTCGAAGTCATTAGTAAACATTGCAAGATGGCTATGGATGAACACCAGTTGTTTGAAACGGCTTTGGCCGCTACTATGAACGAGTTAGACTTGGCTTTTTATCTAAAAGAGGAACAGAAGACGGCGCTCGAATCGTTCCTTTGCAAGAAGGGCGTTTTTGCTGTTTTGGCCGATCGGATTCGGCAAGAGTCTAATCTACCAGTTAGCTCCGCTGGTAGCTAAGCGTATGGGGCTTGTTGCGATTGGTCGTAGTGTTATCCAATTGCGTGCAGTGAGATTTTTAAATGCATGCTTGGTGCCGCCTCTCGAGCTGGCCGATTTTCATTAGTCGACGCCAGACCATTAATCTTTCAGATTTGGGTCTGGATTTCCAGGCTAGCATTTCTGAGAAAACAAAGTCTGAATTGCGAGAAAAAAATTTGCAATCACCTTTTTTTTTTTTTTTTTTTTTAAACAAGCTTCCATACAAAAGCTGTACATAATGTAAAAAAAAATTGTTTTGCAAAGAAGCTGTTCATGCTTTGATGTTTTCAGTGTCTCTCCAAATAAAAAAATAAAATAAAAAAACTGTATAAAAGATGCCTATGAAAAGTAAAGTAATGAGATCATCCTGAAATATAGAGTTGCTATTTGACTTAATTTAATTGACTTGACATTCTCTTTTCATCGAGTTCAATGGTTTTTGCTGTACATCTGAGCATAGCGTTATTTCTGGCGAGTCACATCAGTCAAGCTCGCATCAGCTGACTCTCATCTCATCCACATCTGCCAATAGGAATACGACGCCCATCACAGCATCCCTACATATAAGGTCCATTCAGTATTGATCATGTTGCTCAGTTGTGAATTACCCTCCTCCATCCATAGCTCCTCCTCTCGTCCAGTCAGGACTCGGCCTTCTGATATTCCTCTTCGAATCAGACTCATATTTCATTCAATTATTCAATTATTGAACATTAATGATATCTGCAATACATTTATGTTGATTCTGTTCTGTTTACCACTACTCTCCCTGCTGTTATCCATGCTATAGGCTACATGGATGGGCAGGGAGTTCATGCACAGAACAGAACCATAACACCAATCCAAACTGAATGCTAATTAGCGGTCCTGACAAAATTCACATTGGCAACCCAACACAATACCAAACCTGTGCATAATTTTTTATGCGATCTGAGCCATATTTCCTTAAATTAATGTATTTTTTATATATATAAATAATGACACTAAAATCACATTTTAAATGTACCATTCTGATAACAACATTGCATGTTCAGTAGTAATACTGGGTTCACTTTTTACTGTAATATCTGACAGATTAAGTCTACTGCGGTTTAAACCGTTAAATTTAATTTCCACTATAATGATATGAGATTCACAAACGTCTCTCCCATCTAACCTTGCTGCTAAGGCACCTAATGCATGATGTATGAGAGCAAAGACTGTCAGCATATGCATAACCCAGCGGGAGAGACTAGCTATAGGCGAGGTTATCTCGAGTCAAGTGAAATATAAAGCTTCACCTCTTTCAACAATATTAAGGGTATGATAATGTCTACATTTATGCTGGTTTCCAAGTATGATGGATGCCAGTGAAAGCAGTTAAAGCAGAATCTCACAGTGGAAAATAAACATGAACCCAAAGGAAAGCAGATTCCTCTATTGTGTTTTTTATTATTTATTTTTTTTTATTTAGAAATGTTCATTGGCTGCCAAAATGATGCTGTATGTTTTGACTGCGTGATTGAAAATGAGCTATAATCATCATGTTAATGTGTTAAGCACAAAAAGGAAATGAATAATGTCTTTCCTCGCATTTTGCCATGTCTCTCTGTATTATATATTTGGAGCTGTGTGCCAATATGATTCCTTGAAGGAAACAATAAAGCTAAATAAGAGATAATGTGCAGTCAGCAGGTCATTATCGCAAAATAAACCCGACAGGGTGATCGGGACCCTGCCGCGAAGCAAACTATCACCCTGAAAAGGTTTATTTTGCGATAATGACCATCTGACTGCACAATATCCCACTTATTACACAGCTACTTATCAAATAAATAAATAAATGGACATCAAATATTGATTTGAGTTGAAATGTTTCTATTATGTCAGAAGAAATAGACTGTGGAGTGATAGCAGAGACATCAAATGAACATAGCTGTGGGAAATCCGTTGCCTGTGATAATGGCTGTAAGCTCGCGCTCGATCGGCCCAAAGTCCGGCATCCGACCAGCGCGGAAGGTCTTTACGTGTTACTGTCTTTTTCTCGAGGCAAAGTATTTTTGATTAAATGCAATACATTTGAATATGTATTCTCTCGTTATTTCATCTGACTCCATAAATGAAAAGGTTTTAATGATATCTGTGCATCATTAAATGTGAGCGAATGTTTGACTATTCTTTTTAATTCTTTAATGAAAATAATGCCAAAGTCAGTTAGAATAATCAAATGTAACAATTTATTATGTCAGGTAAATGTATCATGCCAATTTCATAATCAATTCAAAGATAATCGATACAATACAAAACAAACATCAAATGCTTTGGAATAAAGAGAAGAGATGCAAACCCAACATTATACATGAAGCTGAGAGTCTTACTCTCAGCCTCACGGGCTAATCTGAAATACAAAAAGGCCCAGAGCCCTTTGCTGCATTCCATTATATAGACAGAACCTCTTTCACATGGAAACATGTGCTAACAATGGAAATTTGCATTCAGAGGTTACATGGGTATGAGACCATTTGCCAGGAGACCACCTTCCTTTGTGTGCCAGTTATCTCTAAACTCTTAAAAACATTATTACCTTTTGTTTTACTTATTTGGGAACAAGACATTTGTACCAGTCGCACTGAGACATTTCAAATGATACCAAACATGTATAATACTCGATGATAATCATTCACATTAAACCATTTAGATTCTTGGGTGAGTTTTTGGTGATCTTCGCATGAGGGAGAAGGAGTGTGGGATGAGGGAATGAAATGTAAATTAGGATGTGAGACTTTTGTTTCGATAGTGCACAAGGGTGAGTTCAAATGTTCATTTCCAGAGAGGTCCTTTGTCCTCTCAGGGCCTCAAGTAGACTGCCTGGCATGTATCTAATTTCTCAAGTCTTACAGTTATTTCAGTCTTACACGGCCATTTATACAATTATATTAAAATATTTTACTGCAGGATGACCAATCAGAATCAAATATTCCAAATAACCATATAGTATATAAAAAATACAATTTATAAGAATATTATTTATTTTCACTGATCGGATTTATTGATCTGCTGACTGCACACACCATACATTTATGTAGCTATTGTTAAAATGCTGCTCATGAACTTTGTCTCGGCATGTGCGGTTTGTTTGGGTTTCCAATAACGTGCATTTGGGAACGCATAAGTCTGACGCGCTTTGTGTTTCATAGCGAAGTGTTGCACTGTTACCATTTATACGTGGAGCTCGGTTATACGCTCAGCAGCTCGGTCAACAAACTCCATCTCTGCATATGCTGTGAGATTGGATTGCTTATAATGTAACATTGCATATAATATGTCAATATGTGAATTGTTGTTCATCAAGATTACAAAATTAAAGTTTAAACCCACGCTCTGAGTTTGCATGTTTTCATGTCCACATGTTCTTGTTCAATAAATTACAGTGGGTGTAGCATTTCTATCATAAAGAAGTGGCCAAATATTAAAGATTAAGTTATACGCTGTATTTCTCTTTTTTGTTTCTTTTTTTATGCAGTATTCCAAGGTTGACCAATCAGAATCCAGAGCTGTACAATAAACAACAACAAAAAAATCTTTTACTTTCACCGTTTTTGTCGTCTTCCAAAGCCGGTTGCCTGGGACAATGATCAATGAAATAATTATTTTGAAAAGATATATATATTTTACAGCATAATGCCAATTAGAATCAAGTATTCCAGAGAGCCATATAATAAACAAAAACAGAATTCATATTGACTGATTTTGGGTGGTTTGTACTTTACAGCAGATTGCCACAGTTGACCAATCAGAATCAAGTATTCCAGATGCCATATGACATACAAAAATATGATTTATACAAATATAATTTATTTTCACACATGGTCAGGTTTATTGATCTGTTGAAGGCAAACCGTGTGCAATATAAAACCCACAGCATGGAAATGTCCCATCATGCATCCTGGCATCTGCGGTATTTCTCATCTGATTAATAATGATATCCACCTCCATCGCCCAGAACATCACTACAGGACGCTTACGGTGTGATACACAGGCCAGCTGAGGTGTGGAGGTTAAGTATCCATTTAGGCAGTTGTGGGTGAAACCGGAGATGAGGGAGGAGGGAAGCGGAAAAGAAAATTACAGCCTGCAGCAGTACAAGCGTAATGAAGGACTATAGTGCAGGTTAAATAGGTGGGTTAGAATAAAGATGATACAAGGTTTCATCTTTGATTACAATCATAATACAGGCTTAACGCTTCAGGATCACATTCCCCTCAAGAGCTTTAACCTAATGAGCATTGTTAATTGAAATGGCATTTAATCATATTGAAACTTCATTATTGTATACAACACAGCATACAACAGACAACTTAAACTTATTTCAATTAGTTGCTAAGGCAACATTTCGTCCGAGGTGAGCTGAAGTTCTAAAATGAATAAAACTGAAATTAAAATAAATTTTAAATATACAAAGAATTGTTAAAAAAAAAAGAAAAAAAAAAGGTCAAATTAAAACTACAACTACTAAAATAAAAGTTAATCAAAATATTAATAAACACTTTAAAAGTATATAAATAATAGGCCTATAAGTAAAACTGGTTTAGAGGATAACATTTACAAAAATTATCCCAAAGTTTTTGAACCAATTCTAGAGGAAGTGTAACTGAACTTTAGTCACAAAACCTTACGTTTGTGACTTCCTCGTGTGACAACTTGCCCCATGTCATCCATATGGATACAGAGCTACGTTCACACTGTCAGTGTTTGGAAATGACAACCGCACTTACTTACAGGTGAGAGTCTCCAAAGGTTCCGTTTACACAACAGCTTCACCCAAAAATTACGATTTTGTCATAATTTACTCACCGTCAAGTTGTTTCAAACCTGTAACCAAACAGTTGATGGGCCTCATTGACTTCCATAATATGGAGGGGAAAAAATACCATAAAGTCAATGGGGCCCATCAACTGTTTGGTTACCGACATTCTCCAAAATATCTTATTTTGTGTTCAGCACAAGACAGAAATTCATACAGGTTTGAAACAACTTGAGGGTGAGTAAATGATGACAGAATTTTAATTTCTGGGTGAAGAATCCCTTTAAAGGGGATTGCACAATGCACACCGGAGGAGGAAGTGCATATAGACACACTTTTGGCAGAGGTTGTGTTGTTTAGCCTGAGGTTTAGCTCTAATGTTGATCGACTGGCTGTAAGTACACAAGACACACACATAGAACACTATTTTAGAATTACCTTAATATAGTATTTATTGCATCAGAATGTTGTTTTAGAATATTGCAAGTTGTGGAGGAATTCCAGTGAGAAAAAAAAACAAAATATTTAGCAATGCGCAATGTTCAGTACGTGCCAATTTCTGTGGTCGTGGTTCCTAAACTGTGGTCCTACGTCGTACAGTGAGAAAGATTCAAAGACGGCCATTTTCACGGTCTTCCGACCAAAGATAGCCTGCGATCATTTTCTGACAGTGTTAGAAATTTTTCTAATTTTTCTCAATTTAGCATGATCATCTCACAGTGTTTGCTGCTACGACCTGCGTCTACTGGCCAGCCAATAAAAATGCAACATGAAATGGCGTATTGATCAACACGACATGCCGTTAAAATGTAAAACTACTTACCTCAAGCTCCATTTGCAAAATTGGCATATGCCAAGTTAGTCTCTTTTCCCTAGCCATGACTGCATCCATATTCTCCTCTTTCACTTCCTCCTCTTTTTTTCAGTGCACATAAAAACCACAATTGCCAAAGTGCGATTTATCTTGCTCTATTTGTTTACCACTAACCCATGCTGATGACGTTTTATTCTTCTAAACTAACTTGCGTCGTACGCTACGATTCAATAGGTGTCATCATCGCACAGTCTACATTCATGTCGTACCCAAGTTTATTAGATTGATGAAGTACAGTGTGATTTGTAAGGACCTTATAGGATTGCCGCATTTGCACAGTCTGTAGCAGGCATAAGTTGTAACTTAGTGCCCCCTTACGGCAAAACAATTGGCTAAGTTGTAAGTTACGCACAGCTGGTGCAACCTGTACCAGATCCGGAAGATAGTGATTGTATCTAAAACTTTTACTAGACTCACAGCTCATATGTGCATCTCTAAAAGCTTACCAAACGACACATGAAAACATGAAACACAAAATTCATGAGTGGCTCTCTTGCATTAAAATGTGTGATCAGATAACAAGTGGACAATGCTAAATAGAGGAGTAAATGGTGTAAGGGTGGATTTCCTGCAGCGGTTCAGTCTGCAAGACTGCCGAATGACTAAAGAAAAGTTGTCAGCAAGATGGTAGAAACTGTACAATTGTTGTCTACTCCACCCACTGCTACTTATACCAACGACGGAAATAAGCACAGTTACAATAGCTTAATATGTGGGAGAGCGTTGCTATAGAGAGTGACAATATTGTATTGCAATATGACTTCAAAGTCAATACCAAATCAATACTATTTAGCACATTAGTTGTAATTGAAAAGGTGTAATGACAAAATATGGTTACACTTAAAATAGTTACAAAAAAGATGTTTGAGATGATGATAACTTATACCATTAATCTTACCCAGCATGTAAAATGTTACCTGAGAGAGAGAGAGAGAGAGAGAGAGAGAGAGAGAGAGAGAGAGAGAGAGAGAGAGAGAAAGAAAGGAAGAGAGCCCCAAGAAAGGGACCCAGAGAATCAGAGAGCCAGAGCATAAAAAGCAAGAGTTACAATCTTCTTTTATCCTCTCCCTGACCATGTGACTTTAACCCAGACATGAGACATTCAAACTGACCAATCAGATCATTCCAACTTCCCCCCATTGTACTAAAAGTGTGACAATTCATAGACCCCCGAAGTATACACATCTTGGCCTACAGGCCTTGATCACTATCAGCCCTTCTGTGCCTTTGAGAACTCCAAATGGTCCTTGTGTTAGAAAGAGGGGGTGGAAAACAGTAAAGCAAATGTCTTGGTTCATTTAAAATATCTTGGATTATTTTCAATCCTACAATGGGGTCTAAAAGGTTTTGAGTTTGTCCACTTTTGACCAGTTCCAGATGTGGAGCCAAACGGGATTTAAACTTTTGTCAGCTGAAGACTTAAATTTGGTTTGAAGATGAAAACATACCAAGCACAATGTTCTCTCACCAATCTTGATATCTATCACACTCACAGTGTTCGCTGTGACCTTGCGGCT
Organism: Leuciscus idus; assembly: GCA_021554675.1. NCBI lineage: Eukaryota > Metazoa > Chordata > Actinopteri > Cypriniformes > Leuciscidae > Leuciscus > Leuciscus idus. Next base: position 44,278,804 of record CM038624.1, read on the forward strand.
GTCAGAGCAGAAATGAAAGCTGATGCTCTCCGTGTTTTTCCGTCGTCTCCGGGCGCGATGATACGAAAATTGCTCAAGCTTATTTTGTCCATTAGATTGAAAAGATCTGAAAAAGGCCATACATTTACCCACCCATAGCCCCTCCCCTCGAAGAAATCAGGACAGAAGTGGTTGAAGCGGACGAAAGAGAGCAGGTGTAAACGGGAATGTGTCTCCCTCGTCTACTTATGATCCTATCAACCAAAACTCATCTTAATACCTGTTGTAAACAGGGCCAAACACACGACTGACAATCATGTTTTGCTGCTGTGAGAACATGGTCTATACTATAGTACGGCTACAACTATTGAAGATTTGGAGCTAAACCAAGCCAAACTGTAAGAAGAAAAAAAAAGTCGTCGTAAATATCGAAACAGATTTCTAAAGCTTTTGAGCTCTCTGCTTTGACATCGATTTGCCGGCATGTTTACTTGTTTTGTCTTTCTCAATTAGCGCTAAACCTCACCGCTCTTGTTTTTCTCAACACGTCGTGTTTTCGCTGTCCCGGCGTTTCCAAAGCACGTGCTCGGAATACAAAAGTGCCCAAGTGCAGACACCAGGCACCCACAACGCCTCTGTTGCTGAGCCTACCTTTCTCCAACAGACTGATGGGAAGGTCAAGGAGGACATGGGCAGAGACTGTTTGTGGAGTCCCGGCGAGAATTGAATCAGATCACCAGCACCACAGCACAAATTAAGCTCCCCTGTTGCGCTGCTGAAGTATTTGTGAGTGAATTGATAAATGCTTTTCAAAGCAACCCAATTTTTCTCCAAACACACACACTGCTGAATTATGTATAGTGTCTCCAACCGCCAGTCTCTTTGTTGCTGTATGTTTGGTTTCTGCTTTACATGAAACCTGATTTAGCAACAGACGAAATGTCAACTTTAGCCAAGTCTGCAAGCGGGGGGATTGTTCTTATGCCTTTGCCGGAAGATCAGATGGTAAAAGCTTTTCTGTAAACTGAACGCATGCGAATGCAACAGTGTAGTATTTGCATCTCATTTTCTCAGTTGTGTATCAGTCAAGCATGTGCTTGAGTGGATTTGTGCAGAGGAAAGAAAATCACCATCTATCTACTTCACTCTTCACTGAATAAAAAAAGCTCAGTTTGCTTAATTATTTTTAAATACTTCACCCAAAAATGAACATTCTGTCATCTTTTACTCATGTTGTTCCAAACCCGGTATGGTTTTCTTTCTTCTACAGAACACAAAAGAAGATTTAATGTTATTGAAGAAGAATGTTAGTAACCAAACAGTTCTGGTTACCATTGTCATTCCATTTCTCAAGTGCTCCACAGAAGAAAGAAAGTCATACAGGTTTGGACTGACAAAAGGGTGAATAAATGATGAGACAATTAAAAATTTTGAACAATCTGTTTAAGGAAAACATTTTGTTGTTAAAGGCCCACTGAAGTGCTTTTTTAAACATGCAGCATCATTCAATGTGTAGCAGTAATTTCCACTGAAACAGGAAGACAGGACGGGAGATATCGAACAGCTCCTCCAGATTAGTTTGCTTCAGATTCTAGAAAGCAGCATTTGATTGGACAGAAAATCTGATGAGAAGCTGAAGTGTAGAGCGATGTCACTAAAATCATTGATCCATATTTGCGAAGTGAGAGACGGTAAGTTTTGAATGCTTAGATCTTCTAAATGTGAATTTTGTCATTGTTTTGGAGCACACTAGCTTATAGATAACAGTATTCATACTAAATGGCAAAAAATTTTAACGTATACGTCAGCACACACATACAGCCTCTGCTACTCTGAGGATCTCACTCTGCTTTATCACAGTAAAAAAATAAATAATAAGAGAGAGAGAGAGAGAGAGAGAGAGAGAGAGAGAGAGAGAGAGAGAAAGTAGAAAGTATGTGCAGTTTATTTAAATCTCAAACTTGAACAGACACAAAAACAAAACAAAGACTTGGCATGAAATAAACATGAACTTAAAAATAAACGTCACCATAATCCATGAAACCAAAAACTCACCAAACAGCAGTTACAACAAACAAAGCTAGACAAGGAACAATGGTAACATGAGGGTTATTTATACAATAAGAGTACTGACTAACCAGGAATAAATGTGAATAAGCAAACAATGAACCAATCACAAAACAGAACAGAGAAACAGATAACCTGAAACAACCAATCAGAAGAAGTTAGTTAGATCTGTACTGTCAAACACAAGACATGATCACATGAAGGCAAGGAATCATATGACAAGGAGCAAGGAAACATGACTAAATTTCAAAATAATAATGGCACAAGAACATGAAATTAAACCAAAAACAAACGTGACAGAATGGCTGGAAACATCCTTAAAAACATGGAAATTCATGGGTATCTTATCATCTTTTCAAGATATAAAGGCCAACAGTTACTAACAAAAACGTTGTTATCAAAAAGGTATCCCGAAACTTTTGTCACCAATCCTCCTGAGAGGGATTGACATGGTAGGTGACATCTTGACTACTGTATATCAAGAACTTATGGAGAGCAATCTCCATACAACACAGAGAATACTTGTCAGCTCTGGATATGATGCAATAACGAGAAATCCCCCATCCCTTGTGTATATACGGCACGGCTGTTTTCAAAAGAATGCTTCAGTACGATGTTGAGGAAGCTATGCAGATAAACAAAGCAATCTTGCTCATTTTGTTTTTGAATAAAATATGAAGAATGCTGAAACACAGACAGCTTTGTTCAGCTTTATCATCTGCGTGTGTGTGAACGGTGTCAAAGCAAAACCAAATGGAGAGCTTATAGAACAGAAAGTGGAGAGGGGAAAACAATCTTTAAATTGTCATAAAATGATGTAATCAATTATTAACACACTTATCTCCTTGAAATGATCATTTGCTGTAGAGAGCGGTACCATTTTTGAGCCCAATCAGGAGCTTTTGGCACTACTTGAAAACGCCTTTAGCAGAAAATATGATGGTCTGTCTGATATTTCCAAAGGTTATAACACGTCTTGCTCAGCGGTTGTCCTCGTGGCTGTATCAATAAAAGGTTGTGCTTGTCAGTGTTAACAAATCCACTGACAAATAACAGGACAGCGTGCCATTTTGATTTCCAACTGTCCGTGCAGTAAAGCTAAAGCTCTGGTCAGAACACGTTTCTGGTCTTTGGGTTAAATTGCTGTTGCTGTGTGTAAAGGACAGCACTCCTCAACTGTCAATCCAGACAATGTCGTTTATTCTTTTCAGGAATTCATAAGCATTTGAGAACTTTTCTTCTCTGACCTAAAATGGAGAGTGACAGGAACTTATTGGAAAGAGATTAAGACAATGAAATGTGTTGCATGCCAGACTCAAAGCTGACCACTATGTCACAGCTCCAATGAAATTAGATGAATAATTTTGTATATTGAATTGTATTAAAGGGGTGAATTGTATTCAATATTTAGCCTGAAGTCGTCATGAATGTGCTGTCGATGTGTTCTATAACGGAATCTACACATCTCAATTCTCCAGCGGTAGCCATCTTTGTTGTAAACGAATTCAACCCAAGCGCTCTTTGGTGACGTGGACGTTGCTGTTGATCATATGCCCATCATCGTATAAAGCCTGTCCTGACCATTTGATTGGTCTGAACAGCTCTGGTTCGAGCATAATTGCTCCACAATGGATCAAGTCCAGACCGAACTTCCCAACCTCAAATGTTGTGGGCGGAGCTAAGTTCAGCTGGGATGCAGGCTATTAAATGTTGCTGTTTGAGCATAAACAGCATCTGCAAAGTTACAACGCTCAAAGTTCAAAGCAAAGGTAGATATTTTATTTTACAGAAATCATTTTTTAAGGACTTTAACAAACAGCTGGTAGGCACTACACAAACCCCGCCCCCGGGAACACGATTTATAGATAATCATGACAGAATATGCTAATCAATGACTAGAAGATAGTTAACTCCACATCAGCTAAATACATAAATACGTCAACTAACCATTCAGAAACGTCCTGTTGCATTCTACATGTTGTCACTTCTTCTTGAGTCTCTCCATCTTTGTCCAACTCCAGTTTGAACATAAAAGGCTAAACGTTTTTGAAATGTTTAGTGTGTGTCTGTGTGAGGTAGTCGGAGCTGCTAACACATGAGCTCTTGAAGCTCCGCCCCCTGTGCCGGGAGCAGCAGCTCATTTGCATTTAAAGGGACATACACAAAAACCGCACGTTTTTGTCACCCTCAAAAAGTGACAGTTTTAACATGCTATAAAAAATATCTGTGGGGAATCTTGAGCTAAAACTTCACATGCACACTCTGGAGACAACAGAGACTTATTTTACATCTTGTGAAAAGGGCATTATAAGACCCCTTTAAAAAAACAGTTCCAGTTATTAGCTGTGATTGCTAAGAGAAAAATTATTTTGCTATTTTAGTATTCTATTATGCTATTTTATTCGACAAACGCACAACCTCGATGATTAAACGTAAGTGCGTAACTTGCAAAATGTTTCTATTACAGACATGAATGATTCTTCAAATCATGTGGCTTGTTGAGGAGAAGTGTGCTATCATTTTTCTAAGTGATTGCACTTAGGATATTCACCTAGCAGATTAAAAAAATCCTACAGACACAGAACTAAGCCATATCTAAAGACCAGGATATCACACAGATTGTGACTTAGACCAGTACAAAACCACCTAGCCACCAACCACCAAAAACAGACCAGCAACCACTTAACAACCTCTTAGAACATCCCAGCAAACACCCAGTGGACTTGCACCTATAAGAACAAAACGCAGGCCTGAAAGGCCTGAAAAGACCGTGTTTACTAGACGATCCCCTGTGAAGGCCTCATCAACATGACAGCCATCGGCACAGATCCTCAGCAGAGACATCAGGAACCAGACAGGCCCTCCACACACACCCTATGGCCATGCTTAGCTCCGTACCGGCGTGATGAATCGATCTTCAAGTAAAAGGAACTGGATGAATATTTCAATGCTACTGATCCCAATCTGAATTCTGATTTGTTATGCCACCTGAATCATAATCACACCGTGTTCATTCGTTGGCCAGAGGGGAACTGACCCCCTGAATTGAATCTGTTTTTTCCCAAGGATTTTTTTCTCCATTCTGTCACCTGATGGAGTTTGGGTTTTTTTCCACTGTCGCCTCTGGCTTGCTTAGTTGGGGACACTTAATATTTTACAATATTATTGATCTGACTTTATTGACACTGTTGAGAACTGAACTGAGCTAAATGTTGTCTTTTGTTTTCTTTTTTTTCTTTCTTTTTTTTTTGCAGAATTGCTTTATAGATTAAATTATATTTAGATCGGAACTGAATCAACACTGAACTGACTTCAGCTGAACAACAGCCGAAATGCATAATTTTCCTGTTATCACTGTAAAGCTGCTTTGAAACAATCTGAATTGTGTAAAGCGGTATATACAGTAAATAAAGGTGATTTGTAAATAAGCATAAGGAAAGACCACTCTAAAAAATGTCTAGTTCCTTAATAGTGCATCCCATCAGTGACATACTGATACAGTATGCTTTATAACAAACAAGATACAGATATAACCTTATGTATACTTTTATCAGACAATATAACCAATTAAAGATATGCAATTAACTCTGAATGGTGGCCATCAGTAAGGAATAATCCATTTTGACATTATTGTAATGATGCATGAATTATAATGATGTACGTAATGATATGCAAGAAATGACTCACAATTGTCCATTCTCCAGGAGAGATGGATTATGATTTTTTTTAAAGAGCCAGGGGATTTAAAAATAATAATAATAATAATAATGATTGAACACTCAGTCATGTGTCACAAGCAATTGTAGTCTATCCACTTCGCAGAAATGTGAATCTTATTAATTTCTTCACCCTCACTGCTTGCCAGAGCAGAAATCCATTGTAATACTTCAATACATATCTGAGACAAAAAAACAAAAAACAAAAAAAAAATACTCATTATCATATCTGTTCACCTACACTAAGACACAAGCATCTTTTCAGCAGTTAAGCACATGCTTGACATTTAATGACAGGAAATTTGATTTTTCAAATGTCATTTTGGATTTACAGTCTCAGGAGGGAAATATATGATGTTAAAAATTGAAGTGTGCTTCTGAACCAATACTTTAAAACAATCAAACAAATAAAGGACCTTTTCATATAAAATGATAAACAGAGGTTATATTCTATTATAGCATGACATTTCCTCAGTCTATATTGTCTGTGCTCATTCTGCAAATCTTTCTGCAAGGAGTACTGTATCCCACAATGCAATGCACTCAACTTAATCTTCATTACCATGTCACAAATGACACAAATCATGCATCATCTTGTGACTAATTAGACTTCCAGGAAGTTTATACACAAAAGTGGATTAGATGCAATATAACAATATTTACTTTCTGAGATGATAACTTCACAATATTTTAAAAGACCATTAATTTCCAGATATATTATTTTACTGCACTGAAACAGATGAGAACAACATTTGAACCGGGGAGCGTAATGACACTAACTTTGAAATGAATCAACACTGAACTAAACTGAGCTGAATAATGAAACTATTGTCTTCTACACACCTTATTTTGTAAAATGGAAGCTATTTTCTGTGAATGTGCGAGAGTAAATAGAGGCCGCTATAGGTAAACAACTAGAAGAATAACAAAGTGCAGTAAATGGTGAAACTATTTGCGATACAAACCAGTGTTTATGATTGTGATAATAAATTAAAATAACATAACAAATACCAGTTTGCAATATAAAGCAGCATAATGGACTGTTTTGTACAGGTAAAATAACTGGAAGTGGATGAGAGCGAGAGCCTTGCACATTCAAGTTACAAATGGCCGTGCCAAATCTTGCATTAAAAAAAAGGTGGATAGAGCTGCTTTACAGCTGAAATTGAATTTGTTTCATAATTGATGAATTTCACAACATTAGTGATATATTTTTCTGTTTATTTACATGAGGCTTTGAAACAAAAAGTGGTAGCACTTTATTTTACAGTCCTGTTTCCCATAAATAATGTGCTTAATACAGTTATTAAAATTAGGCTACTAGGTAATAACTAGGTAATAACCCTAGACCTCCTAAACATAACCTTAACCCATGTACTTACCTTATATTACTAGTATTTTCTTAGGTAAGTACACTGTAAGTGCATGTACTGTAAAATAAAGTGCAACCCCTAACCGTAACTCTTTAGTAAGAACATTTAGTAATTAACATTACTTTGTACTTCCTCAAATAAGTACTATGTAACTACATTTTACTACAACACTTTATTTTGATTGTCCACTTTACACATTCTACTAAATCTAATTAGAGTATTAGTACACAGTTAGGTTATGGTTTGGTTTAGTAGAATCAGTTGACTTATAGCCATCTCATATATCAAAGTTACTTATAGTCTTAATCTATAATGTCTGTTGGGAAAGTATCAAAATAAAGGGTAACATTTTATTTTAAGGTGACATAGTTGCATGTTACTACATAGTAATAACAGTAACTAACCCTAAACCAAATTCCTACCCTAACTGTAACTCTATAGTAAGTATATAGTTAATTAATATTAATCTGTACTTATTTGAGTAAGAACATTTAACTACTTCACCTTTAAATAAAGTGCAAAAAAAAAGTGTTAGCAGATATTAACCAGGGGGGTAATCGAGCTCTCGAATTCCGTACCACCCCCGCGTGCCGCCATTGGCTAACAAGCCATCACCTGCTGTTAGCATTCCATTGACTCCCATTCATTTTGGCGTCACTTTGACAGCGAATAACTTTACATCTGAGGCGTTTAAAGACTCCATTTGTCCATTGTTTATTTCTAAAGAAACACAAATATGTATAAAAGGCTCCATTACCTTGTATCTTACGTTATGGCCCCGTAGAAGCAGTTTTTGTAAAAGTAGGCTAACGATTGCGTCATAACCACGCGACTCTCTGGAAATTACCGTATAGACAGGAAGAGAAGCTCACAGTCAATCGGGGGGATGTGGAGGCATAAAATCCAATAAAGTCAAGGGAGAAGCCCATAGAGAATCATAAAGTTGCTCCTGCTCCTAGCTCATGGACAGCTCCTACTCACGCTCTCCGTCTCTGCAAGATTCGGAAGAGAATGATTCAGATTTCTCTTGGCACAGCTACTAGAAGACAGACGGGTTGCTCACATTACATCTACGTCGTCAAGCTCAGTTTGAGTCTGCGCAGTACGCTCAGCCATCAGGAAGTGAGTGCTTCTAATTTGCTTCACTTTTCTCCGTTGAAACCTATGGGGTCGCTGTGTCCAGTTTATATACTGTCTATGATATTAAGACAGTCTACTAATAGCCTACTCTTATGACTGGTAGTTGACATAGTAGAAAAGTTACTAGTAGAATGTCTAAAGTGGACTACCGAATTAAATTAAAGTGATACATCATTTCAGTTTACAATGTGTATACTATTTAGTAGCCTCAGATTTGATTGCACAGACAAAAATCAAGAGCCCTAAAATGTGCAGTATCGTCATTAAGTTACATCTCTAGATAGCACACGTACGTCTGCAAGATGTCTGTTAAAAGTCACTTCATCTGGAAAGCATCTGCATTTTACTAACATCTGATTGACGTCTTTAAGATGTCAGTTTTACATACATTCTAAATCATAAACATCTTAAAGACATTTTCTAAACGTATATTTGACATCTGACAGGAAACGTCCTGTAGACGTATTGCAGATGAGCAAACACTCAAAAAATACGTCTTCCAGATGTAAACACGCACATCAAATGAGCGTCTACGTGATGTACGTGTGCTAAATAAGGTGAGAGAGAATTCAAATAGTGCATGTGTTTTGTTTTTACCAGGAGCTTCTTATCTAAAGCAATTGACTTATTTCAGGAACAGTTCCCTGGAGCATCTGTTGGGTTAAGTGCCCTGCTCAAGAGCACAGCGCTGATAAGGGAAGTGTGGAGCTCTCAAGGGCTCAAACGGGAGACCTTTGGGTTGAGGGCTGCATTGGGATTGGGATCCCATGGGTAGTGAAGTGAAGATCCCATATTGTGTGAGGCTATGATGAGCACAGTATAAAGCCTGACAGGGCAGGAACTTTTCATTTTCTCACCTCAGAAAGAGACAAGTTACAAAAATAATGTAACATTAATGACACTGACATTTAGCCTGACAACATCTAATCTGACACCAGATACTGAATCTGGGCAATGCCTTTTTCTCAATCTCAGGCATTCTTTACTTAACTGCGTCTGTCACGCATGTCTTTCAAAATAAAAGTCTCGCATCAGAAAAACATTTAGAAGTAGCCTCTTTTTTTTTGTGTGTTATGGTTGTTTCTTTGACCTCTGTCATGATCAGTGAGAGTGCCCGGGATAACCATCAGAGGGCACTCCAACCCGGACAATCACCACACATCCACAAACTACATTTCCCATAATCCTTTGCCCAGACTAACCAGTCCAAACAATAACAAGGTCACAGGAACACGGGCAAAAGGGAAAATCCAAGGACAGGCAGAGATCAAAACCAAGAACACAGGAATAACAGACAGAACGCTCAGACTCGGCAGGGATGGTGTGAAGAAGCTTCTTCACGTCATGTCTGCCGAGCCTGAGCTTCTTCACGCAATATCACAATTAAGAGAATAGGCTATAAACCTGAATTTTAATTAATGTCACTACTTTGAATTGTTTTCTTGTGAATATTGTTTAATTGCAAATATTTTTTTGCATCTCAATTGGCTGTCAGTCTCTAAATGCACAGTAATGACCACATGGTGTAAGTGTAACATGTATTGTTAAAATCAATACATTTGGTCTATGCCCAGCCAAAATATTAGCTCTCAAAGTCATTTTCAACTTCTTTGTGGAAATTTTGCTCCAGTTCTTTAGACCCTGAACTTTAAATCAATGTTTGCATGCGTTTGTGTGTTAGCGTACCTGTCAGTTTTGAGGAGACATTAGAAAAGATTAAATGGATGGTGTTAGGCTTCAATCGCAGACAGAATCACAATTTTTTTATCAGATTCTACTGAATTTCTTGGAGATTTAAAGCATCTCAGTTCCACCTCTATTTCCGTGTCTCTCCATCTCTTAAATACAAAACCGCTTTATAAGTAAGAGCGTAACATTATGAGGAACTGAATTATAATGATGAAGAGGTATGGAAAGGTTAATAACATTCTTATATTGCTTGACTGTGACTTTCAGCTGTTGCCATGCGAATCTCCGATCGGATGCCTGCAGCTTTGAACACTTTTTGCATACATCATCATATAGGCCAGCAGCCCCCTCATGTCTTTACAGTTCAACCCTCTCGAGAATTCACACTAAGTACTTTAGTGGGGTTGTGTCTTCAACTACAAAGCAAACCACTGCTGACAGTGCTGCTTTCATTTGATTTGTTCAATGGGAAGAGAGGTAATGGAACTGGAAGGCAAATTAACATGGCATACATATTCATTTCGAATTAGAATATCTGCATTACAGGGCTAACAGCACTGTAAAAACTCCATGAGATTAAAACAGCCCACATCTGTTAGCTTTGAGGTCTGCAATATGCTGGTGACTAAAGTAACTTTCGACAGATACACTGTACACATTTAAAAACAAAAATACTCATGACTCATTGGCAAATGTATATTTCTGAGCAATAAAATTCCCTGTAGCTGTAAACACGGGATTTACGGCATCCAGTTGAAATGATTGGATGAAAGATGAGTATGCCACTATCCGACTGAATGTGATGAATTCCAATAAAAACACAATGTGAAAGTAAAAAAATGAACTTTTTCCTTATCACATGCTACTCCTATAGAACGGTCAGTATAATTAAACAAACCAATCACAAATGTCATATGCAGAGGTTGCAGACAAATCTAACTAGTGGATTTGAAAACCTATTTGCTTTTAAAAAAAATAAGGAAGAGGCGTTTGATGTAGTGTAACATCCCAATTCTTAATACGAAATATCTCAACACATGGAAGAAATTTGTATTCGTCAACCATTTCATTGAGTCATTAACACTTATGGCAAATGATAGATGTCCCAATTTGCATGGTTTAATCTACGCACTAAAAGTATGCATGATAAAGTTTATATTTGGATATGTGTATAATAAGGTAGCATGTCCCGGTTCCCCAATCATGTCCTAAAATTGTGTTGATACCAGAGAACCCTTTGTTACTGTATAAAGTCACCACCTTAAAATTCATCATTACTTTTAGGTTTGTACTGAAAAAAAGTACAATGTTGTACATGGGTCACTTGGAAACCCCCAATTATTAGACATGGAATAAATTAATTATACAGATGAAAACATGTATTCAAATATGGTATTTCTAATGGCGCAACACAAAGTCTAAGACCACTGACAAATAAACAAAAATGTACTTAAATTAGCCACCACAATCACACAGGCCTTCCTGAAATGCCCTCCAACAGCTAAAACACACAAGAAAGCTGTACATTTGAATCAGTTGTAAAGTGTCTAAACATTGGGATATTCATGAGGTTAAACTGACAAGCCCAGTAAGTAATGCAAGTTACTTAATCAGATTACTTTTAAGTAACAAGCAAAGACATTACTTTTAATTTACAGCAGTTACTTTTACAAATATGTAACACAAGTTACTTTCTTTGCCCTTTTATCAACTGACAGCTCTCCTGGCTGTCCCCATGTAAAGGGAAAACGTGAGTAAATGCAGAGGCGGTGTGTGAGGTGTGTGTAAACATGATGGTTATTCTAGATCAAGACTACAGTAACGTGAGCATGCATATACCCATCTCGCTTGCACAAAAACAGATCCATTATTCCTCAAAATGAATAAAAACAGTGAACTGAAGACTCAGAATATTACACAAACCTGCAATAAGTACAGTAAATGTTAAATTACACGATTATACTTTATGTATTTAATCTCATTGTATTAAGTAATGTCTTTGCTGCTGACCCTTAATGATCCAATTTAACCATACTAATAAGCAAAATGACTTTAGATAAACCATTTTATTTTTTTCATTGATAAAAGTAAGAGTGTTGAACTTTCGGCTGCACTTGAAATCGCATACTTCCCTAATATATAGTAGGGTGAAAAACTGTATGTGACAATAATTAATTAATAATAATTCGTTACATTTATATAGCACTTTTTCTGAGACCTCAAAGCGCTTTACATAGAAGGGGGGAATCTCCTCAACCACCACCAATGTGCAGCATCCACTTGGATGATGCGACGGCAGCCATATTGCGCCAGAACGCCCACCACACACCAGCTTACTGGTGGAGAGGAGACAGAGCAATGAAGCCAATCAGTATATGGGGATGATTAGGAGGCCATGATCGACAGAGGCCAAGGGGCAAATTTGGCCAGGATGCCGGGGTTAAACCCCTACTCTTTCGAAAGACATCCTGGGATTTTTAATGACCACAGAGAGTCAGGACCTCGGTTTAACGTCTCATCCGAAGGACGGATGTCCGGATGTCCGGACGGAAGACGGATGTCTTCTGACAAAAGAAGTATGTCCGAATTCACAGTGCTCATAAAAGAGTAGGCAAAAAGTACTCAGATGACCTACTACTTCCGGACAGATTCTGAAGTATGCTTATGATGGACACTTTACTATCCCATGAGGCCACGGGAGAAGATTTGTGAATGAAGGTGACACAACACAACTGACGCTGGAAGGTCACGTGATAATGACAACATGGCGAATGTAGTACGTCTAGGTAACATTCATACTATATAGAATGTACTTTTTTAGCGGTTATAAAGTAATTACTTATTCAAAATAAGTACCTAATCAAGAGAGAATGTGATTTTGGATTCAGCTGAAAGGTTTGTTTGAGCTACTGTTCAGGTGTGAATTTGCATTTCCTTCAACCTGGGGCCTATTCATGTTACTTCTGGTTTAAAAGAGACTTTACATTTGCCAAAAATGGATCTAAAAATTAAAAATTACAAAACAAAAAAGCAAGCCCAGTCCAGATGAGAAAAAGTAATGTAAAAGTAACGTAACATTACTTTCCATAAAAAATAACTAATGCAATTAGTTACTGTTTTTGGGGGTAACTTAATATACGCATTACATTTAAAAGTAACTTTCCCCAACACTGCTCATATTACTCAGCACTTAAGTGAAACTTTCACTTAACCCCGACTCGTTTCCCCTGATAACCATGCTGTGCTCTGAGGTGCCTGTAGGTAGATCTGTGTGTGGGAGAGCGAAAGATAGAGAGACTGGGGAAACCCAGAGAAATAACGTATTACTGTTGTTGGGATGTGCTGTTGCTCCTCCCTGATCTTTAGCCTTAACCTAGGCCGATCTTTTGAGCCCACGTCATCTTTCTTCTGCCTTTTCTCTCACCGTGGCTCTTCTCTGCGATCTCACGATGGGATGGAAATAGATGGAGAGAGTGATTTTCTCCTTTCTCACTCTGCTTCTGGTTCTGCTTTTTCAGAAAGAGATTTCAGTCATAATTCATTAGGTGCTTCTCCTAAAATATCATGAGACAACTGTCCAACCTTTGCAGACTTTTGGCAAATCTGGGCACAGTTTGAGATACTGTTGAGATATCTTCTGTAAAAGTCTCATATTGAGATGAATGGGGTCTTTTCCTGCAGGAGAAACATCTGAAAAAAGAAATATCTGGGAAAAAAATAACCCATTCGATTCTAACGGACATCAATGACATCAAGTGGAAAGCAAATTGAGGCTTTTTCTTATGTCTCTTTTAAGCAAAAGCTTTAGTTTGCTTTCCATTTGAAGTCATTGCAGATATTACTTGTGATCTGTGTGTATTACTATTCTAATCATTCCCATCTATTTCATTATGGTGAGTTAATTTATCACAGATGTCTTGAATGACAGCTCAATGTGGATCAACATGTTCTTGTGATTATGCTACCTATTTTGTGTTGTCCACACAACCACAAGAGCAAAACATACAGGAAAGTTGGATATTTATCATATGTTAATGAGAGAATCTCATTAAACCTGCCAAAAACATTGGTCATAATTTAAACCAAAATCAATAGAAAAATTTAAGAAATTATATTTTGCATTCAGAAAATATGCCTATATTTTAAAACTAGACTTTTTTTTTCTTTTTTTTATTGTGACATTTTTTCATGACAATAGGCAGATTTACACATTATTATAAAGAAGTTATCATTACTGTAATCCAAAAAATAAAATAAAAAGTGTGACAATAGTAACAGCAAAGTCTATTTCAAATAAATGCTGTTCTTTTGAACTTTCTTGTCATCAAAGAATCCTGAATGAAATGTATCACGGTTTCCCCCCCAAAAATATGAAGCAGCACAACTGTTTTCAACATTGCTAATAATAAGAAATGTTTCTTGAGCAGAAAATCAGCATATTAGAATGATTTCTGTAGATGTGACGCTGAAGACTGGAGAAATTATGCTGAAAATTCAGCTCTGCGTCACAGGAATAAATTACATTATAAAATATTAAAATAGAAAATAGTTATTTTAAATGTAATAATATATATATTATATTATATATATATATATATATATATATATATATATATATATATAATTTTTTTTTAAATGTAATCAATGTAATTTTTTTGATCAAATAAATGCAGCATTGGATTTTGAACTAAATGTATTTATTTTATGATATTAAGCCTTAACCTCAATAAATGTGTTTACCATTAGTGTTATCGTGTTGAAAACTTACAATTATGTTTCATACTAGGAAGCTTCATAACAAAGTGCATGAAAATAAACTTAATTCAAGAGGTTTAGACGTTGTCCTGGAAAATAAGACAAAAAATACTGTAAGAAAATGTTGCAGTGAATTTTGAGGTGTCACTAAGAAAAAAACAAATCCTCTCCAGGAAGTCAAGTGTGGCCGTGATAATAAACCACCCCATTTACACACAGCAGACCTCATCAGTAACAGTGAAATGAAAATAGTAAACTACCCATATGGGCTATGACTCATCACAGAGTAGACTACACATACACAAAAGACAACACACACACGGCTGGCCAATCCGACGGCTGTATGTTTGCACCTGGGAAAACGAATTAATAGCAAAATAAGGCAGTCTGCTCCTTTATCAGCTGTATCTGCACTGGAGGAAGAGACACAAATTAATTTCTCTTCAAGTTCACACTATTTCTTTAGACTCAAAACACAATTATGACAAACCCCCTCTCGCCCACGTTATTACCAGCGAACTTTATATTACACCCGAAACTCTATGTGTCACTATATAAAGGATAAACAAAACAAATAGTCCTGGAAAGACGTAAATAATTCACTAGCATGCCGCCTGTGCTGTGTGCTGTAGCTGAGACTCTACTGCCATCTTTAGGTGGAGGCCGGAATTACGTCTCTTTCAAGGGCTACAGATCATGGGAATGCATATTTGATGGCTCTGATCGGCTGAAGCCTAACAGAATTTCCATGTCAGAGTGGCAGGCAAGAGCAGGTTGTGGTGGCATGTGAGCCTCGGTGGTGCGTGATGATGGTGGCGTTGCCCTCGGGCCGGCGCGTGCCTCGCGCATTGGCAGCTGTGGGGAGGCCAGATGGTTCCCAGAATAATAAGAGGACACGTTGGACTTGGAGCTTTGCAGGCTTGGTCGACGTGTGAAGTCAAGCATGCTATTTTGTCAGCCTGTTGACACGAGCAGAGTCATTATCCCGCTGCTCTTCGCATGCTGGTGACGACTGTTTTTTTGTTTTTTTATTCCCTCTTTTCAACACATCTGCAGTGCGACTGACTGCTCACGCCTTTCTTGATCCATGTGGCATTCAGAAACATTAGCGCACACAGGACTACACACATTTCACCCAGTCTGGTCATATTCGCACACATATTCATTGAAAGAATGAGTCAGACGCCTGAGTTATATTGCTAATTGGTGTTTCATTTATCACCGTCTACACTTCCCTCCTATTGAACAAAGAACCGAATGAGCTAATGTTCTGAAACTTGTTTTGCTACTTGTTTTGTCATGTGTCATCAGGCACACAAACACTTTTTATATGTATATCTATGCTGGTGATTTTTTAGTCTGTATTTACATTAGACTATACAGTATCCGCCTAGATCAGGCAGTGTATCACTGTCTGCACTCTCACTGGTAATCGCCACATTGGATTACTTCTAAATTGCATGGTCAAATTCTACTCAACTTTGTTTGCCAGAAATCAGTCTGCTCTTTTGCAGTTAGGCCAATTTACATATAAACGTGCCACAAAAAGCAAGTCTAAAAAATTTTTTTTTTTTTTTTTTTTTATGTAAAGAAAGTGTGTTCCGAGTGGTTGCCAGGGTGTTGCTATGCAGTTGCTAAGAGGTTGTTAGCACATAAGTACAGTTTCTAGGGTGTTCTGAGTGGTTGCTAAAGCATTCAGAGTTGATGTGGGCAAATTAATACAGTTGCTAGGGTGTTGGGCAAAGGCATTCTGAGTGGCTGTTGGCAAATTAATACAGTTGCTAGGGGGTTCTGAGTGGTTGCAAAGGCATCCTGAGTTGCATCCTGAGGCAATTCAATATAGTTGCTATGGTGTTGCTAAAGCATTCTTAGCTGTAGTCAAATTAATACAGTTCCTATAGGGTGTTTCTAAGACAGTCTGAGTTGCTGTACAGGCTAATTAATACAGTTACTAGGGTGCTACTAAAGCATTCTGACTAGCTGTAGTCAAATTAATACAGTAATGAGGGTGTTGCTACGGCATTCTGAGTTGCTGTTGGCAAATTAGTACAGTTGCTACGGAGTTACTAAAACATTCTGACTAGCTGTGGTCATATTAAAACAGTTGCTAGGGTGTTGCTAAGGCATTCTGAGTTGCTGTAAGTTAATACAGTTGCTAGGGTGTTGCTAAGGGATTCTGTGTTGCTGTCGGTAAATTAATTCAGTTGCTAGGTTGTTGCTAAGACATTCTGAGGGGGTGTAGGAAAAGTACAGTTTCTAAGGTGTTCTGTGTGGTTGAAAGGGCATTGTGTTGCTAAAGCATTCTTAGCTGTGGTCAAATTAATACAGTTGCTAGGGTGTTGCTAAGGCATTTTGAGTGGCTGTACGCAAATCAATACAGTTACATGGGTGTTTCTAAGGCATTCTGTGTTGCTGTTGGCAAATTAATTCAGTTGCTAGGGTGTTGCTAAGGTATTCAGAGGTAGGAAGGTAGGAAAAGTACAGTTTCTAAGGTGTTTTATGTTGATAGGTTCCGAGTGATTGCTGGCATGTTGTTAAGGCAATGAAAACAATGACGTAAAAACGAAAACTTACTTTATTTTATCTAGTTGCCAAGGTAAAATTTCTCATTTTCATTCTGTTTAACTAGGTGCTTAAAGGTACAATATGTAAGATGTTTGTAATAAAATATACAAAAATCACTTGCACAGTGTGAAATATTTCCTGCAGTTGTGTACTTACAATATCCCAAAAGTTCCCAAAAATTTTTAATTTCAGAGAAATTCCAATTTTAAATAATGGCTCCTCCCTGGTCATGGTCACTGTTGCCCTGTCCCACTTGTCACCTGTCAATGATGTAATATCCGTGTTATACCTGGATTCCGGTTCTACTGCCATAGTAACCATGGCGACAAACGTGGACGCGTTACGTCTAGCAGCATGCTCACGCTGTTGTTGTTTCGTTCAAACATTATGGACCATGGCAAGCAGACTTCATGGTAAGCAGAACTAAAACGAGGATCAGCGTGGCGTTTTCGAGATGCCGAGAGCTCCACGTCCGCGACTAACTTCGACTTGACAGAGATGCCTTGACTTGCATGTACTTTATAAGACAGGTGAGAAAATGTACATAAAACAAATCAGTGTTACATACCTCAACATGATGAAATGTTAGAATATGATCAGTATGTTATTCTAATGTTGATCTAGCTTACTGCTAGTCTTATACAGCCAACAAACGAACACATGGAATAACATTATAACTTTCAACACACTCAAATGCAGTTTAGTGTGATAGTGTAGACCACTTGTGGATATTTCAGTAGAATGAAATTATAACCTTTATATCCGCGTGACTCGTGTGTGTCGCTGATTTCTGTCTCTCATTAGCAATCGCAACCTGCTTCATACCACAGTCATGTTAAAAACATCAATGTATTCACTCATCCATAAACATTATTAGATCCATCAACATAACGATAAGTTCCATAATTCCGCTTTATTTGTCATCAACCTACACCTTTGTTATTGTGAGAGGTTAGCAACCCATAACGTTTTTTTTTTTTTTTTTTTTTTTTTTTACATATTATAGCTTTAAATAACTAAAACAAAATAAATAAAAAACTATGAAATCTATATAGAAATATGTATAACTAATGAAAATGACAAAAACAACAGAATTACTAAAGCTTTAACAAAAAAAGTATAAAACTAAAATCTAATTCAAAATATTAAAAAATATAACAGTATATCAATGATACTAAAATAATGTTGACTGTAACACACACAATGCAGGACAAGATATTCGCCAAAGTTTAATACTTAGGATTAGGAGTTTAAAAATCAACCCTAAAGATGAGCCCTATAGCCAGCACTGCTAATGACAGGCTGTGTTAATAGTTATCGTTACACAAATCACCAAGACATTAGAAAACACCCACCTTATATTTAACAGCCCCAATGACATACCACAGCAAAAGTACTATCACTTCACTAAAAGATAATTGATTTCAATCCCAGGCTTCCTAAAGAAACAAGTCAACAAGCAATGATAAAATTGAAATGAATGTCTATGTAATTTGACTACTGTTAGGCCTGTCTAATTTTCTGATATTTTCTGTCTTTCATCTTTTATACTTTTTGCTGTCTCACTCTTTTTTTATGTATTGACTTCTTAGATTACAGTGCTGCTCGGGTAATTTGGATGTGAGAGGTCCGAGATGATGGAATCAGTCACACTCGTTCACTTTTCAAAGCATTCGAGAATTCTGACTGTTGCTTGAGCTTCCCTTTCAGATCAGACATTCAGTCGTGTTGCTCCTCGGCATCTGTCTCTCTGCCTCGCTTTTATTTGAACCCTTAATTCAGCAAACACGGAAACACAGTGTGTGGGAGAGACAGCGAATGAATCTATCAGTCTAGTTTCTCGTGTGCATTTATGAGATTTCAGTGATGGAAAAGTGAGCGAGATACCTCTTAAAGTCAACCAAACGCATTAAATTCAAATGAGACTTTCTGGCATGTCGACCCACTCTTTGGGAGAAAGGGTCATGACTCTTACCGTTGAGTCTTATTTGGAAAAAAATGTCGTTCACCTCTGTCTTTGCTTTGCCATTCTATCGCTTCAGGAAGCAAGACAGAGATTGTATTTAATTTGATCTCCTCTGAGAATTAGTCACTGAAATGGAATAAGTGAGCAGAATGGCAATTAGCATGACATTTGTACTTTCAAATGGGAGGGGCTTAGCACCCCAAACACTGCTTCTAATTGGTCAGGGTCTGAATATTAATAATTTCAGAACACCCTATTAACCCTTAGCAACTGTATAGCAACCCTTATGGCAGCCAACCAAAACACATACGTCTGTTTACAATCGCAGGGTTCATGAGGGAACTGATGAAAAGCCATTAATTAATTCAGTCATGAAAATGTCAAATTAAAATAAGTAAAAACAATAAGAAATACATTTAAAGATGAGATATTTTTTATTTGCATGCCATGTGACTATTAACCAACTTCAAATAAATTCAAACATGTGAATGTGTTGTTAAATTATTGACATATTAACTCAAAATCTCAGGAATATTTATTTTAATTTGGTTTAATTGTTACTAAGTGCCTCTTAAAGATTTGACGCTGATTACAGCAATTAGTTATTCCTCAGAAGAACTAATTATACCTTGTTAACACAACTTTTGAACTTTTTCACAACTTTGTTTCTTTCCACTAAGTTGTATAAAGCCAGCCAATCAGCCAAACTTCTTTGTAGCTGTTTATCAGAATGTGGGCGGTTCATGGGTGAGAATGTAACTGAATATTTATATGTCAGTGCATTGTTTTTTATGAGATTTAAACAATTAGGGCCAGATTTACTAACAGCTTGCGCTAGCGCAAACCCTCAATTGGCATTAACAAAACAAAACTGTCAGGATTTACTAAAGACATGCAGTGATAAATTGGCGCTGAAAAGGCATGGACAGGTTTATTTTTGCGCCTGATCCTATTGCATATGCATTTGTAGGAGTTTCCCTGTCAGACCACTAAATTTATGTAGTGTAACGACGCCCAGTTCCAAGAATGCACTAATATTTTGTTGGTAGTACCAGTTTGCAACAATTATTAGTTAACACTAAGTTGTTAACACTTCGGAAAAAATAATTATTCGTCGTTACACTATATCCTTATGCATCGCTTTCTGACAGGACTTTTTTGTGCTTTTCCCAAACCACTGAAGTGACCTCGACGTCCGGGTTAGCGGTAGCATGAGCCGTCAGGCAAGTGTTGTTTAAATAAACTCCTGATGTACTTGCAACCTTTCCAGTGCCTCATTTTATGGCTTCTGGGGGGGTGTTTGGCTCGAGGTCATGGTGCAACGGGGTTGCACTAGGTTGATTTTACTCCGAACCATCCCTTTAAGGTAGTTCTTATCACACAGACGTTTGTTCAAGTGTTCAATTTTCCAATAAGTTTGGTTTTAGTTATTATTTGCTATAAAAATATGGTGTAACATCATGACTGACAGCTGTGCTTGAGTGGGCGAGACCTTGATACCGCGGCTCCACTAGGCTACTGCACAGACTCGGACTCCGAACGACATAATCGGCAAAGAAAACGGAGACATGCTGTCTACCTTTTTTTTTTTTTTTTACAGTCCATGGTTCCTTCTATAACATGCTTCTATACGGTTAGCAGTTGCAACATGTTAAAGCTGGTGTGAAACTGAAGTTGCCATAGCCTTTTCTTTCCTATTGTGATGTATATCCGAGTGAAACAGCTTCTTAATCGAGAAAAAATATAGGGCGGGACTTGATTGTCTCATCATGTGAGTGACAGGTTGCCACGCCCCCGCGCCAGTAAACATGTCATCAGTGAAGAGAAGAGATGTCGCTGCAAGAGGGAGGGGAAGATATTTTGATTAAAGAATGTGAGGTCACATATATTAAAAAAGAATAATGTGCACGAATAAATCATTTATAGTAAACACTTTTTAATAACACTGTCTGTACACTAAAAAATTTCGACAAAAAACCTTAAGTTCAGTTGCTGCCTACATTTTTGAAATATAATCAAATTAAAGTAATTGCAACTTAAATTATATTAAACTGACTTTAAAAATTAAAAATGTAATCTTGTATAACAAAAAGCTAAAATTGCTTAATTGATTATGAGTTCAAGTGATGTAAAAACATATGTTGTCATGACTTTATTTATTTTCTAATAACACCCAGAATTACCATACACAAATACAGTATAGCTACAATACTATAATCATTTATAGTAAACACTTTTTAATAACACTGTCTGTACACTAAAAAATTTCGACAAAAAACCTTAAGTTCAGTTGCTGCCTACATTTTTGAAATATAATCAAATTAAAGTAATTGCAACTTAAATTATATTAAACTGACTTTAAAAATTAAAAATGTAATCTTGTATAACAAAAAGCTAAAATTGCTTAATTGATTATGAGTTCAAGTGATGTAAAAACATATGTTGTCATGACTTTATTTATTTTCTAATAACACCCAGAATTACCATACACAAATACAGTATAGCTACAAGAATTTTGAGTTACAGGCTCAACCATGGACCGCCCACAGTCAGATCATTGTCCGTCAGATGAATACTGCACACAAAAACAGAAAGAGCTGGCTGAAAATTAGCTGCAATCTGACTGACTTGCTTTATCTTAGAATCAGTACCTGGAAACAAGCTTGTGTTAACAAGCTACAATAAATGCTCCTGAGGAAGAACTAATCACTGTAATTAGCAGCAAATCTTTAAGAGGCACTTAGTAACAATTAAACAATATCCTCAAGCACAACTGTACAGATAAACCAACTTCTAGACAGTACAAGTTGGTCATAGGGTCTCTTCCTGTCAGAATAAGCTGTAATGTGACCTACTTTATGCCGATATATCAAAAGGCTGGGTTTGTGAGAGAAGTAGCAAGACCACTTCATATTCCAGAGAAAACAGTTATTAGTTTGTTTGTACCATTTGCCGGCCAGCAGCTCAGGTTAAGTTTTTATTACATTTTTGATTTTTTTGAAATTTCTTTGTGAGTATGGATATGAATAAATCAGCAGCTCTGTGATGCAGCAGCAAACGGCAAAAGAAAGGAAGAGCCATAAAAACATAAATGAGAAGACACAGAGAAACAGAAGAGCATGGTTTCAACATCGCCAGTTCAAAAAAAGCCTCTCAAGTGTTCAGTTGTACAAGCGTGCAGAACATTTGAGGAGAGTTCAGAGCGTTATAGGCCGCTTAGTGTTTCAAATGCTGCACGGTTATACAGCCTGCTGTAAAACGCTACATGAGCCTAACATGAGCCGTTAAAGCTTCTGTTGGTAAAACTAGCCATCTGTGACATTGAAATATGAAGTGAAATGAAGCAGTCTTTATGAGTCTTAGTAAAAAAAAAAAAAAAAAAAAAAAGAGTGACTACCCCGCTAAAAAGACCATTGGCTGAGAAAACATGAACAAGGAAATCAATTATGCTCTTGAGACCAAGTGGAAACCAGGAGAAAGTGTGTTTGTGTCTTTCTGGTTGTGTGCTACTGCAAGAAGATAGATTGAACTATCTGTACAATGAACTATATTCCAAACAAAATGTGAGGGGTGTTTGTCTGTATATAAAAAACAATTATAATAAATGTACCACCATGATGCTATAGCATATTTGTATTGTATGTTTTTAGCATACCGCTGTGCAGCAGTGTTGGTCGGAAGTCAATGAGTCTATGATATTTCTATGATACCTAATGGGAGATCATGTTTAGTTAAAACGCATACAGCACTTTCAAAAGTATAGCCACAAGACATAAACACACACAAACACACACACACAAAATTCAGCTTTGATCACTGGAATAAATTGCATTTTAAAATATATTCAAATTGAAAACAGAAAACAGTTACTTTAAATTGTAAAAAATATTTCACATTATTACTGTTTTTGCTGTAAATGCAGTCTTGGAGTTGCCTGGGTTTCCCCATGCTGCCTTATTCGCTGCTAGGCAGCCTGGACACCATGGACCAGATTTTCCCCTCAAAAAGGGAACCAATCACAGAACGGGGAGGGAGCAGCAAGACGATGACGACGTCTATGCGACACACAGAAGCAGTTTGTTTATATCTATGGATCCAACATGGCATCAGACGCGAAGTTACCTTTCGATGCAGTCTTAGATAGTGTTCAAGTAGTTTAGAACGCAAGTTTATTTCGTCTTCTTCCTCGTCGGATTTCTGTCGCTCTACATACGTCATCTGGTATAATTGAAACGATTGGCTATGAGCTACGTACAGGCGCATTTGATAGACATTCGTAGCGCCCAATAAACGGCTCTGGGCATTCGTAAACCACGCCTCAAATACGAGAAAATGAACATGTGGTTCCCAGACCACGTCTCAATGAGACGAGGTCTGACATTAGCCAGGCTAGTCTTGGAGGGCAGAAGAGACTTCTTTTAAAAACATTAAAAAATCTTACACAAACACACACACATATATATTTATTCTTTCATCTTTCAAGTTTCAACTCCTGCTATGATGACCATGTAAAGCTACTTGGTTACTTTTGTATGTCTACCGCAAACTCAAAGGATTTAGGGTGGTGATCTAGAAGTTAAAGCAAGAATTCATTCAAGTACATTAATAAAAATACACGCTTCTTTAAATTATTTTCTGTGGAAATCAATTATGCTTGACAATCAACTCTGTCGTGGCTAATTTTAACATGGCTAATTTCTTGTCCAAACATGATCCTCACTGATTTTATCTCCTTGCCATTAAAACTCTCTGTGTGTCATTTAATCCTCATATCCTGATAACTCATGTAAATCTTTATTACGCTCTCATATGACAGTCTGGGAGAGCGGTGAGCAGCGGCTACTTTTAATTCGAGTATTTAGAGGAAGTTGAAGGTACAGAGGCGTGTCGCCATTAATTCCTCAAACAACACCGTAGGTCAAGAGGGCACAGGAGCGCTCCGCTGTAATCACACACAGGCGCTAACAAGAGAACGTGGGAATTAATATTAGAGTTGGATTTTCTCACCTCGTTTTTGTTTTTCTCTTCTGGCTGATGAAAGATTTACGTGAATGGAGTGCACAAGATATATTTGGAGACAGATGGGTTGCGTGTGCATGTGTGCATTTGATTAAAAGACTTTCCAGAGGAAAGCAGATTTTTCAATTCGGATCATTCCAAGTGACATTTCTCGCACAAACTTTGATGATCCTGTGTGTGTTTGACACTAAGGGCCCTATCATACATTTGGTGCAATGCAGCGCCAGCCGCGACGCAAGTGTGTTTTGCTAGTTTCAGCCTGACGCAGTTCTCATTTTCACGTCCTGTGCCATGTTGTTTAAATAGCAAATGCATTTGCGCCCATCTGTTGTTCCCCCACGGGCTGCTGGTCTGAAAACCAGGTGTGTTCAGGCGCATTGTTGGAGCGTTGCTATTTTGAGGCAACTGAAATCAACTATGCCATTGATCAACAAAACCTGGTCTAAAGTCAATGGCGCAATATTATTATTTTTTGTTATTTAAAGTGCGCATTAGTAATATGCGCCTATGCGGGTCCACAACGCGCGTACACTCTGCTTTTTACACACACAGGGACGCGCAGCAACACACAAACACACCAAATATTAAAAATAAAAGGATTACAATGTAAAAGATTATTATTGTGTACATAAAGATATGGTGGAATCCGGCTTGTCCCGTAGATGGTCTGCTTGCGCGCTTTAACCTCGCGCACGAGCAGATCCGTTTCCTCTCTAGAAACGCGTTACATTTTTCTGCTTGCAAATTCCGCCATGTCAATAGCGAATTGTGCAACTGGCTTTTAAAGGGAATGGGAGATGATTGGTTTATTGCAAGTTATGAATTTGCAACTGGCTTTTAAAGGGAATGGGAGATGATTGGTTTATTGCAAGTTATGAATTTGCAACTGGCTTTTAAAGGGAATGGGAAATGAGACTCTGATTGGTTTATTGCATGTTACGCCCAAAACACACCCATTACTCATTAAGAGAATAGGGACAACCCTTTTAGACCATGCGCGCCGACCATTTTTCCCATCGTTAAACTAGCAAAAGTAGATTCGGACACGCACTAAGTGCACTTGCACTTTAGACCATTCGCTTAGATCGTAAAAATAGGGCCCTAACTGTTAAAACGTTTCAGTAACACTTTATTTCGATGGTCCACTTCAGACATTCTATAGCTAAAAGTACATTTGCAACTGCATGTCAACTACCAGTCATTAGTAGGCTATTAGTAGACTGTCTGCTTAATAGCTAACACTTTATTTTGATGCTCCCTAACAGACATTTTAGTGACTATAAGTAATTTTGCAACATGTCAACTTATTCTACTAACCTAAACTCCTAACAGTCTAACATGTTGTTGGCATGTACAGTAGTTGTTAATCAACGAGAGTTAGTTGACTAGTTGCAAAGTTATAGTACGTCTAAAGTGGTGTATTCAAATAGTGTAACCAAAGTTTCATCTTTTATCTTTCCCTGTTTAAACAGTCATTATAATTAAAGTTGCACTCAAGACCAAACAAAATGTTCTGTTTCTTTGTGATATTGAAGAAAAGGCGCATATAAGTCATCAGCCCCTGTGGCGATAATTATGATTTGTTAACACATGAAAAACAAAAATTCAAATGAAATGCAAATCGAATTCATCCAACATCTATTAAAAACTTAACTTTCAAAAATGTAAGCATAAATAGATAAAACTAATTGTTCAAGGTTATTTTAAGTGAAACTTATTATTCAAATGTTTTGGGGTATTATCTATGAATATTTAAAGGAATAATTAATTTTGTTATCAATTATAGAAAATGAAAAAAAAATTGAGAAAAATACCATAAAAGGAGTTCATTCTGAGTATTTACTTCTGTGAAAGAAAGTCTTAAAATAAATTAATGGCATAAAGTGTTAGTAAATGATCTCAGAAAAACTTTGTTTGAACTATTCCTTTAAACTATTTAAATCCAAATGATTTTAAACTTAACAGGGTCAAAAACATCTGGCCAAGACGTTGCTCCCCCTCCTGAAGAAACAAGAGATTCCAGATGCACCTTAATATTTCACAAGGCAATTTCAAGCTGATTTGTCATTGTGAGCTGAGGTCTGTGAGATACACAGAAATATTATTTTAAATCTAGAGCAAATTTGTAACAGGAACACGTTCTGTACAAAACTGAGCTACAAAAAATTGCATTGCATAGTCTAGCTCAAGACTGGCATATACAGTAAACAAACTATACATGACAAATATCACTTACTGAAGGAATGCACGTTCAGATACTTCCATCAAATCTCAGTTAAAGTTGTTGGAGGGATCAATAAGGATGTTTCGTCGCCTCTAAAATAACTCCACCAATTTGTAAAAAAAAAAAAAAAATTATATATTTTATTATATATTTTTTTTTTAGGAAGACCCAGCATGCATTACAAGCCTCATGTAAAGTTAATACATTTCTACAATTAGATTTCTGTAATTCTACTGGTTGTTTACTTTAAATTGATCAACAGCCAAAGGCCTCAGTCTGCATTTAAAAAAAAATTTTATTTTATTATTATTTTTAGTATAGTATTGTTTATTAAAGTATTTATTCATATTTTGAATTTAGCTTTTATTTTTACATTTTCAGTTTTCATTTTCATTTAAGTTTTAGTAATTTTGTTCTTTTCAGACTTTAACTTCAAACTAAAGGCAACATTTTTTAGCAGGGTTATTATAGAAACTAAGACTAAAACCATAAACAATAAAATAAAATAAACGTTAACTGAAGCAAAATAAAATATAAAAACAAACTTTCATTTATTTAATTTTCAGCTAGTTACCTCTCATTTTCATTTAGTTTAACTTGATGTACTAAAATAACTAATACTAAAATAAAAGTTAACCAAAAACTATATAGACATATTTAAAAAATAATACTGAAACTTTAACTAAAATTAAAATGAAAAATATATTTAAAAAAACGGATTCAAAATATTAATAAAACCTATAATAGTATCTTAGTGATGTTTTTCATCTAAAATGTATATTATATTTTATTTGACCTTTATTTTGATTAATGAAAACAATTTAAAATTTTCAACAAATAATTGCACTGCCACAATAATATAATGTTTTGGGCTTTTCTCAGCAAATATTGATATATGCAATTAATTTGAATTTTAATTCAGTTAATTCCTGGTAGATCAATTAACATTTTTGTTATTAGCCTACACTAACTGATTAGCCTACACTTGTCAAAACTAAAAATTAATAAAAGATATATGGGCATAAAAAAAATATTTAAAAAAAGACAAACACAACAAAAATTTGATTTACTTTGAAACAATTTTCACTCAGAAACTTCTAGTAAATTTCACAAATAATTACAAAGAAATTATTTATGTGTTTTTCTGTCACACTGCTATTTAAAGGTAGGGTAGGTAGGATTTTTCTAAAAAACTTTTTTTCAAATTGGTTTAAACTGTCTTTATATACCAATACATAATTAAAATGTAAGTGCTCTGAAAAAGAGAGTATAAAAATCGAGTGACTGTAGACCTTTTAATCTGCAATAAACACAGCTCATTATTTCCATCCGGGACGAAACAATTGATTGGTTTGGGCGACTGTCACTCTCTCTCGCAACCATGGCTACCACCACTGTTGCTACAAGATCTGCCCATATGCGCGCGCACCCGTTTGATTTGAGGAGTGCAAGAGAGGCGCAGAACCTACGAAGAGTAAAATTATGGCAGAGAAAGAGCATTCAAAATTCAAAGCACCTGCATTTGCAGGCAGCGAAAGCAAACAAGGCAAAAAAAGAATCTTGAACGACCTCGTCTGCTTCGCCCTCAAGGTACTTGTACAGGTACAGGTACTTGCTTCGCCCGCAAGTACCTGTCCTCGAACCGACGATGCGGTACTTGCCACCGGAGTGTAACGTTAGTCCTCATCAGAGTCAACAATGTTTTCATCATGGAAACTCTTACATGCAAAACACCGTATATGTTATGAATCTTACACGAAATTCACCTTCATCACAGTTTAACTGATGGTAATGGAAAAACGTGTATCAATGCAACCTGTTTTTAGCTTTGCCTTTATAAATATAGCTTGTTACCTATAGCCTAAATATAGCTCGTTACCGAATCAAACAAAATATATTTGAAACTTTACCAGTATCGATATGCTAGCTTGATAGTGAGTACTAAAAGCCATCTTATTTGTTTATATTTATAGTGATAAAGTTAGGTATTTTATTACATGTGATTCTGACATGATGTCACTGCATGCACTGCGCTCCTTCCTCTCCACTCGTCTCAGGTAAATAAATAAGTAAGTAAATAAATGCGTCTTCCAGCTGAGCCTGAGCGTTTGGCGTCGCGCGTTCATGTGTTTTGGGGGCGTGGCTTTGGAAGGAGCTCAGAAGGGAGGGGTGGAGTGAATGGAAATAATTAGCTGTGTTTACAACAGTCGTGAGAGGTCTACAGACACTCGATTTTTATACTCTCTTTTTCAGAGTACTTACATTTTAATTATGTATTGGTATATAAAGACAGTTTAAACAAATTTGGAATGTTTTTTTTTAGAAAAATCCTACCTACCCTGCCTTTAACTAACTCATGTAATCTAATCTAATCCTCGCATGTACTCCTAGTAAACTGAAATTCAGAATCCAGTAAAAATCAGAGCAAAACCAGCCGCATCTTCAACAGCTCGACTCCCCACTCCCGCTCAGAAGTGCAGCGTGCAGAAAATGCGCTTGGCCAAGAAGCCGTAGCCGTCCTCTAATGAGACCCTTGACAACTTCAAGCCTCCAGTTAACCAAGTAAAATTATTCCACCTCTATCGGACTGCCATGTTGTCAGCGTCTGCGCTCCACAGCTGCTTCTGCTAGCAGTTTGCAAATCCCTGGCTCACACATAGGAAGTGGAGGGAGAAATGAAGAGGAGAGGACATGTTGTAATTATTCCGCCAGCTGCCCGCAGGTAGAGCTCAACTCCAGCAACTCTCTGCTATACTGGCAGGTATTGATGGAAGGAGGTGTTCAGGATTTCGCTGACAAACATGAAAAAAAAAAAAGTGTACGGGTGGGGTTTTTTTTAAAATCCCCCAAATGTTTGCAATGCTCGATAAAAGAGAGGACATTTTCCACAACATTACCCTCATGGGCTTCAAGCGACACAGACATGCTGTCGTTCCATATTGGGCTCAACTGGTCCTTTCACAGCACAACATGTTCTGTTTCAGACATGCCACTTTTTGTCCAATGAGTTCTCAGATGTCTTGCGCCCTAATTTATATGTATAAAGTTCTAGAGTCAGGCCCTGAATATTAATGTACAGTATATGCACATTTCTGTTCCTGTTCCTTGTCCCTCAGTTTGGGAGGCTTGTAGGGAAGTGTTTAAGGTCTTAAAAAAAGTACTAATTTAAAATATTAAATAAGGAACATTGGTAACCCTTTATTTTGATGGTCCACTTTAGGCATTCTAGCCTAACTATATGTATTTTTGCATATACATGTCACCTAACTCTCAGTAGAGTATTACTAGACTGTCTGCTTAATATCTAATAACTCTTTATTTTGATGGTCCTTTAGCAAATATTTGACTTTGCAAGTACATGTCAATTTATTCTAACCCTAACCACACCAGTCTACTAATACTCTACTAACACTCTAATGAGAGTTAGTAGACATGTAGGTGCAACATTACTTATAGTCAACAGAATGTGTTAAAGGGACCATCAAAATAAAGTAAAACCGGAACATTGCATATTGAATATTGTTTTCAAATAACATTTTAGCAACCTCAAATGAAAGAAGAAAAGCTACACCATATTAAATAGACGACCGCAAACAGAAGTCAAGGAAACAATGCTGTCATTTTTTTCTGAAATAAAAATGTTGTAATCTTATATATTTCTGAGTGTTTGTTACATATAATAGAAAAGAGGGATTTGGGATGTCATATGAAAAAGCAACAGTTTTTCAAAAGCAGAGAAAGTTAAATATATTCTGATAAACAACAAAGACATTTTTTTATAAATAATGTGCACTAATGAATTGTGCGCAATAAGAGCAAGAACAGCATTAAGAAAATAAATAGGATTGCTCAGTAAGTTAAGTGGTGCCAAAAGATTATTTGAATTGAGAAAAACCTGAAAATGACAGAAAATCCATTCAAAAAGTACTGTATATGCAAGCCCTGAAAATCACTGTATAATCCAGACACTGATGGAAGTCTATGGGACGGGATATTTCTTTTGGAAATAATTATTTCTAATAATTAGAATAATTGATTTTTGGTAAACCTTTTGGGTTTACCCGCAGACATGTGAAGCTCAAATTGTTTGCCGCATAGACTTCCATTGTAAGCAGTGTTATTTTAGTATAATTGAGATTTTAATTAGTTTTTATTTTTATATTTTAAGTTTTCAGTATTTTTGTTGTGTGTTTGTCTTTTTTTTATTATTTTTTATGCCTATATATCCTTTATTAATTTTTATTTCAGTTTTTAGTTTTAGTTCTTTTAGTACATCAAAATAAAAATGCTGCCTTGGTAACTAGCTGAATTTTTATTTTTTATTATTATTATTATTTGATCTTATTTCAACTAATGTTTATTATTTTTTTATTTCAAGTAATGGTTTTAGTTTAGTAACCCTGAGTGTAAAGTGTGTAAAATTTGGCATGTTTTTACAGCTGATGAATGAGTTTGTGGTAAACAACAACAGTCAAGATGCTGTCAACAGGACTGCACTTGTATTTAATCTGGAAAAAACAATTAGAC
Organism: Leuciscus idus; assembly: GCA_021554675.1. Taxonomy (NCBI): domain Eukaryota; kingdom Metazoa; phylum Chordata; class Actinopteri; order Cypriniformes; family Leuciscidae; genus Leuciscus; species Leuciscus idus. Next base: position 44,309,824 of record CM038624.1, read on the forward strand.
CTTCTTAGGCCTTTCCCAAAAATATCATTACTTAAAAATTCTCAAATTACAGAACTCAGAACTGTACTAGAATCTTAGACACCATGGCCTATACGTCCAGATTTGACCCCACTGCATGTGTCATCATCAGCTTGCGCTAGATACGCAACCTTATGCAATTGATTTTAAAAAAAAGATGGTATTCCTAGGATAGACGTGACGCCAGAAAGACTAATGGGAGTAAACAACACAGAGGTTCCTCTCACAACAAACTGGACCATCTGGTGGAGAAAATTACATTCCCAGAACGCCTCTTCCTCGAAATTCTGCTCACATACTCTCACAGGACAACCCGCACAGACCAATTCACTTCCGAGAGCTGAGTCCGCAAAATCAACCATTCCCATTCATTTGTTTGGTGGGGACGGCTTTTCATATGGCCAACCCAAAGCGAATAATGCCACTTTAACATGAGAAATTGGTCCTAAAAATCAATTTCTTGAGTGACTGAATGAAAGAAGGCACTATGATGTCATTAATCCTATAAAGCCTATCATATTTGATATGCAAATTTGTAAGACCTGTGAATTATCAACATAACTCAAACTTTGCTGAAAAACCTGTTGCACATAATCTACTACATCTGATTGATAGTTTATACTTTTTTAGCAAGTAAAAGACCTTTTAGTGTAATAATTGTACAAACGTCCCCCTTCGGGTCCTTCTGGTTCACGTGTCTGACTGCTGTGAAATCTTTACTGATTTTTTAACATGATTTTTTACTGATTTAAGTAAACATGAAAAAAACTTTGAATAATATTGTTAGTAATATAACTGAAGACACTTATAGGTTAACTTGATTATTTATACATCATTTTTAGAAAAATCATGTTAACGTGACTCTTGAGGAACATTAATTTGTTCCTCTCTCAATCATCATTGTATTGCATTGCATTATGTTTTGTATGCCCCCCCCTCCCCCCGAAATAAATACTACAGAGCTTTGATCATTAAACTAAGCATTTAAATGTATTCTTTCTAAGACATGTTTTTAAGAGATATAGCCTGACAACTGATAGGCTATTTATATGCTTTTTCTGTGAGTAGTCTGTTATACTCGTGTATTTACATAACATGCTTTCAGAATGTCACTCCTTTTGCCATATGAATATCTGCGAATTGCATATTTTTGCTCAGTTGTGTCTTTAAATTTAATTCGGGGTGTTTTTCCTTCTTTGAGTTTAAGCTCCACATTTCCCTATTGTACATCATACTACATGAGCCATAAAAATCCTGATATATATAATATGTGTGGCAAGCAGGGCGAGGTCGAGAGCCGTGGGAACGGAGCGAGCGCCACACTGGCTTGAGTCGCATGGAGAAGCTCCGGGAGGATGAAAGGAGCAGTGACGACGGTGCAAGATTCGAGACCGGTGTGGCCGATCCGTACCCACGGCTCTCGGCCCCGCCCTGCTTGCCACAATATGATACTCAACAAAAAACACATATTTAAACTTTTTTTTTATTTCTTTTTAGATTTTGTCTAAAGGTTTAATAAACTGTTCCATTTTCTTTCTTTTTTTATAGATTCTTCTTATTTCATTTATCAGTCTTTACAAGGTTAATATCTTGTAATTTTATCAAAAACCTACATCTACAGAAATCGTATCTGCGTCTCAACAAGTGATGTGCACCATGAAAACCCTCAGAACATTGTAGCAAAGCAAACTAAAGTGTTAAGAGCATTTAAATGTGGTATTACCCTCAAAGATTTCTTTTTGATGGTGCAAAAATCTCAAGACAGGTTGTTTTGTTCTCGTTTCTTTTGCACACAAAAAAAAAAAAGAAGAAGAAGAAAAAAACCTGTTGAAAGTTTTGAATTACTTTGCCCCTTTTGGCTTTAAGGAAGTCTCCTGCTGTGCTGCTCAGAAATCATCTTTAAGCTTTAAAGTCTCACCAGGACAGCATATCCTCAGTGCAAACTCAAATATAACATCAATATTACTTGTCCTGTGAAATTAGGCCTTGGTTTCCTAAAGGTCTGGGGCCCAACATTTGATATTACGATAATTTCTCAAATGTGCGTACGTGTGATTCAGAGAATGAACGTATGCACAAAAAACGGGTGTAAGCCTCTCTTCCAAGTGAAATTTATAAATCGCAAATGATCTTGAAATTGTGCGCATCTGAATTGTTTCCCATCTCTGCTTTGTAAACGCCGCCTAATTAATGTCATTAACATACATAACACTATATTGCCAAAACTTTTGGGACGTCTGCCTTTACATGCACATGAACTTTAATGGCATGCCATTCTTAATCCGTAGGGTTTAATATGGAGTTGGTCCACCTTTTGCAGCTTTAACAGCTTCAGCTCTTCGGAGAAGGCTTTCCACAAGGTTTAGGAGTGTGTTTATGGGAATTTGACCATTCTTCTAGCATTTGTGAGGTCAGGCACTGATGTTGGACGAGAAGGCCTGGCTCGCAGTCTCCGCTCTAATTCATCCCAAAGGTGTTCTCTCAGGTTAAGGTCAGGACTCTCTGCAGGCCAGTCAAGTTCCTCCACACCAAACTCACTCATCCATGTCTTTATGGACCTCGCTTTGTGCACTGGTACGCAGTTATGTAGGAATAGGAAGGGGCCATTCCCCAAACTGTTCCCACAAAGTTGGGAGCATGAAATTGTCCAAAATGTCTTGGTATGCTGAAGCATTAAGAGTTCCTTTAACTGGAACTAAGGCGCCAAGCCCAACCCCTGAAAAACAACCCCACACCATAATCCCCCCTCCACCAAACTTAACACTTGGCACAATGCAGTCAGGCAAGTACCGTTCTCCTGGAAACCGCCAAACCCAGACTCGTCCATCAGATTGCCAGACAGAGAAGCGTGATTCGTCACTCAAGAGAACACGTCTCCACTGCTCTGGAGTCCAGTGGCGGGCGTGCTTTACATCACTGCATCCCACGCTTTGTGGTCCTACAATTGACTGAACCTGCCGTTCCTGACCCATTTAGGCAGTACTTCATCTCTGAATAAAGCTGTGAAGAAAGAACCTCTTCTTGACTGGGTTACTCTGATCCGTTGTGGTAAACATTGTTAAAGAACTTGAAAATACTAATCTGGGAGAGCCTTTCTCCCCGAAGGCTAATTTCATTCTCAAGAGTTTGTCTCAGAAGCTCGGAAAGGAAGATGTTCAGCAGGGACATGGTGTTCTGTGAAGCAGCACTCTCTCTCTGAGGGGTTACTGCGACACATCTATTTAGTCTAGCAGCTGCGGCTACCAGGTGTTCTGACAGCATGTTGAAGCAGCATATGAAGCCTGGATTGAAAAACTCTAACATCCCTTTAGCACCACATTTAGTGAACAATGTTTGAGGTAATTCCTCTAAGCAATTAAATTATTGCAAAGTTAAAAGCATGAAAGGAATAGTTCACCCGAAAATGAACATTTTGTCATAATTTACTCACCCTAATGTAGCTCACTGTAAAAACCTACCTGTGGCTACATTTTTGCTAAATACATTGCGTCGTGCACATTTTGCGACAGTTTCAAAGTGAAATGTCCAGTGAGTGGCGCTAAACGCGTGTTTAGTTTTTTCGGGAACAGATGAACGTGAATATGGAATATGCAATATGAATATGGCAACGTTTTATTATGTTGGAGTTTGTACAAATCAGTTTTATTTTTATTTAAGTTTTATTTCGGTTAAATAAAACCAAAGGTTTTATTTTATTTTTCGTACTATGCCGCCTCCTCTCAACCGTGTAATGCTTCTGCTCAATACTAACCAGAGGCCCTGACACAACTATACCCTGTACGAATCACCGCAGTTCTGAGTTGTCCCGTGAGTGGCGCTAAAAGCTCAATGCTCCATTTTAAAACAACGTACACCTACAGTAAACCCTAAACCTACCCGATAGTGTTAACAAAAGCAAATGTGACATGAAAACGCAATCGTAACCATGCCATTTTAGCTTGTTTTTGATCTCATTGGTTGTGACTCGTCTTTCACGGGATTCATACCCGAACTCTCTGCATCACAAGAGCAATTCTGTACCAGCTGAGCTCCTGAGCTTAGTATGCCAGTAAAACCGAACAAATGGAGCTGGCTAAAGGTGCTCTAAGCGATGTTGGGTGACGCCACTTCTTGTTGACGTTCGAAGAATTGTCAAACAAAATGGAGGCTAGCTCGACCCTCCCTCCTCCTCATCCCGTCCCCTCCCCCTCCCTTTTGTGCTTCCTGAAACAGAAACGGAAACTTTTCCGATGTAAATTCGGGACTTCGCGCGTTCCTTCTCCTTTTCCTTCTTCTTTGCTATTTGTTCATCGGAACGTCGTGTCTTTGGTCGTGTGTCGGCCATATCAAAATAACTCATAATTCTAACGTTAGTCGTTGTCGTTGTCTGAGACATCTCTCCTCTAGCTAACTTCCCTCTTCATGCTTCTCTCTCCTCCACTCCCCACACCCCCCTTCATGTGCATGCACACTAACCCCCCAACCCCCACCCCCAAATCATTCTTGCCGGTTATTGGCTGGAAAAATGTTTGTCATGTTTCGTGGTCCAGGCTGGGCCAGTTTGTTTTTCTTGCCATTTGTGGAGCCTGGGCTGTCTACAGAGACCGTGTTTTTTTACAGTGTGTTCAGGGGACAGGCAGCTAGCGGATAGTGAGGAGATGTTTGCTGTATGTGACAAAAAATGTTTCAGCCTAAAAAACGCTTGACATCGCTTAGAGCACCTTTGAGTCAAACTCCAAAGGATATTCGTTTACAAATCATGCACTATGTTTTAGAAACGAACAGTATTTATATCGTTGTTACCTCTTGAACACAGCCGCGTCCAAATGATCTGAGGGCGCGGGCGGGTATAGATATATACACTAGATGTCGCCTTGGCTACTGCAGTTCATTGAAACGAAACCGTAGCCAAGGCGATATCTAGTGTATGTGTTCAAGTGTACGCGGCTGTGTTCAAGAGGTAACAACGATATAAATACTGTTCGTTTTCTCACACAAACCGCTCGTTTCGTGTCTTAGGCCATCAATGTGTACTTACGATGGGGAATTGTTTAATTTGGACGATGTGGAATTGTTTTAATTTGGACTCTGTGCATGCTCTTTGAGGTGGTGACCATAGACCTGCATTATTTGACTGACAGACAAGAACGGTTTGACCTAAAAATATCAAAATTGAAACTACTGTGGAAAAAAAGACACCTACATCTTGGATGCCCTTGAGGTAAGCTAAAACATACCAAAATTTTATTTCAAAGTGAACTATCCCTTTAAAACATGCTGGTGATTCATACTTCCAAACAGTGCTTAATGAAAAGCTTTTTGTTAGCTGAAATAAAAATAAAAAGCAAACATGAAAATCCCACTAGACAGCAAGAAAAACAGGAAATGTAATGCATTTTTAAAGGGATAGTTCACCCCAAAATGGAAATTCTGTCATTACTCATCCTCATGTAGTTTTTCTAGTTAGAACTGGAAAAAAACTCCAGCGCTTTGAGCAGTGACTGGATTCTGAATTTTGCACGCTAGCTTATCCTCTTAATATAACAGACAAAGTGTAGACGTTATGTATACTCATTGTGCAGTCACCTTAATTGATATCTTTGTGAGGTTGTGACGAACTAACACCTCTGATTGGCTACTGCATTAAAAAAAAAAATCAACAGATATGTTTGTGATTGATTACATAGCTTAACATTGCAAAATATATTGTACATAGAAACCTTTGATGCTCTTTAGAGTGCAAACACAGATAAGCACTGGATCGGTTGTCAAATCTGTTTCTCCAATAGGCTATTATTATGGAGAAAACTGATCCTAGATCAGCAGTTATGGGCAGCTTTTCTCTCTAAAAGCATTCAGAAGCAGCAGCAGGCAGTGGTTTGAGTTAGAAAATTCCACGCTATACTGTAAAGATGATATGATCAATAAGTTATGACAACATGTTTTTACATTATTTTAACTCATCAAAATAAGTTAAGCAATTTTCAAAAAAATTTAAGTCAGTTTAATGTTATTTATGTTGAAATGACTTAAACATCCAAGATGATTGTACTTCAAAATTTAAGGCTCAACTTTTTTTTAACAGTCCGTGGCCAGGGGAAGGCTAAGCCTCGCCCAGCGTAACACACACTCCGCCTATGGAGACGATATAAGACGAATGGGCCTTTTCTGACACGCACATAATGAGAGATCAAATTTGCGCATCAGTAATGATTATAAACCTAAGATCGTATATTCTAAAGGTCTGCATCCGTCTACCAATTGAATCGAGCGGCAGTTGAGAAAAAGAAATAAACTTTTGGAGCATGCAGTCCATGCCTTCAGGTTGGACTTGTACCATTTCATAAGTCAGAAGCCATGGCCAACACAGGTCAATAGCAACACATATTCCTTCAGGGCCTTCAATTTGAGTGCTGACAAGATTGAGTTATGTGGTCAATGTCCTGTCAAACGCAATAACTGCAATAAGGCTGAAGGAAAGCCAAAGGTTTTATTTTTTTTTCGTACTATGCCGCCTTCTCTCAACCGTGTAATGCTTCCGCTCAATACTAACCAGAGGCCCTGACACAATAGGCAGGTCTGATATGATCATATTCTCCGGGTCTGGGTGTGTGTGTGTGTGTGTGTGTGTGAACAAGGAAAATCGAGAGAGTGGAGAGATAAAGAAAAAGGGCTTCACAAAGGAAAGCAAATGTATTACCTCCTGTTAATGAGTCGATCAATGCGCCGGTCACTACAGCAGCTGTCAGGATCCTGTATCAAAGCTTCAATAGGACTCACTAGACGCAGACTGAGGACAGCCTGTCCAATACGCCATACATTATCATCTTCCATCACATCAAAGGACAAACAGAATCAATACAGGTGTGATGACTATGAAATCCATAATCAGCCTTTTTTGTGTTTATTGTTCTGTGGAGTTGCAGGCAGGCAAACGGAGGATGTGGTTGGCATGGAAACAGGGATTGCCAGAGAGGTTGCGATGCTGTTGAACTACAAGAAAATGGCACAAAAGCTCGGGGCATCATTATCGCGCCATCATCGTCCGGAAAGACCGTGGAGGCCGCACTTCGGTAATTGTTTATTCAAAGGCTAACACTCACGGTTGAAGCCTGGACCCCCCCAAAGTCATTTGGTTGATTTCAGTGTTTGAAGAGATGCTTGAAGATGAGATGCAATGGCCGGCCGGGATACAGGAAGTTTGGCATAAGCATCTGCATGTCATTACAAACTCAGTAGTGCACTAATACTGTATGCCAGACTTGGCACAAAGTAATATTTCTTAAAAAATAATGAGAATACTCATTTAAAAATTCAAACAAAGGATTTAAAAATTCTAATTTCAATTTCCCGCCTTAATAAACATTACTTATTAATCCCACACAATTTGGGTGAAAATATATTTGCAATTTTTATGATAAGAATTACGGTTGCGATTTAAAATGCAATTAAAATCAAATCCAGGTTTGCTGTGCTTGTTTATAGTGCTGCACAATTTGTCCAAAATGTTGTGATTATATATTAATATGACTATATAATAATAATAATAATTATAATTATTATAATTATTATTATTATTATTACTACTAGGCCTACTACTAAATAAATATATAAATGTTAAATAAAAAAAAATATATATATATATATTATAATAATAAATAATAAATATTATAGTTATTACTAAATAAAAACAAAAGAAAAATTACTACTGCAATATTTAACTGTAAAATAAAGTTAAGATAAATAATTAATAATAAATAATAATAATATTATAAGTATTACTAAATAATATTACTTAATAAAAGCAAAATAAGAAAAATATTATTGTAATATTTTACTGTAAACTAAAGTTAAGAAAAATAATATAATAATACATATATACATATTACTAAATAAAAACAAAATAAGAAAAAATACTATTGTAATAGCCCTATTTAACTGCACTAAACCATATCGCAAAATCTTGCAGCCCTATTAGCAATTGTTGCCATTTGTTACAGAGCTTTTTCTCTTGTCTAATGCAAGTCTATGAGGATCTGTGTGTCTGTTTCTATAGTTTTAAACAGTTTTACTGAAGTGATATAAAAACATGGTAAACTCTTGATAAAAGACCTACATTTGTTATAAAGTACATTCATATTACTAGATTAAAATTATTTATCCTACTATATGCATTGATTCAGGTTATTAGAGTGCCAAATTATAGTGCTAACTAAAGATGCCAACAGTAACATAATCAGTGAAACATTGTTAACTTACACTAATGTGATCACTTAGAAATAGCATTTGTCTTTTTCCCCTCTTACTAGATACAGGTTTTACTGCATGATTTGGCAATTTCTTTAAACAAATATGGTAGATAAAATGCTTTTCAAAGTCACAATTTGTGCCCTATAGAGGTGCAGAAAATAAGCCTACACACCGTACCGGAATGTAAACTTTCTTCTTTTTGGAGCAAAAACTTAAAGATAATCTTAAAGAGCAAGTTAGTTAAAGGTCCAGTAAGTAAATTCTGAGAAACACTGTTGAAAGTGGATTAGACCGAGCACCAAAATACACTTGTAGCCAATCAGCAGTAAGGGGCGTGTCCACTCTTGAGTTGCATAGCGTATTTGTGAATTTGGGGGCGGAGCTTTCAATAAAGCGGCGTGATCCTTTTGGGTAGAGGCGTGTTTGTTTTGGTGATTTGAAATATCAACAGGGTTTTTTGAAATTACTTACTGCACCTTTAAAATGTCAACATCCAATGCAATGGTAGATATTTGGATGTTGTTCCAGGACCAACCAATGTTGATCATTTAACAAATTATGCTGTACAAATGGAGAGATTTGGGTTTTGGGTTTGGCAAATGGGTTTGTTTGGTTCAATTAAAATGAAACCTGGTGCAATTGCTCTGTCAGTGCGGTTCATTTGAATAAGTGTGAACGCTACCATCAGAACACAGGTGCGCATTAAACAAGTGGACCGAGACACTGAAAATATGGGTCTCGGTCAGCTTCCAAACAAACTCTGGTGCGGTTCAAATGAAATATGAACGCAACACGGACCAAAGACATGTAAACGAACCAAAAACTGGAAGATGCGACCCTAAAAAGGACAAAGCATCAGAACCGCGTCTCCTCACAGCAGATCTTGGTTTGAGTGTGTAACGAAGGGATTCCTGCCGCTGTTTTGACTCTTCACAAGTTCTCAACTGGTCAAAATACCATCATATGTAGCTACGCACATACAACAAGCAAATTTAGCCCAGAACACAGCATTGTTTTGGATGTTTGGAATGTTCCGTAGCAAAATATACGTAATAAAAGCAATCAGGTTGGTTCTGTGTTCTGTTTTTAAATCCCAATGTGAACGCTAAGCGGATCAGGACTAAATGTTTTGGGTTTTGCGGGGGTCCAAACAAACAAGTGTGAACACACCCTAAGACTCAGATTTAACCGAAACATGAAGATTAGATATGAGTGCAATAGTGCAGAAGAGTTTGTTTTAAAAAAGCAGCTGTTGCTCTTTTCTTTGACTCTCATCTTGAAATGAATGCATGTAACCATTAAAAACCACTCTGAAACCACTTAAGCTTTATGTAATAGACCCAAAAATGAAACCTCCTTTTTCCAGGGCCATAATGCTTTGTTGTTGCCAGCTACTGAGTTACTCAAAGTTTTGAAAAGCTTGAAGAAAACTCTAGTGTACTGATAGGAACATCACAGGGCAATATATTCAGCGGTGCTCAGAGTTTACGGGTGGATTTCCTCAAAGCCTGATCTCACGGTCTGAGCAGAATGCTCAATGAGATCTCTATAAAAGATATTCAATCTATTACACTGGGCAAACAGAATTAGAGGACTTCATTTACTCAGCAAACGTTACGTGAATATGCCTTATCAATGAGTTACCCATCAATGCTTGATAACATCAGAGACTCGTGGGAATCTTATTTTGTGCCTCCGAAACCTGACTGCTGGCTTTCAAAGATTTCCCCTCAAAACCCGGTACAATAAATTCTATATTTTCAAAAGAATAACCAATCATTGCTATTCTCTCTGATCCTTCCAATACTCCTTGAGGTTTAAAGCCCTGCCAACCTTTAATTAAAATCTAGAGCAGCGTCCCCTTGGGCCATGATCCCTGCTGAGAGGAAGAGCTTTTCTGTCACACTTCCAGCTATCTGATACTGAGCCTGGAAATATTACAGATATCACAGATATCGTAAACCTTTTTTTTTTTTTTTTTTTTTGGAGATTGATTTGGTGGACAAGCAAATACATTGCTTTGAAACTGCTCTGTCTCGTGGAATCAATTATGAGAAACTGCAGGGGACTCAGGAATAATGTTGTGTAATCAGTATCTTTGTCTTGATTCTCAGTAAAAACATCTTCAATAGATTTACCTAAAACATCATGGTATAAGATATTAAGTGAATCTTGAACCATGTCCATGTATCATACAACTTAATTCTCTGACCTTAGAAATAAAAGTGAATGTTTTAAGCATTTTCCGATATTTATTTCTGGAATCAAAGAGAAGGAGGTTAAAAATGTTTTTGCAATACTTTAGTAAAAAAAAAAAAAAAATACTGTCTAAAATTTGTATAATTTCTTGAACAAATACACATTATTTCCAATTTTGAATTTGAATGGCAGTTGTATAAAAAATAAAATGACAATGAAAAAAGTCACCATATTACAACACCTAAAAAAGTCCAATCAATCAATCAATCAATCAATCAATTGTGTTTCACTCTTTTTAATTCATTTATGAAGCCACCGTAAATTTTATTGTTACATATTACATTGTTATATTGCAATGCTATTACATTTTGTTAAGGGAATTGGCTTATTTAGTTGTAAATAAATCATGATCATAATTGCTATAATAATTTGACAATATATGGTAAGAGAATTGGACTGACTTCTGTTAGCTGTTATTGAGAGACATAAGTGGATCAACTTCTGTTTGCCGTTTTAAATAAAAGACAACTTGAGAATCACACCTGTTGAAGAAATAGAGTAAATATCTCTATATAAATAAAACTACTTGTCTAACTATAATGTATCATTAAAATATCAAATTCTTTGATCCAAAGAAATAATGAAGTCATGTGGTTTTGGAACGGCATGAGAGTGAGTAAATTAAACCATTTTAGGTGAACTAACCCTTTCAATCTCAAACCCTGACTGTGCGAATGCAGCCAATATGGCAGGAAACACCTTTACCTATAGGATCTATATCTTCACATTGTTGAGATGAAGCATGCATGTCTTGCGTTTATTCTTTTTTCCCCTCCCTGGTAGCGCTCCATAAGCAAGCAGTAATCCGATATGATTTTTGCATTTACAAATGAGACATGTTGTGTCCAGGTAAGTAATTGGCAGGCTTCTTAATGGCGCATGTTCTCTAAGAGATTACACACTGTTGGAGGACTCAATTGGAATGTCAAATAGGAAACGACGCTCTCTGAGTCACGGAGTCTATAAGAACTAACCTTCCCACCCACCGGCTCTCTAACCCCCGCTGCAGTGTTCAGCCAGACGCTGCTTAAGCAACATTTGCCCTGAAATCCTCATTTCAAAAGCTCAGAGATGTGCCGCAGTGACGCGAGCGAGCAGCAGGAATATTATTCACAAAGACTGAGCAGCTCTGAGCTTCCTATATTTCTCAGCTTGAACAATTCTGGTTGTGATTGTATTTAAATTTTAAAGACAAAAAAAGAAATCTCTCATGAGATGACGCTGAACGTGGGAACTGAAGTATTTTGAAGGTAATGAGTGCAACAGTTTTCAGACTATTTAAAACAGTATTGTTATTCTATTCTATAAACATACATAAAAATGGCCTATTCCTCATAACTTTTAACCTTCACTCTCAGAAAAAAAGGTACAAAAGCTGTCACTGTGCCGGTACCTTTTCAAAAGGTACACTTTTGTACCTAAAGAGAGCATATTAGTCCCTCAAAGGTACATATTGGTACCAAAAGTGTACATATTAGTACCTAAATGGTACATTTTAGAACCTTTTTGAAGGGTACTGTCCCAGTGACAGCTTTTGTACCTTTTTTTCTGAGAGTGCTTGACCTCTTATGTTTCCACTCACACATGTTTCTGCAGCAGTAATGAGTTAAACTCACAAAATCTGTGATGAATATGTCCAGTTAACATTTTCTTCAAAGAAAACAAAAGAAGAGACTGATTTGAATTCAAGAAAATGTATTCGCTATTATTTCCATGACAATTTTCGCCCGAATGAAAGAAAATAAGGGTGTTTTCGCTTTATATATATACATATATATATATATATATATATATATATATATATATATATATATATATATATATATATATATGTTTTCAATAGGGATCATCATTAGATTCTCATTAGAGTAAGACATTCTGTTTAATTAAATTTTTATAAAACAACTTTGTTTATTTTTTTATAATTTTCTTTTTTTTAAATAGGGATTGTCATTAGATTCTCATTTATGTAATACAGTATTTTTAAGGTAAAATCTTTTTTTATTCTTGTTTTAAATAAGCATTATGGAAATAAAAAAAAAATCCACTTTACTATTTAAATAATACATTTGGGATTTTTTTTTTTTTTTACATTTTACTAATGAGAAAATATATATGCATAACTGTTTTAAAAATGATCTTTCAAAAACACACACAAAATAATTTATTAATGCAAAATGTAGTTTCTGGAGCACAATGTGACCTGGACATGTTTTCAACAGATATTGTGGGATTTACCCTAATATGCAAAGCGAAAGATCACAAGCGAGTCATATGTTGTTGTTTATCTATACATTAATCTCGATTCAATCAGTTCTGGGAAGGATTAAAATAGCAGATCTGCATGCAGTATTAATGACTTAATGAGGAGCATCAAACAGCATGAGTTAAACACTGCTGAGGCTAAATATCTCATTAGCATTTGTAAGGTTACAAGGAAGGTCCTTTATAGATGAGTAATCGTGTAAAGGGTCGGTGCATATACTCTATTTGAACACTGCACACAAACAATCCATGATGATCATGCTTTATAATCTAAGCTCGTATCTGCTTGTCTGAAACCGGTATATTTGGGTTATGCACTTTAGAGAACACAGTGATGATGGAGCCATACACACGGCTCAAATCACAAAAAAAGAACTTGATCAAAAGTGGCACTGAAAGCTAACAATGATATATGAGCATGCCCAGAGGGAATACACACAATATTTCACATTTTCTGCACTGATTAAGGGAGAACATCTGGGGAATGGATTTGGATATGGTAAAATGTGTTAAACAGTCCTTAGAGTAATACTCTCTAAGGTCAGAAACATCAATGCAGTGCACTGGTCCAACTGTGCTGCATTCTGAAAGGCCCCCATATACTCACGCCGAAGATCTTTTCCGTTCTTCGCTTTGGGGTAAAGAGAAGTTTGAAATACGTGAGCAGCGATATACTGTTAGCGAGCATCCTGATGCCAGCCACGCGTTTAGATATGTAGGCATGAACGGAAAAAAATTGGCATCAGTGTATGTAAGTTTCGCCAAGGTTGCTTTTTCAAAACAATAACAAAGGCGTAGCTTAATGACATCATGAATGAGCGTGGAATCATGGGAGTTGTAGTCTTCACCTCCACAGCTGATGGAAAGCAATTCGACGGGACTTCATATTCATGGATGAGCTAATGTATTAAAGGTCGCATATTGTACACCTTTCTGAAGTTTTATTTTAGGTTTTGATGTCCTTAAGAATATATATTTGCGGTATAAGTTCCAAAAACCATCTCAATATAGTTTTACAACTCCTTTCTCAGGAGCTCTGCCAAGAACAGGTCGATTTTGGCCTGTCTACTTAATATTCATGAGCCTCTCTTCTGATTGGCCTCTGAGTGACCCACCATTGGTGGGGGTGGAGACTGAAGGTGGTGACTGAGTAGTTCTGACATCACATTTATACGGAAGTCACAACGGCTCGTGAAAAGGCACAGCTACTATATATAGGCTGTGTGCATTTGTCTGTGGATCGACGGTTATCATGAAAAAAGCCAGGTAATTTCAGTTTTGACAATATGGGACCTTTAAAGTTTTATTTATGTTACTGTTATGAAGCAGGGCAGGGCCGAGAGCTCAGGACATTTATGGTTTTCATTATGCTGATATGCCGCAGTCATCCATGTTTATGCATATTTGATGATTAAAGTTACGATTCAGTTGTTTAACGTCTGCCAATTTCGTCCCTGAACTTGAAATTTGTTACATTTTGATCACTTAAATTCACATTATTTTATTTTATTCTAATGAACTATAGCCACAAAGGCTGAATTACTCATACAGGTCACTTTATCTGACAAATTAAAATTGTGGGGTAACACAGCTCTGTTTTACTTGGTCAAAACAATACGTTTGAGTGTGTTGAAAGTTGTAAACGTTACTCTGTGTGCGTTCGCTCGGTGGCTGGTATGAGACACTTGTTTTCCATTAAAGTAAAAAGTATTCTCGTCGCTTGATAAACTTAAGGTTGAGTCACTTGGACTATTTTAACAATGTTTCTCCTAACTTTTCTGGGCCGGCAGAATGAAATTGCCTAGAAGCCTATGGAGGAGTGAGACAGCTCTCAGATTTCATCAAAAATATATGAACGAAAGTCTTACGGGGTTGGAACGACATGAGGGTGAGTAATTACTGACAGAATTTAAATTTTTGGGTGAACTAACCCTTTAATCTTATTTGTTGATACTAGTGGAGTAAAGACACTTCACCTTTAACAACATTTAAACTTAAAAGTAACTTGTTTTTCTCTTCACACATCCTTTTTTCTTTTCAAACTAATTTCAAAGACGACGTGAAGACAGCAGTGGCTTCAGAACTGGTCGATCATGTTTTCCCATTAATTTGTCAGGGCTGGAGATGCCTTCCGATTACGGGATGAATAATAATCAGATTGCCACATTTCCTCCCTCTTCTCTTTCTCTCTGTCTGTGGTTTAATTCACATGTATTAAGGAAATAGCGTCTCCTGCGTGGAAGACTTAGAATCGTGACACTGTGGTTTTTGACTTAATAAACAAGCGAGTCAAGTCCTGTTTTCAGCGGGACATCCACAGGGCAATGCTCCAGTGGTGTTACACGGGCTTAAACTAAAGATTAAATGCAAAATGGCATGTCTAAGCTGTTTTTCTAACCGCCAATGAATTTTCTGTCCTTGTTTTTGCCTGTGAGTTGATGATGCAGCTGGACTTTCACTTTAAATTATGATCATTTCTAGAGTACCAGCTTAGACAATCTGGGTTTAAAAAACGCAAAGTCACTGTGATCTTTGTTTATACGGCTTTCATTTTTAACACCAAAAACATTGATTAGTTCTTGCATTTGCAAATGTTGCTGTCACTTTGGTGGTTGCCAAGGCACTTCTATGCAGTTGCTAAGGAGTTCTGACTAGTTGCTAGGTGGCATCTATATTAAAGTCATAATAGTTTATTCCTGAGCCTTTGTCTCTAGACTTTAAAAAACAGAAGAAGAAAAATGGAAATTCACTGTAAAAATAAATATATGGTGACAATGCTTCAGGTATTGCTTGATGGCATATTGGTGCCTGTATATTTTAAAACTTATAACCATATATTTTATTAAGGGATCAAATGATAATATAATGTACTTGGATCTACCAAAATCTACTTTTTACCTTAAAATGTCTGGACAGCACCATAATAAGAAAACCACATAAATCATAATTCATCAGAGGCCATAAAACTTGGCCGATACTTTCATGACGCTAAAATAATGCAATAAACATTAAATGAACAGAAAAAAAATATATAATAATACAGATAAATGTAACACAAAACACCCTAAAGTGCATTACTTTACAAAAATAATAACGAAAAAAATTACTTGTAAGTCATTATTATGACAAGATTAAAAAAGATACAATTATGACATACTAAGTAGAAATTATGATTTTTATTATGAATTGACAAATTTATGATATACCAAATAGGATTTATGACTTAAGTTTAAATTATGAGATAAAAAGTCAATGTTGATTTTGATTTTATCTTATAATTTTGTATTTTATCTCATAATTATGACTTTTTGTCATAATTTTGACTTACCAGAGCGTGATATTATTTGTATTTTTTTCTTATGTGGCGGAAATGGTCTTCCATACATATCTGATGTGTCACATAAGGACTTATGGGAATGTTCCTTTAAGGTTTTTCACTGTAAATGATATGGTAATTCATTAGTTTTTTACTTGCAAAAACCATACATTTGATAGTATTTTTCCATAAAACTACATACTATAATGCAATATTAAACCATTTACAGTGTAAGGTGTCTTTTCTGTAAGGTTTTCGGTAATGCTGCATTTCAACAGTGTTTTTCTGTAAAAATAAATAAATAATGGGTTCAGCCCCTTTTTAAATTTAAGTCTGTGGGATTTCTTTCAACCATTTTGTGAACTTTATAAGTACAATCACTGAGAAACTCAGAAATGTATTTCTCAACAAGCCACATGATTTGAGGTATCATTCATGTCAATACCATAAAAAGTGTGTTTGATACCTAAGTGTGAGCGATAGTGATACAGTGTGTATCTTAGAGAACACAACTAATGAAATGTACAATTATTGATCAGTGAAGGGAAAAAAGCACAAAATGGAAGATTTGTAACAGATTTTCCATCTTAAGGGAACTAAAAACCATGCATTCTATACATATTTAATTCAAAGTGTTGGAATACACTAATTTAAAATCTACTCAAGCGATACTCTTCATCACAAGAGAAATATGCATGCTTAAGAACACGCATTTCATAAACACAATTTACACCCTTTGTGAGTTTTTCTGCCTACCTACAATCTCCATAGTGAGGTGACATGCTTCCCCCTGCAGCTCAAAAGAGGCATCTTCAGTTCTAGAAATCACACCTTGATTCTCCCTCCCTGATGCTGCCTTTCACATAAACACACACATTCATAAATCCTGGATCGATAAGTGTGTTAGGATGTAATTTAATTCATTCCACATCATAAGCGACTGTACAAACTGGCGCAATAAAGAAATTCTGTCGAAGCGCTATCTAATAAGAGACTGATGTCAGACTGTGTCCAGAGTAATGTCATCATCTAGCACAAATCCAGCTCCGATTACAATTTAATGAATCAGCCCACATTAGAGAGAAATAAGACGCATTTATCATAAAGCGCACCGCAGAGATTGCAAGTCTAGAAAGTATAGCATTAAAGATTCAAACAGGGATTGAGCTTAATTAATCTTGTTGTCTTGCACAGTTTTGTTTTAGAACTGTAGTGGTTTCATCATTTTGTGGGTTTCCTGTTTCTTCACTTCTCCCAAAAGACCAGATCCAAATAAGAGTGGCATCAGCCAATCGCAGTTTGACGCTGAAAGCAGAAGTATTATCTGGGGAAAGTTACACTTTCTTTATGGAACGCCATCTAAGAGAATGTTTGCAAGTAATGCAAGCATCGCCATTACTATTACACACACTTAGGCCCTGTTTACACCTGGTATTAAGGTGCATTTTGGTTGATAGGATCACAAGTAGACGAGGGAGACACATTCCCGTTTACACCTGGTGTTTTAATCCGTCTCTTTTGTCCACTTCTGTCCTGATTTCTTCAAGGGGAGGGGGGCTATGGGTGGGGAAATGTATGTTTGGGTTTTTTTTCAGATCTTTAGATCTAATGGAAAATAAGCTTGCGCAATTTACATATGAACATGCCAGGAGATGATGGAAAAACATACGGAGAGCATCAGCTTTCATTTCTGCTCTGATGGCTGCAAGATCATGCCGAACGCTGTGAGTGCGTGTTAGAAATCAGGAATGGTGAGAGAACATTGTGCTGGGTATGTTTTTCGTCTTCAAAAAAAGACTTGGGTCTCCAGCCGACAAAGTTTAAATCCCGTCTGGCTAGCGCTCTTCCTATAATGTTTACGCATTAGGTCAGGCGGAGAGTAGACGGTCTTTTGTGGCTGTTCGAACACATTCGACCACGTGAGCATTTACACTACGAAAGCAATCCGGCCGAATGCATTTTCGACTACCTCTGGAAGTGGTTGAAAGTGGACAAGCTCAAAGTGTTTTAGACCCCATTTACACCTGTATTTAGCGTCGGCCACTTGTGATCCGATCGATCAAAATGCATCTTAATACCAGGTGTAAACGGGGCCATAGGGTTGGGATTACCCAAAGTAGGCCACTAAAATATGTGCTACGGACCAGGGTTATTATTGTTGCTAACACAAAAAAGTTTTTGACAGAAGATTAAAATAAATGTACTTTATTCAGTAACCAACAATAATCCAAGAATTTGTACTAATAACAATAAATATTACTATAAAAACTTCAGAGTACAACCGTGAAATCTCTCACTGAGATGTGATGTGTCCCTCAGCAATCCTCAGTAATTCTGTCTTTTACCTTTTCCTCTATATTTGTGAAGTACTTCATTTGGGCTAAAAGCCCTTTGGCGGTCAGCAGATCCCCTGAGAAAAAGAGGCTCGTGAGGCAAACACAAAAACAGCCATTTTCCACTCGCATGCACTGTATTTCTGTCAAATTTGGGAGGTCATGTAGAGAAAGAGTGAAAAATACCTTTGTTTAGGGATGAATTCATCTGTTCAATCAAGCCTTTCAGTTTCTCTGGTGAAAAGAAGTAAAACACAGTATAAAAACAGCAGAAGTGCTACCATCCTTTCACAAATAAGTCAGACCACCACAATGTTTAAGCAGTGAAATCACAAACATAAAACCACAGAACCTTGAACTTTCTGATGGAATGAATCTAGGGCAGCAAACGGTCACATAAACAAGCTGCGAGTGACACGAGTGGGCGCAGAGCAACATTTCAACAGTCATTTCCGGTTGGAGCTTTTCTCTCTGACCTACACACCTCGCACCGACTGCCCGATAGCGTGGACCTCGTCTTGGCTCCGCGTCTCTGCGAGGCTCTCGTTAATCTCCATGACCTCCAGGAGAAACTGGGGGTCCGCGGTGGCGTCCGTACCCTCCTCCAGCAAAACCCCTTGCAGCTCCAGCTGGAGCAGAACATGCAGGTTACAGAGGGTAGAGCGCTACTCAAACAGCACTACCGCCTCTTGGCAGCAGTCATAACAGACTACAATATATGATTCAATAGTCATAGAAACTGCCAGATACATAGGGCTCATGTTTTTCCAGATAGCATGATAAACTGAATTCACTTTTCTGTGCATGGCAAAGTGTAGAAATATAGAAAATGGCAACTGTTTATATATGAAGTGGTCACAAAATGTATTTGGGTTAGTTGGGACACTCGTTCCAAACCCATGAGACTTTCATGTATCTCGAAACACAAATTAAGGTATTTTTAATTTTTAAGGTCTCTCCATTGAAACTCTATTCACCCAAAATTCTAATGGCATTCATAAAATTGAATCCATATTGCGGTTTAATCCAAGTCTTCTGAGGAGACATGATTGCTTTATGTAATGAACAGATTTAATTTAGGCTTTGATACACATTTAAACATTGATTAGCAAACATACATAGGCTGCATCTAAAATAGCATACTCTCTTGAGTAGGTGCTTATTTTGAAGAAGTAATTACTTCACGACCACTAAAATGTGCGTAGAATGAATATAATCTGGATGTACTACATCCGTCATGCTGTCATTATCATGTGACCTACCAGCATCAGTTATGTCACTTTACTGTGATTCACCGTACATTCACATATCCTCTCCCGTGGCCTCATGGGATAGTAAAGTGTCCATCGTATGCACTTTACGTATCGTATACTTCAGAATCTCAATGGAAGAAGTAGGTCATCTGGGTACTTTTTGCCTGCTGTTTTATGAGTACAGTGAAACTACTTTTGTCACATACTGTTTTTCACCTACTATATAGTAGGGAAGTGTGTGATTTCGGATTCAGCTATAAACCACTCAAATATGGTAAACAGAGGCTCAACCGTACTTGCTTGACACATGAGAACAAAACTTTGGAGACTCAAACATACTGCGTGATAGGGCTGTAAAATAGATTAATCGCGATTAATCGCATCTAAATGTCTGGTTTACATAATATATGTGTGTGTGTATATATATATTATATATTTGTGTGTGTGTATACTGTATATACACACACATATATTTATAAATATATATTGTGTGTGTGTGTGTGTGTGTGTGTGTGTGTGTGTGTGTGTGTGTGTGTGTGTGTGTGTGTATACACAGACACGCACACACACACACACACACACACACACATTATGTAAACACAGACTTTTATGTTAGATGCGATTAATTGATTTTACACCCCTACTGGTTCTCACACATCAAGCAAGCAAGCTTGAGCTTCTGTTTACCATATTTGAGTGCTGTTCACCATATTTGAGTGCTGTTCATCATATAAAGTGATCATGTCTTTTCAGAAGACTTGGATTAAATGGTTTGATTCAAATGGATTTCTTTTGTGATCTCTTTATGAACGTTTTGAACCGTCAGAAGTTTGGGTGAATCGACTCTCGATGGAGGGGCAGAAATCTCTCAGATTTCCTTAAAAATATATTAATTTGTGTTCCGAAGATGAATAAAAGTCTTATGGGTGAACTATTCCATTTTTTTTTTTTTTATGTTTTTGTATTTGATTCTAATATATCAAATACAAGTAGGAAATGTAATTTGCACTGCAGGAGCTTTTCTCTCAACCACACTTTTCCCTTATCATTTTGTGCAAAAAAAATTATATAGATAATATATTATATATAAATGATTCACAAATATTTAAGTGTCACAATATATTCATATTGAACAGTATATCCACTGTTTGATCAATTAAAAAAAAATCTTTATGTGAAATACTTTATTTGAAAAGTATGCTTGGGTATTTCTTATAAAATGTGCATACTAGATTCAATTTAAGTGTAGCTTATGTGTCCAAATATTTTTTTGAGCCAGTGTATACGACCTACGGATGCCATAAACACAACGAATATTTACTAAACAAATAATTACCATGTAGACGGCCCGACTCAGAGGTTTCTGCAGCGTTCTGTAGGCTTTGTTCACCAGTGCTGATTGTTCTTCTGAATATTCCTGCTCTTTCTGTAAATAGGATCAGACCACAAAGTCATTCCAAATTAAATGATGTAAATGTCGTATTTGTCGAAAATTGACGTATTCCATTCTTCATGCGAGCTACAAAAACACTTTCAACAGCCCCTAAAGGCACAAATACACAAAGCTCCAAAGTATAAAGCAACTTTTGTGATCAAGAATATTGTGATTTTATGGAGTAACAAAGGAAGTGTGGTACAATAAAAAATACTTATACTCATATAGTCATACTCAGCCCAAGTTTTCTAACTTTTCCAAGCGTTATATAATTATGTGCTGTCGTCACATTCATTTTAAGATATCATGACATGTTCTTTTGTTTGTGGTAAGGATTTCCTCTTGGGAATGAGGAGAATTGTCAAAAAGCGAAACCCCAGCAATGCTGATAATTGTGTGGGTTTTTTTCCCTGAAGGATCTCGCTGTGTGGGCAGATGCTGAGGGTCTGAGCTGTGATGGGATTCGTCAGGTGAAATACGAGGTGAGAAACGAAATGACTTGCAGATGAGAAACATTTTCAGCTGTCAAGAGTTGCCAAAGCCTGGAGAAGCCACATCCGGCTTGCTGTTGCTGTCAGGAGACCCAACTGGACACGCAAAGCATGAACCAATCACTAAAAAACTGTCTGCTGCCTTATATGAACAATACCTTATATCTGAGAAAAATAGACCTGGACATTGGTTACAGAGTGTGATATAAAGTTTCTAAAGAAAAGGGTTACAAGGTGAATCTCACATGTTCATCATTGTGGTTATCATTAATTTCTGCTAATTTAAATAAAAAATAATTGAGAATCACCATTAACAACAACTCATTTATATATATATATATGATATATATAAATGTGTGTGTGTGTGTGTGTGTGTGTGTTTATCCTAATATGCTGATTTGATGCTCAAGAAATATTTCTTATTATTATCAATGTTGAAAACAGTTGCTGCTTAATATTTTTATGGAAACTGACATGTTTTTCAGGGTTCAAAAGAAAGTTTTTTCTTGCTGAAATGGAAATCTTTTGTAACATTTCATACATTTTTACTGTCACTTTTGATCAATTAAATTTTTGCCTTCCCAAATAAAATATTAATTTCTTTCAAAAAAGAAAGAAAGAAAAAACTTGAACGAGTGTGTGTATGTATGTATATATATATATATATATATATACTGTATATATATTAGTGCTGGGCAAAGATTAATCGCGATTAATCGCATCCAAAATAAAAGTTTGTGTTTGCATAATGAATGTGTGTGTACTGTGTATAATTATTTTGTATATATAAATACACACATATGCATGTATATATTTAAGATTTTTTTTTATTTATATATAAATTATTTATATTTATATATAATATAAATTATGTATAAATACATATACAGTATATACATGCAAATATTTCTTAAATAAATACATGCATATGTGTGTATTTATATATACAAAATAATTATACACAGTACACACACATATATTATGCAAACACAAACTTTTATTTTGGATGCGATTAATCGCGATTAATCTTTGCCCAGCACTAATATATATATATATATATATATATATATATATACACACACATGGGCGTCGGAAGAAAAAAAAAAGTGGGTGGGTCCTCCCCCAGAAAAATTTTACTGGAGTAAATAACATTTCATGTATTCTGGTTCCTTTTAATTAAAGTAAACTAAACTCCACTTCACGTCGGGCGGTTCTTTGCCTCCACGCCGTGCATTAAATGCACAGCTATCCGTGGATTATCCCGCTAATACCATGGACATTTGCCAGCAGCAATGACAACTTAAAGCTGTTATTGATGTTTGCAACGCAATATTTTACTGGAAGGGTACAACGGGCGGTTACTTTCGTCAGTTGCGGCTCATTGAGAAATGTAATGTAGCGATTCAGCGGAAATGGAGTTTAATTTATTAGGGAATTCCTCAAGTAGAATGGATTTGACTGACGGCGCTCTGAAGAGCGAACAGACAAATGCGCCAAATCAGAGACGGTAAAAGTAAATGGGTCCAATATCATTGGTCTTAAAAAGTGGGTGGGTCTTGTCCCACCCGTATACAATGGTTCCGACGCCCATGTACACACATATATATATGCACACATATAGATGAGCCAAACCATTATGATAATAATAATACGTCTCTGGACGTAACACCAGTCACAGGTGACGTTGATCATCTCCTAATAAGGCCACATATTAAGGTCTGGGTAGATTACATGGTGAGCAAACAATCCGTTGTTAGATACAGGAATAAAGATCTGAGCAACTTTTACAGGGGCCAAATTGTTATGGGAAGGCGACTGGGTCAGAGTATCTCTGAAACAGCAAGGCTTGTGTGTTGCTCCTGGTCCACAGTGGTGCGAATTTACCAACAGTGGTCGAAGAGGGACAAACCACAAACCGGCGACAGGGTGTTGGGCGGCCAGGGGTCAACGATGCACGAGTGCAACGAAGACTAGCCCGTTTGGTCTGAACCAACAGAAGGTTTAATGTGGCAGAAGTCACACATAATTTTAACGGGAAGATGCATCACAACATCAATGCATATAGAAATGTGACACAGGCCACCTACCTAAACATTGTTGCAGACCAGGTACACCCTTCATGACAGTGGTGTTCCCTGATGGAAGTGGGCTCTTTCAGCAGGATAACGCACTCTTCCACACTGCACACATTGTTCAGGAATGGTTTGAGGAAGAGTTCAAGGTGTTGCCCTAATTTCCCCAGATCTCAATCCAATTGAGCATCTGTGGGATGTGCTGGACCAACAAGTTCGATCCACGGCTGCTTCGCTTTAATACCTACAGGACTTGAAGGATCTGCTGCAAACATCTTAGTGCCAGAAACCACAGGACACCTTCAGAGGTCTTGTAGAGTCCAGACCTCGGAGGGTCGGCGCTGTTTTGGCAGCACGCAGAGGGACCAACAGCATATTAGGCAATAGATCATAATGTTTTGGCTCATCAGTGTATAAATACATAGTATAAATTAGTATAAATAAATAGTATGAATAAATATTTTTTGTTTGAAATATTCAATAGGAAAAAAGTACAAAAATACTGCTCTTAAAAGGTTAAATCTTTTCTATAGGTGGTTTTCCAAAGTTACTAGACACTCAGCATTTTCAATGGCCACGATTCTGACATCGATACAATGGGAAAAAACTGACATATACCTGTAGATATTTTTTATATTATCTCATAATTTGGCAGCAGGTTTATTGGGCTGCTGTCACTTTAAGACCTGACACACAGATCCATTATACTGTTACACATGCGTTTTCTTTCTCAACTCTTTACATTCACTTAACATAACGGACTGTGTTTACTTGGTATACTTGCCAAGACCTGCATTTTGACATTTGACGAAAAATAACTTAGTACTGAGACGGATTTATGTGCTGCACTTTGGGAGTGAGCCCTGTAACACCAACAATAATTATCCGGGGCAAATTAAACGAATGAGTGAGGGGAGGCAGGTTTGTGTGTAACTCGCTCTCGGAGAGATGAGAGAGAGAGAGAGAGAGAGAGAGAGGAGAGAGAGAGAGAGAGAGAGAGAGAGAGAGAGAGAGAAGAGAGAGAGAGAGAGAGAGAGAGAGAGAGAGAGAGAGAGAGAGAGAGAGAGAGAGAGAAAGAAAGCCCAGCTGGTATCATGTATCTGTTCTGCGGAAAATAAATTGGAAGCGTTTCAGATATTTCACTATTGATATCGAAAAATCTGTATTTTTGACAACACTATTGCACTTAGTTTATTATTTCAGATGCCTTTTTAAAAGGCTACAATTGAAAACTGTATATATTATATATAAAATCAACCCGCCAAAGTGTCTAGTAGGAGTGATTGTGTTACACGCCATGTCAATGTCAAGCCCTGAATATTGTCCATTACCAATGATTTCTGGCCGAAGTTGTCAGGATGGAGAGATCTTTGCAGCTCCAAGTATCTTTTCTGAAGTTTGTGGGTGTCCAAAGAAAATGTTTGTTCACTGAGAAAAGACAAATATGTTCAGTTACATATATGTCAGGATGTGAACTATAATGAAGTTGAAATACATTGACATTTGAAATCTAGTCTAAAGCTCTGAAACCAAAATCTGTATCTGTACAGTTCTGAATCAGTTAACTACTACATCATATACATATGTTATGGATTTTGAGGAATGAAAAGAAAGAAAGAAAGCAACTTTTTTGAAGTTCAGAACCAAGACAGAGAAGAAGCATCAATGACTCCATAAGTGATGCATTCATTACTATAACAAAAATGTATAAACTAAATCACAAGTTAACTCACATATTCAAAATGTCAAAATAATTAGTCTTGTCATCAGCAGGTTGGATCGCATTACAGGAGGAACAGAAAAATAATGCAGCTGAAGATCCGCAGTTCCAACAGAGTCTGTTGAGCGTAACAGTGCTGAATGATTTCAGATTCAAGTGTCCTTTAACTGCATTCCAGTGTTTAACGTCTTTACTGTAAGAGCTGGTCGCTCTTTCTGGAGCAAAACACGACTGTAAGACAATGTTAAGACGTTGTGCATCTGATATACATTTGTGTGCGTGATTAAATCCGAAAGATTTTGACAGAAATCGGAGCCTGTATAGAGTT
This sequence comes from Leuciscus idus, assembly GCA_021554675.1. Taxonomy (NCBI): domain Eukaryota; kingdom Metazoa; phylum Chordata; class Actinopteri; order Cypriniformes; family Leuciscidae; genus Leuciscus; species Leuciscus idus. The sequence continues at coordinate 44,335,543 of CM038624.1, forward strand.
ATCATCGTTAAACCACAGAGAGTAAACGGGCGAATATATAAGAATGCGCTACTTCCTGTCATGAACAGCAATAATTTGTCAAAATAAAAGTTGGTACTTTTAAAACGCTTCATCGAATTTATGTGACTTTGTTGTATTATATTAATTTTTTTGTAGTTATCTGTGAGAGATGACTGTAATTGCTAGGATGAGACAGGATCTGAGATGAGTCATTTTATGACAAGATAAAAAATAAATTAAAAAAAGCTTTAAAATAAAACTCAGTATTAACTCTTAAATTAATATTAATTAATCCCTTCCACATTAAAATGTAGTAAGTAAAATTAAAATATATATAACTTGCATTGACAATTTTTTTGAGAAGGTGTGGTAAACCCTTTTTACCCTATTTGTTTTACGATGGACGCAGTTGCGTTTATTTTCTTGTTATATTTTCATCTATATTTCTAAATGTTATCTATTCTGTAATAAATGTAATCTACTACCCTTGTATGTGTACTTTATTTTAATCGAATGCCGGAATGTTTTATAAACCGCATTTCCCATGAGCCTTTACTCTCGTTTCTGATTGGCTGAATGATGTTATGGGAAGTTCATGGATGGAAGTGAGTGGCTTTTCCCGGCAGATTTGATGAGCAGCTCACGAGGCCTGCATAACCCACTTCTGCAACTTTGATACTTTTAAAAAGAGGACTTGATTAAGGTATGCATTACGATAAGAAATTAAAAAACAAAATTAGATGATCTGACGGACACGTGGATGCTTCTTCTGAAAAGAAACAGTTTCCTCTATCCCGCGTGCCTCCGTAAGTGCTTTACAGTGCAGCTCTTATTTGCATTGAATCCGTGTGCTGTCATAAAGTAATGCACATTTGAACCAGCAAAAGTAACTAAACTGACTTTATCCGCAGTAAATACATAAGTATTGTTAATTTTCCTTGGTTCATCAATTTGTTTTCATACCAAGTTTACTTTGATTGCATTAGAGTCGGTGGTGCATGAAATTAGTCCGACCTAAAGTCTTTCAGAAATGTAACTCTTAAAGGTCACATGATGTTAAAGCTGTTAATTTCCTTCAAAGCACATTATTAATGCACATCTTTCAATAATGTGTCAATCATTTCACCTTGATAACATCCCTGGTACTCTCCTGCATTAAAGGAGAAATTATTGTTATACTTTAAAGGCAACGTATTAGAGACATTATTTGCAGAGAAATTAATTGGAATTTAATTTGGAGCCAATTTCTAAGTTAGCAGTGAAATTGTTGCTTGTAAAATGTATGCACTTTCACATTTGGGTTTTGTGGAAGGGTCATTAGTTGCAAACATGTGAAATTGAAAGTGTGGTATGATGCATTGAATTTGAACACCTTAAAAGTACACTAGTAAATGTGATCTGTTACAGCTAGAATATAAAACAAAATATGCTACAACAAACTTCTCAAGCCATTGAAGCACTGCAAAATGACTTGGATATGTTCAAAATCGCAAACTAGTACAGTAGTAATTTTGTATTTACTGTATACAGTTCACATATCTGTGTCATAAGAAAACTGGAAATATCAGGACATTTTAAAAACAATTCTAGGCCTGAAAAAATCATGTCATTTTCTTTACTGATTTTTATGCTCGGTTAAAAATATTAAATTGTCAGAAATTGTTTGTGCTCATGTCATTCTATTAAACAAACTTTTCAATTCTCAAACAACTAGAAATCACACACAACATGTTGATGACAAAAATGTAACATGCATATACAGTTTGAAACGATTATCATGTACAATGATTATTGTGTAGAATTCCATGAATTTTAAAGCCCAACCAGTTTTGGGCTTTAATCATACTCTACATATGAGTTTTAGACTGTTGTTGAATTTTTTTTCATTTTGCATCTGTTCTTCCAGAGTTAAAAACATAATGTCTGACGAACCTGGACCCAGTGGTCAATCACAATCCCAGAGCCAGTCCCAGTCCCAGTCCCAGTCCCAAACACAATCCCAACCTGGATCCAGCTCCTCATCTGGCCCAACATCGTCAAGCCAGGGCTCTTCCTCAGGATCAGGAACTCTAAGTTCTGTGGATACATTACCTGTACAAGAACTCCAATCCATTCCTGAAGACCAGGAAGAAGCCCAGCCTCAGGTGTGGGGCCGGATCATTCCCCTGGTGCATGGATTCAATGTGCTCAGTTAAGTGTATTGTCTTCCTCGCTTGAAAAAACTGAATAATGTGAGCGCTATAGAGCGAGTAGTAATTTATTTAGTGTTACAAGTGTTTTTGAGAAGAACAGGAGTGGTATTAATAACTATGGAAGCTTGTTTCCGCCCAAAAACTAAAAAAGGTAATTGCGACTTTTTATCTTGCAATTCTGACTTTTTTTCTCACAAAAATATTTCAAATATAAAATATTATTTAAAAATATTTAATGCAATCAACGTAGCATCCATTTAGCTTCGCTACAGAATATGATTCCGCTATCATTCATTCAAATTAATGCAAACTTGTTTTTCCCATGAAAACTGACCCGACCAATCAAATTAGAAAACATACAAGCTAACCGTTGTGAAAGTAAGGAGAACGTTTTGAACGCTGATTGGTGATGTACTTGCTCAATAATTGATTTTGGATCATTTTTTAACTAATACAAGTTACGGATTGCAGCTTTAAAACATTTAGTATTGTTTTATGTGCTTTTGGCCTTGTCAACCAAGATCGTACAGTGTACAAAGCAATTTGCATATCCGGCTGCGAAACCTTGCCCCCTATAGCCACCATATCAAAGCACCAGAAGGCTTCCATACCCATTGCCTTCAAAACCTGCTTGGCATTCACTGGTGGCATCATGTCACCCATAACAAACTTCGGCGCAAAGCCAACATCACATCTTTTACCAGTGACAATGTTATCAGGTCATGTTATCAGAGTGTCCTCTGACCCAATGCCACTGCAGCTGCTGTATGGTGAGCTCCTGCAGGGACAGCATACTGTGACCGTCCTAAAAAATGCTATGTAGATCATCTGAAATTTATACTGAAGGCCCGTGGCATCCCAGTAACATTCCTCGAAGTACTTCAACTTAAACTATTTATTTACTAACTTGTATCAGTTAGTTGCCAAGGCGACATTTCTAATTTTCATTTAGGTTTTGTAAGTTTAAGTTTTTCATCAGTTATTTAGATTTTATTTCAGCTTTATTTCAATTAAAGCCACAGTCCGTAACTTGTGGCGCTCTAGCGGTTAATAAACAGAACCAGGGTTCCCGCGGGGTCTTAAAAAGTCTTAAATTCTGAACTTTAAATTTAAGGCCTTAAAACGTCTTAAAAACAGGCAGATTTTCATCCGCGGTCTTAAATTTCATTTAGTCAGGTCTTAAAAAAGATTTTACCCTCGTTCATTTCCAGAAACGCTGACCGCAGAAAGTTATTACAAAGTAGCAAAAAAGTATCTAAGTCGCTCGCCAAGAGGCAGTTCACATATCGCGTCTTTTTCGCGCTCAAGTTCATTCAAATGTAAGCGCGCTTATAACTGAAGCGATGCGCTCGTTTTTTTCCAGGCGCAGCGACATGAAAAAAGACATGAAGGATGCGGGTGCACCCAAACACTACGGGTGTTTTTCTCTTCTCCGTAAATAAATCTTGTAACAGAGCAACAGCAAGCGTTTTTCGGCGGTGGAAATCCATTAGCCACTAAAACTTGCATGGTTGCAACTGCATGGTTGCATAGCAACGACAGATGCCACTGGAAAATCGGACCGAATTTTACTATTAATAATAAAAGATAAGCTAAAGTGTATTGTAAATGTCAGTAAATAATTTTTTATAAAAAGAATGAGTCAAAAAAGATAAAGTCTGAAATATGTGAGGTTTATCTTTTTATAAAAACCTTTTTTGTCAACTTTATTTGAACTTGTACATGTTAGTATATAACATGTTGCAAGACACTTTTAAAATCTGGCTATCATTTTTAATCGTATTATTTTAATGTTTATGTTAGTGTGTATTGATGCTAATTTTATTTGTTATTTGCTGTTTTTCGACATAAAACTTGGTGAATTGATTTCATTGTGTAGTATTAGTACTTTTTGAACAGGATTCTGTGATAACAGTGATCATTTTTGGCACTATAATAATTAAATGAAATGTTCATGCCATTTCATCTCTAGTTATGATCAACTGTGATCAACTAAAATCAACTAATTATGTGTTTTTTACAGTAGGCCTATAATATGCAAAGTACAATTTTCTATAAAAAAATTATATCTGATTCTGTTCTTTTCTCTGACACGCGTTGTTGGGTCTGGAAGGTTACTAATGTGATTGCTTTATCTGTAAATTAAGTTAATGCTTTTTCAATTACTGAATTCATTGAAATTCAATGAATTATTTGATTTGAATATTTTTTTGGCAATGCAAAAAAAAGTAGGTCTTAAATTTCAATCTTTATGGTCTTAAAATGTCTTAAAAAGGTCTTAAATTTGACTAACTGAAACCTGCAGGAACCCTGAGAACTGTATGCATCTTGCGGATGAACATTGTAGCCGGAGCTACTTCCCTCTGTTTATGTCTATGACGAGTCACGCAGGTACTGGGCTCCTCTGCAGCGGGGCCGACCTGACCAGTCTAAAAGAGTCTGAAAATGAACACTTATTATAGGTGTACCGTAGTGATTCCAAATAAGACAAAAAACATGGTTTGGAAAATGCATTCATGATGCACTTGCTCATTTATAAATTGTGTAAAATTTGAACACAAAAAAAAGTTACGGACTGCAGCTTTAACAAAATGGGGTTTTAACAATTTTTGTTAAAAATAACACTGAATATGGCTTCTTTTTTATATTTTCCAGATTGCACAGAAAACCAGTATATCTTTGGAAGGGATAAAATATGTGATTATACTTTCTTCAACTCCATTTTAAAAAAATCAACACATTACAGCACATACAGCAAGAAACACTTTAAGATTTTTAAGGTAAGACCAAGATTGAGAAGCTATTCATTAAACTTGTTTTTATCCAATATTCTTACATTTTTATTTTTATTACATTATATCATGTAATAATAATAAAAAAATATTAGTGTTTAAAAAAAAACAGAAGACAACAGTGCTGGGTTGTAACATGTAATCTGGATTACATAATCAGATTCCAAAGATTATACACTTGTAATTGGATTATATTATGTTTTAATATGCTCATAATCAGACAAGTAACATTTTTATTGATAACATGATTACTTAATATTCGCAAAATGGATTAAATTATTCATGATTCATTGATTCTCCCTAAAAACATGTTTTTATCTTTTAAATGTTCCTTTCTAAAACAGTATATGGCTTGTAAATGTTCGTAAAGGGTATAATTACACAGAAAACTGAGGGCACTTTTTGTTTTATTTTGATTTATTTTTAATGTTACATTGGTGTTTTAATTATTAATAATAAATAATTATTTCTTATTACCTTTTCATCAACTTACTAAATTGTTTCACCAAAACCCTGATATAATGTAATATTTAATGCACTTCATGGAGTTAACAAATTTTCAACATGATTTTTTGTATTTTTATATCAGTGTGGTACAAGATTAGATAACACTTTATTTTACAATGTCCTTGTTACATAATGTACTTACCATAGTAATAAGAGTAAATTATGCATAATTACATGCAATTAACCCTCAACCAAAACCGGTAACACTTTATTTTACAGTGTCCTTGTTACATATCTTACATATGTTACATGTACTTACATAGTAATAACAGTAAATGATGCATAATTACATGCAACTAACCCTCAACCAAATCCTAATCCTACCCTAACCCTATAGTAAGTACATGTAGTTGCTTAATATTACTCAGTACTTGCATATATAATTACACTGTAACAATGACACCTTAAAATAAAATGTAACCCAAGATTATCCTATTCTATTGTAATGAACAAGCTAGGTCTCAAGTAATCTAAAAGTAATCAAAAAGTAGTCCAATTATATTACCTAAAATGTGTAATAATAATAAACTTTATTTGTATAGCACTTTTCAGGCATAAAATGGAGTTCAAAGTGCTTTACATAAAAATTGTTTAGTCAAATATAAACACTGACATCACATTCAATGCATCAAATCAAACATAAGAGATTAAAAAAAAATTAATGCAATAGATTATCTTATTAACTACAGGTTTCATTATGTAAATTGTATTTGGTAATGGACTATAATTTGTAAGTAATCTACCCAGCACTGCCAACCAGTTGATCCAAATATTACTTACTTTATCTCTGTAAACTCCCTGTTATGGGACAATTTCACTTGCTGAACAAATGAGTCATGGCTGACTGTGAACAGTGCATTTCTCATAATTGCTGTTTCAGGATGAGGATCTGGTGTACCTCGAGGACCTCAGCGGTAACGGCACGTGGGTGGACGATGAGAAAATAGGACAAGGGAAGCAACGAATTCTTATCAATAACTCCGTTATTGCTCTTGCAGAACAAAAACATCAAGGTTCGTCATTTTGGTGACATTTTTTCAGGAGTTAATGAAAACTCCTGAGAGATAATGAGATGTCTCTATGAGATAATTCTGATATTTTTTGTACAAAATGAAAGCATATAGTGACTTTCAAGGTCTAAAAAAAAATTATAGATATGACTCTGAACTCTGAACTCTGATTTTTATTTATTTTTTTGCAGTTTTTATGTTCATAGATAAGATGGGGGGCGATCAACCAAACCTTCCTTTAGAGTTCAGCAGAAAATACCATATTGCACGAAAGATTGGAACGTAAGTGAACTTGATTTTCAGAAACCTTTGAAATATCATGTACTGATTTTTCTGATGAAGTGCTTGAAAGTTTTATTGTTGTAGAGTTATATCTCATAGCTTCATTATATTGCATTTATGTTCTTAGCAGACATTGTGATTAATACCAGGATACTGTTTTATTTGATTATTTTTGTGCAGTTTGTTGTACTTAAAAAAACCTCTGCAAGCCTTAGAGTTCAGTTCTGATTTATTGCTCAGATCTGATTTGTTTTGTTTGGCTGTTCACATAATTTTTTTAATGTGGCCAATATCAGGTTTAGAATATCAGTCTTGTAAGGACCATCCATTGGCCCAACGACGGAATCCAACGGCCTGGCGAAGGTATAATGCGTGTATGTCTTTTCAGCGCTCCAGTGAAGTTCACTTAATTTATTGGAATTTAGTTTTAGTACGCTTAATCTGACTCCAATTTCAAATGATAATCAAATTTAGATCGTATTTCTGATTAGAAAATAATCATAAATATTGATTATGAATTAATTTAGATCTTTGATTATTCTGATTATCCCATACTTTCAATTATTGGTTCATTACGGACCTAGTGTCGCTTTGAGACGTCACGTCACGTCACGAATGTGCGCTCACGATCACAAACTAGCCAGTCCTGAAATAGTCAGAGGGTGCAGTGCAAGTATTTTACCCTAGGCAGCCGCTCACTGCAGACCCATAGGTGTAATTTTTTATAATATTTGCAGCGTACAACATGCTAAGTCAGGAGATAGTCAGAAATCAGAAGGTCTTCCTAAGATGTGCCCCATGGTCCATTCATAGTGCCTTCAGTTTGATCTATCCTGGACAAAGATTTGCGGAAACACCAGACTACACATTAATCTACTAAAATGAATGATTTCTGAAACTTCAGAATAAATCAAGATGTAACATTTATTTGTCAGGTAAAAATGTATCATGCCAATTACAGAAGTAAATGATTAAAAACCAATTCAGAAAATATATGACATCATTTACTCAAAGATGACTCTAAAAGTAAGCAATGTTTTCCTGACAGAGACACACAGTAATGTGTCAGGGCTTTCCAGCAGGAAAACACTGAAACATCACTGTGGGGGATGATCCTGGTAAAGAGTCCCAAAGACTGCTCTGACACCCAGCCTTAAATACCCATGGGTTATACAAATATCGTTTAGAGTTGTTTGGGCCAATCCATGAACCCTAGGGGGGTAGCACCTGGTTTCTTGAGATATCGTAAAGAGATATCACCCAGAGAGGAGAAACAAGATTCTCCTAAGTTCTCAATCTTTCTCATTAAACCAATGACTGCAATGAAATTAAGACCATTTTACCAATCGCACTGAGACACTTAAAATGATACCTCACATGAAAAGGAAAAAACTATATATTCACAAGATACCTCATATGTATAGACATTCTTAATGAACTTTCAGTGACTTGATGCAGAGATAAGGAAGAAGGGACAGTTTGGACAGGCGATGTCCTGTGCTCTGTCTTTGCTATCTTCTGTCCAGGGTGCATTTTATGGCTTTATTGCAGGGTGCGTTTTTGTCCTTACAGTCTAAACGTAGTCGATTTGTGTTTTCTGACAGAGGCGTCTGTGGTGAAGTGAAGCTCGCCATTGAGAAGGAAACCTGTAAAAAAGTTGCGCTGAAAACTATAAACAAAAATGACTTTCCATCAATAGGGGTAAGAAACAGCTGTACTCACTTTACTGTGTTGGCATATGAACATTATTTGTACAGCGCATTTTACGATACACATTGTTTCAAAGCAATTGCACAGAAATTATAATAAATTGAATGTCTTATAGGGGTATGTTTCTTTTTTCTTTTTTTACTTGCCAAGCCTGAATTTATTTGATCAAAAATGCAGTGAATATAGTCAAATATTATTACATTTTTAAATTTAACATATTTTTGTGTAAATTGTGATAAATTTTTCATTTTTCAGGATTATTTGATGAACAAAGTTTAAAAGTACAGCATTTATTTGAAATAGATTTTTTGTACATTTCTAATTGGCTTTACTCGTTCACTTTTGATCAATTTATTAAGTATTCATTTTTAAAAAATTTAAGCGGGTAACAGTACACGTAAAATAGTTTTTAATTTGAAGTTAATAATTAGTTTTTGCTGTAATATTAAAGATTATGGAATCTATATGATTTTGGTTTATAATTTATAACATTTTGGTATTTTGAGAATCCTATTTCAACTCTTTGGTGATGTGTATCCATGATTAAAAAGATGGTTTAATATTTTGGTCGTACACATGTTTAAGTTTGCCCATACCTGATTGATCAGATGTTGTGTTTGCATTTCACAGACAGCCACACGGAATGCCGAACGGGAAATTGAAATTTTAAAGAAAATTGATCATGTAAGTCATGATGAATGAGTCTTTTAAATGTTCCAGAGCTATTGTACATATCTCATTATTTTTCTGCCCCCTGCAGCCATGCCTGATCAAGACTGAAGATTTCTATCAGACAGAAGATTCCTACTACATTGTTCTGGAGTAGTAAGTCCTTGTTGTGTTTTATTATGGAAGAATTGGGAACATGAACACGCTGGTAGAATTTACTTGAGGTCAAAGAATTTCTACCTGTATTTTATTCATAGATACTTTTAAAAAGTAGTTTGTTGTGAATTATTAGAGAGGGTAATACTTTTTCAAAGCACTGCATAGTATTACCCGTTTCTGGAAGCTTGTTTCCGCCACAGAAGAAAAAAATTAAAGTAATTGTGACTTTTTCTCTCACATCTCTCATTTTCCATTTTTTTTACGTTTTCTCACAATTCCGATTTTATATCTCACAATTCTGACTTTTTCTCTTGCAATTCCAAGTTTAAATCTCACAATTTTGACATTTTCTCTTGCAATTCCAAGTTTAAATCTCACAATTCTGACTTTTTCTCTTGCAATTCCAAGTTTAAATCTCACAATTCTGACTTTTTTCTTGTAATTGTGTGTTTATATCTCAAAATGATGACGTTTTCTCGCAATTCCGAGTTTATATCTCACAATTCTGATCTGGAAAATCTGAATTGCGAAATATAAACTTGCAATTCTGAGTTTAAAATATGTTAATTTAAAAAATCTTATATAATATGACTTGCTGTGTTTGTTTGTTTTTTTGTTTTGTTTTTTGTATTAAATGATATTTATATTTTTGTAATTGAATTTTTGCCATGAAATAGCTTTGAATGCTGACATGGCATTAAATAAAATAATCTGAATCTGAGTTTAAATCTCACAATTATGACTTTTTATTATTGCAATTGCGAGTTTATAACTCACAATTCAGAATTGTGAGATATAAACTTGGAATTGTGAGAAATTGCAAGTTTATGTCTCGCTATACAGATTTTTTTTCTCCGAATTTTGAGCTATAAACACAATTGCAAGTTATAAATCCAAATTGTGATATAAACAATTCTGAGAGAAAGTCAGAATTGTGAGATATAAAGTCCTTTTTTTTTATTTAAGATATAAATTACCTTTTTTATTTGTTGATTTAGAAAAACCTTAAGGCTAATCATTTTGCTCAATAATCGTTATTTGTTTTCTCTTTACATGAGTACATGATTTATTAAGAGATGGTCTATTCTTAAACATCACATATCTCTGTACTTTTTATAGTTGCAGTATAACCCTATATAAATTCATCACAGTTTGTAATCAAGCATGACAGCAAAAAAAAATCACATTCTTTTTGATGAATAATTTCATTATCTCTGTGCTGTGTGTAGTATTGAAGGAGGAGAGCTGTTTGGCAGGATCAAGGCCAAGAAACAACTGGAGGAAGATATCGCTAAACTCTATTTTTATCAGATGCTCAGGGCTGTGGAGGTACGTCTTCATGGGAGATGCTTCAAACAGCATCAATCTCTAAAAGTGTTTTTTAAATTAACAAAGCATGAACCTGCACTACATATCCATAGATGGTCGAATGATTAAAATCAGTCAACTGACACATGTCGAATGTATAAAGATAACTTTGTAGTATCAAATGTTTAAATGGTAACTACACTACAGTAAAAAAATGTTAAAGGGGTCATGAATTGAGAAATACATTTTTCCTTGATCTTTGACATGTAAGAGGTCATTGTACTATAAAAACATCCTGTTTCATCCTTTCGATGAAAGTCCGCCTCTGCAAAATCAGATCAACGCCCACTTCTACATCACATCTTTGGCCCCGCCCACTGACGCATTAGTGAGATGAAAGATACAGGATCACTGGACTGAAAATAACATTACCTTCCAAAGGATCCGAATGCTAGGTCTCAGTAGAGCATTATTTGTTTGTTCGGTACGTTTCACTGTGGATTAAAGGGATAGTTCACTTTGAAATTAAATTTTGGTATGTTTTAGCTTACCTCAAGGGCATCCAAGATGTAGGTGTCTTTTTTTCCGTAGTAGTTTCAATTTTGATATTTTTAGGTCAAACCGTTCTTGTCTGTCAGTCATATAATGCAGGTCTATGGTCACTGTCTCAAAGAGCATGCACAGAGTCCAAATTAAAACAATTCCCCATCGTCCAAATTAAACAATTCCCCATCGTAAGTACACATTGATGGTCTAAGACACGAAACGAGCGGTTTGTGTGAGAAAACGAACAGTATTTATATCGTTGTTACCTCTTGTACACAGCCACGTCCAAGTGATCTGAGAGCGCGGGCGGGTATAGATATATACAATAGAAGTCGCCTTGGCTACTGCAGTTCATTGGAACGAAACCGTAGCCAAGGCGACATCTAGTGTATATATCTATACCCGCCCGCGCTCTCAGATCACTTGGACGTGGCTGTGTACAAGAGGTAACAACGATATAAATACTGTTCGTTTTCTCACACAAACCGCTCGTTTCGTGTCTTAGGCCATCAATGTGTACTTACGATGGGGAATTGTTTAATTTGGACTCTGTGCATGCTCTTTGAGATAGTGACCATAGACCTGCATTATATGACTGACAGACAAGAACGGTTTGACCTAAAAATATCAAAATTGAAACTACTGCGGAAAAAAAGACACCTACATCTTGGATGCCCTTGAGGTAAGCTAAAACATACCAAAATTTAATTTCAAAGTGAACTATCCCTTTAAATGTATTTTTTTGTCTCAAAATCATTATTGTCTAAAAGGCTATGTGGCTTTTAAAAATGTTTTACATCTCATTACGTAAAATGTATGCGTTTAGCAGACACTTTTATCCAAAACAACTTGCAGTAGAAAAACATAAGCAATTAGTCACAGAGACAACAATATTCATAGTGTACAATGCCAGGTTTATTAGAAAGCTACACTAGGAAACAAGCTGGAGCAGAGGTGAAATGGAAAGAAGAATTTATAAAAAATAACAAATGTTCCGTTTCATTCTCCCAGTATCTCCACAATAACGGGATCATTCATCGAGATCTCAAACCTGAAAATGTGCTGCTGGCGTCACATGACGACATCTGTTTGATTAAGGTGTGTTTACCAGTTCTCCTTTAACTGTGGCACTTCCAATGTTCAGAGATCCAGCCAAGCCTTTGTCTTTCTAGTTAAAACAGGATGCCCAGAAATACTCCTGAACCAGAGATAACCGGCTTTCTCAACACATGCAAATTCTCAATGCTTTGCAGATTACGGATTTTAATCAGTCCAAGATTTTGGAGGAATCCTCCCTGATGAAGACGCTCTGTGGGACGCCCACATATCTCGCCCCGGAGGTGTTCACACATGCTGCGACTGTAGGATATACAAAAGCAGTAGATTATTGGAGCCTGGGTGTCCTACTGTTCATCTGGTTAGTGGAGATTAAATATGAATCAGTTGGATCCAGAATTAGTTTATAAGTTCTTAAAGGAGTAGTTCACCTAAAAATGAAATAAAATTATCGTCATTTACTTGTCTTTTTAAAACGGTTTGACTTTTTTCTTTGACTCAAAACGTTAAATATAAATATGTGGATGATATACTGTCCTTTCTTTTGAAATAAAAATAATGAAAGTGAATGAGGACTGGAGGTGTCAAGTTTAAAAAAAGTTGAAAAAGTTAAAGTATCATAAATATAGCCAATATGACTCGTACATTATATTCTAAGACTTGTGTATGAGGAACCGACTGAAATTTAAGTTGTTATTGACTGATAATCTTCATCTCTAGTAGGGCTGAGCGATAAAATATATCATATCGAGATAGCAATAAAATTGACGTTGATAACAATGATAAGCTCTGGACATTTTTACTCGATATGGATCAATCTAACAGCCTATCACACAGCAGATATAAACACGACAACAGCTAGTCAGTGCATGACACTAATAAGTGATTTCTGCGTGTCTCTGTGTGAATGAACATCACGGTTTCGTCTGATACACAAACTCACACATGTGATGCTCACTGTTTACAGCGTCTGCTGGCTCAACATATGAAGACATGAACACGTGAACTTCATCTACACAGCTTCTTTTGAAGGCGCTTTACAAGCTTTTCACGGTTTAATTTGAGAAAAACTACCGTCAAATACACACTGAAACTAAAACTCAAAGATCTTTACCACAAACCGTCAAAATAAAAGTTTGGTTTTACTTCGAGAAATGATGAGAGAAATATATCAATACTATATTCAATTCAATTCACATTTATTTGTATAGCGGTGCGTTTCACAATACACATCGTTTCAAAGCAGCTTTACAGAAAATGCATGAGTCCACATTATAATTTAGAGTGATCTGTTATCAGAGGTAACGGTCTAAGTTATGTACTAAAATGTACTTCTCAAAGTATTAATAATATTATTAATTTGCAAGGAATATCGTACGACCAAGATATTTTTTTCATCCATGTTTTAAATTTATACAGTTCCGTTGTGCAGCATCTTATTTGACAAAAAATAAATAAAAATGCAAGGTTTTATTGTAAATTAATTGCTATATTTTCATTTGATAAAATTTTAAAAGCTTGATTTTAAATTGTTAGTGTTTACATAAATTTGTATTAAATCAAAACACAGAATCCCCCAAAATGAAAATGGAAAACACAGAATTTGGGGAAAAATAAAATGGATTTCATTGGGCCCTAAATTTAAAGGTAGCTACTCTGTGGAGTTTAATTTTGAACAAACAAATTTACATGTTTACATTCATTCTATAGGTCTAAAAAATATGTGGAAAGAATTGTCTTCTCCATTAATGGTAAATGAATATCGTGATGAATATCAATATTGTATGATATGGAAAAAAAAATATTGATTAATATTTTTGCTCATATCTATCAGCCCTAATCTCCAGTGAAATAATAATTGATGTAACTGGATCAATGAGTCAGTAGATCGAATTAGAGAACCAGATCAGTCTGATTTGTGGACAAATCATTCAGACCAGCTGTTGTAATTTAATCAAATTATTAATTGAAAAAAATAATGATTCTTTCTTGAATGTGTAAAGATTTTCCAGTGAGTAAAATGGCTCAACAAAAACTTTTGTATAGCTTCAGATCACTTGCAATATACTACACTAGTAGTATGGACTTTTTTAAAATAATTTTATTGTTACTTTTTCAAAAAGTAATGATATAATTAAAATCAACCACTTTGTTATACTCAGAATTCACCTATTTTGTCATATGGAAGAAAGTAAATGAAGAAATTATTGTTTAAAATCCTTTTATTTAAATGATGGTAACTTGCATGCAAATAGAAATCTACAGAATTCTCTATAAATACTTTTACAATATTCATGAATGATTGGGAAAGTCAATTCATTGGTCAATACATTTAGAAACCCTGAAAGATATGTATATTGTGTGCCCATAATCTAAACTTGTAGGAATATGATATTTATTTCTAAAGCTGTTTGTATCTCTATTGTCATAGTTTGGGTGGTTATCCTCCCTTTAACACCGAGTGCTCCACCATGTCTGTGCGTGAGCAGATCATTAACGGCCTTTATCGCTTCATCCCGTCTCAGTGGAAGAACGTTTCAAACGAAGGTAATGTCTTTGCTCTCTACTAATAACTGGATAGTTATAGTTAAATAGTGTGTATATTATATCAGTTTATATTGTCAGAAATATTTGAACTTAACAGCATACAGTATAAGTTATATATTAATTTTCAGCCAAAGATTTGATCAAGAAGCTGCTGGTTGTGGATCCTCAAAAGCGTCTGAGTGTTGAAGATGCACTGGAACATCCGTGGTTGAACGTATGTGCTGAAAAACCCACCAACTAATGTAAAAAAAAAAAAAAAAAAAAAAAAATTTGAGGTTGTAAATAAAACAAACTATGTTTTACAAGAAAATACTAATTCAGCCTCTCTACTTCAAAATTTTGTTTAGCTTCATGTGTTACTTGCAGTTTCTTTGTAATTATTTGTGAAATTTTCCTAGCTATTTCTGAGTGAAAATCATTATTTAACTAGGATTGAAAGTTGTCAACCTTTAAATATTTAAAATGTGGTTGATTTAAATACAGTAAAGTGTTTCGCAATAAAAAAAGATCATTCTAATGTCTGTGTAACAGGATGACGAGATGAGAAACACTGCAAACCAACTGATGAACCCTGAAAACCAACTGATGAACCCTGAAAATCGTCCAGTGAACCCTGAAAACCGTCCGGTGAACCCTGAAAACCGTCCAGTGAACCCTGAAAACCAGCCGATGAACCCTGAAAACCAGCCGAGGAACCCTGAACACCGACAGACGCGCCGTGAAACATCCAAGGTACAACACCAAAATCATTTATTCAAAATCATTAATTTTCATGTTTATATGGCTATGTGTTGTTTTTAATGGGTGGTATAATGCCCTTTTCACAAGATGTAAAATAAGTCTCTGATGTCCCCAGAGTGTGTATGTGAAGTTTTAGCTCAAAATACCTCACATATATTTGTATATAGCATGTTAAAATTGTCACTTTTTGAGGGTGAGCAAAAACACACCGTTTTTGTGTCGGTCCCTTTAAATGCAAATGAGCTGCTGCTCCTGGCACAGAGGGCGGAGCTTCAAAATTTCAAAAACATTGTGCCTTTTATGTTCAAACCGGAGTCAGACAAAGATGGAGAGACTCAAGAAGTGACAACATGTAGACAACATTTCTGAATGGTTAGTTGATTAATTTATGTATCTTATGTGTAGTAGTTATCGTCTAGTCAACTCTGGTTTGAACATAAAAGGCTAAAAGTTTTTGAAATTTTCAGTGCATGTCTGTAGGCGCGTTTCCATTAAAGATTTGCGCAAAACTTTTGCGGGGGGTTTTTTTTTCTTTTTTTTTTCTTCTAAATATCAATAAAAAACTATTGCGAAATGACAGCGTTTCCATTAACCGATGTTATGCGACTAAAACGTCTTTTTTTTTCCTCTCGCGATAAGTCATTCCAAAAATCATGGCAACGGACGTTGGTAAG
The DNA here is from genome assembly GCA_021554675.1 of Leuciscus idus. NCBI lineage: Eukaryota > Metazoa > Chordata > Actinopteri > Cypriniformes > Leuciscidae > Leuciscus > Leuciscus idus. Next base: position 44,351,736 of record CM038624.1, read on the forward strand.
TTTATATATATCACAGCCACGTACCGCACTAGACATTATTATTATTAATGGAAGGAAACGTAGGCGTGTTATCCAAGCATTAATGGCAAGGAAAGATCCTACTGTGAGCGGCACATATGAGGTGTTTCTGGGTTTTTCTCACTCATTTCTGCTTCGAGGTCTTGATTGTGGCATTTATTTGAGGTTTAGAATCCAGTATTTCTGTCATTCTTATGTCTTTTATGAATTTAATAAAGAACTCTGTCTCGTATTCTGTCCAAACACACCGCGCCTTCTAAGTCAGGTGACTGTAAATGCGCAAAAACTGTTTCCGTTGCAGTTTTGCGAAATATTCCTTTTTCGAATTGCCTGAAAAACCACCTCATGCGAGCGTAAAAACTTTTTTGCGATAAATGGGAGTTTTCGCGTAATTGACGTGTTTCCATTGGGCGTATTTTCAATTCGCAATTTCAATTGGCGCAATTTGAAGGGTAATGAAAAAGCGGCTTGTGTGAGTGCAAGCTGTTGAAGCTCCGCCCTCTGTGCTGGGAGCAGTAGCTCATTTGCATTTAAAGGGACAGACACAAAACGGTGGGTTTTTGCTCACCGTCAAAAATGGACAATTTTAACATGCTATATAAAAATATCTGTGGGGTATTTTTAGCTAAAACTTACATAAACACTCTGGGGACATCAAAGACTTATTGTACATCTTGTGAAAAGGGCATTATACCACCCCTTTAAAAGAAAATATCTCCCTTTGCTTTGAACTTTGAGCATTGTAACTTTGCAGATGTTATTTATGCTCAAACAGCAACATTACACACTAATTAAAGTAAAAAAAGTGAAATCATAATCAACCACCCCTTTAATAAGACAAACCATGCGCGGTACATGCATCTATTCATCCCGAACCGTCACTTTACGGTGCATACAGTCAGTCACAGGCGATCCACACTTAAATCCAAAAGGGGGCATGCACGGTAATTCAACGCTGTTTGCTAACCGCCACAACAGGAAAAAAAACAAAAAGAGTTTCAGATGGCACGCAAGAGCTTGCTAGTAGCCTATACGCTGAGTTTTGATTCATTTTTGTGATGCGCTCCACTAACTTCAAAGAAAGAAAACTGGGACGGCAGAAAGCGGCATCCTGTTTGCTTTCTTTATTTTACAAAAGCACAATTTTGTGTACAAGTACAAGAGTGTACTCACCCTTGACCCTTTACAGTTATTCGAATGTCTTACTCTTATCTGTATGACCATAAATTACTTTTTATTTTAAGTTGTTTCCGCTGTTAAAATGATTCAATATCATTTGCATGAGATACTTTTCAGTTTTGTAGCTGATTGTGACCAAATACCTTTTGTTTTTATTAGCCCTTAGGGCTGGACCCGAATATTCGTTCGGTGGGTTGGTATTCGATTTGAAAATTTGACATTCGAATATTCCTTTTTTTTCTATCACACCTGGGATCCCCCGCGAAACGGTTCTCATTTGCGGTTGATTAAGGCCGGCGACACACTGGCTGCGTGGCGTGAGCGTCTCAGCTGTGTGGCGTGTCCGTTTTTATTTCGGCTCCCATGTTAAAAGGTTGGAGTTTGCACACAGCCTGCGTGAGACACACGTCTCAGGCGTGGGCGTGCATGCTAGAAATAGAACCGACGCCTGGTAAGTGTTCCAGCAACTGGAGTGTTCTCTGGCTAGAGCGCAGAACAGCAGAGCTTGTGTTTTGGGTTAAGCTGCGTTGCTTTGACATTGTGGAAAATAGTAGCCTGGGAAAACCCAGACTACTTCCGGCGAATTTTAATTCTCTCTCCAGGATAGTCTGGAGAAAAGCCCATTCAAACTCATTTCTGTGCCGCCGAAATCGCGGCACCAATCAGAAACGTTTGGGGAGGGATTTACATGATGACGACAGCGCAGCGACGCTGAAGGAGATTTCATTACAAAGATGGATGCCGCCGTGGAACATCACTCGTTCGAATCATAGACAGTATATAAACGAATCAGTTATCGCGTCTGTTTTGAGCGATTTAAACTTACCGTTTTCGTTAAAACCGGAGCAAAGAACAACACTCGAAGCATACGTCATCTCCTTCATCGATCTGATTGGTTTTATGACTATCCAATTGCGCCCAGAGGAATTTGAGCTACGTCGGTTGGTGACGCCCCTTTGGAAATGATTTGTCTACATAGCTTCGCCAGACCCAACACTCAGTTTCAACTGAGAAGGGTCTGGTTTTAACCAGGCTAGGAAAATAGAATAATAGAAACAAAATGTATTAGCCTTTTTACCCGTTATTATCAATCTAAATTAATCTCGTTTTTAATTTAACTTAATTTAGTTTTTCTTTATTTAAATTTAGTTTTTCTTTATTTAAATCTACCCTTTACTGTGTCAGTAATTTGTTAGTCAGAAAAATGTTAGACTACCTTAAAAGTATTGCTTAATTTAACAGACCTGTGTGTGTGCGTTTTATATCACTAGTGCAGTGTCCGTTCTCGGAGCATAAGCCCTGCCCGCGTGAGGCGCGCCGCTTCCCGCTCGCGCTGTTCTGTAGTTTACTAAAAGTTTATTAATTCTGAACGTGTCGCGTCTCGCGATTCCATCTATATTGCAACAATTGCGACACTGCACTCCCTTGTGAAGTCGATTGGATGAACGGTTCTCGAAATAATCAAAATGCAAACGGACATACAGACACATAGAGATTCCTGCCTTTTATTAGAGAAAAGAATATGTTCAGAACCCTCTCTCCGAAGCTTCGAATATTAGATGTTCATTACTACCAAAGCTTCGAAGCTCAAAAAATGGTATTCGGACCAGCCCTATTAGCCCTACAAAAAAATATGACCTATGCAAGAGGGCATTCTGTTTACTGCTTAGTGCTTAATACACTAAAGGAGACTGTACTGTACCACCTACCTCAGGGGGGACTAAATGCCGCTGGGTGGAACAAACTATAATTTGCACTACTGTCTGTTCAAAATAAATGAAAAGAAACCTAGCATTGGAGATTTGTTGCTTTTCCCTGTTGTACCGAACCGAGGTACATACTGAACTGTGACTTCTGTGTACCGTTACACCCTTAGTCAACACCATTGCTGAGTATTTACTCTTTAAAACGACAGGGTACCAAAGACCATGTAACCATAAAGTAGCGTTACCATGTAACCAATCCTGTCACCGTGCGGGCGGAGCTTTTCCAATCATTATTTCCAAGGAGGCTAATTTTTAGAAGACATCTGTCTGATTCTGAGATGGCAAACAGGAACATGGTTTGTGTAACATTAGCAACACATTATTAGCTGTTTTGATAACGTAGTCAAGCAAAGGGCTAATCATATAAATTACCATTTTGTGTCGACTTTCAATCAAATTTTGAATGGATTACATATAGCCTAGAAAGCAAAGACTGCTCCCTTTTATAATCACTAGAAAACTGTCACTTATCTCAGTTTGCGATCTCAAAAAGTTCTGTTTTAATCAATAAGTTGTCTACACTGCACAATGGATCTTTTATTTACATCGTGTCTACACTTCATTAATGAGAGGATTCGCGAGCATACAGAACTCAGCGCTGAACAAAAACTCAGACGTTTTGACTGATGAATGGATTCTGACTAATTTGAACACCTCTGATTGGTCAGTAGATTCAGGAGATCAACAAATACGACAATACAACAAATACGTTTTTTGCTACATTGCTCACTACAGCAAAAACACATTGTATAGAAACATTTGACGTTCTCCAGAGCACAAACACAAATACACACTGGAGCATTTACCTAATCTGTTTTGCGAAACATTATTACAGTATCAACTCAGGATGCTCTTTCTTTTGTTTGAGGGTGCTTCGCATCCTCTAGCACCCCTGTTGAGAGCCTTCCTCTTCTTCTGAATCAGTTTCTGGTTCAAACATTTGGCTAAATTAAACCAATATTCCACTTGCCATTGTGCAGAGTTTACTACAGTAAAGTTGACAGAGTGGACCAAGCTGCTGTGATTGAGTGGAGGCGGGAACTAATTTGCATATTAATGTATCCATGTATACTAAATGAAGCAAGGGTGTAGAGTTACATTCTTGATATTTTAAGGCATGAAGAATGTTATTGTGATTATCAAAGATGAGTTTTAAGGGATAAAATGATTGACTGCAGGGGGACTTTATGATGCAAGTTAAAATTTTAGGGAAACTTGTATTGTTTTATTCTTACAGAGCTGAATTTCAAATCAAAACGCATTGTAATGCTACATTTGTTATTAGAAACTGAATGTGATTTTTAATTAGACATTTTCATCACAGAAACGCAAGGCAAAAGAGGGAGAGGGTGAACCGTCCTCCAAGAGGAAACCTGGGCCTTGACGTTCACACACTTTTATTTCCTGGTGGCCTTTTAAAAGTTTTTTCCTGTGACCAATTATTCCTAATCGTCCAACACTGTTCTGCTCTTGTAAATAAGCATTTGTACTATTTCCTGTCAACAATAAAATGTTTTACATTTTCTACTTCTGTTTTTGATTTCTGATTTAATCCGTATATTTAATGACATGACAGTTATCCAAAAAAACTTCGACATTCATTTATATAAAGTATGAAGAGAATCAATGACAGTGCACAACCCTTTAAAGATCCATTTATGACTGACATTGTTTTAATGTGTGTGTTAATCTGGCTATGTGTTATGTTTTATGTCTGAAATGAGCTTGTTGTGTGCTATTCTACGCTCTACTGCAATTGCCCCTTGTGGGATAACTAACAACCACAGGCAAATCTAGGGCCTTGGGGAGCATCCACGTCTTCCTGACCTTCATTGGTGACAGCCAGGTACTGGATTTGCCCTAAACTTTGACATTGTTTGTCACTGTTGTGAAATTAAACCACTTATTAAAACCCTCCAAGTAAGCTAGCCTGGCGTTGGCATAAAATAACGTCATCATGCAAGGTTGGAAATGGCACCAAGATAAAATGTATATATATATATATTATAAAATAATATAGTTAACCAATATTACACGAGAAAGTGCTGTTTTCTCAAATATTAGCACAATTGTGAATTACTTTTATACAATGGGTTAATATTTGGCAATTTTAGAGACAATATTGTAAATATTGGCTCTTTTTTGCACTATTTTGCAAACGAAATCTAAGCAGAACAGTTGGGTCTACCAGCAAAACACAGCAGTGTTTCGTTCGTGAATGAATCAGCAGGTTTGGACAAATCGGTTGAATTAATAATTCAATGACTCGTTTAAGTATTTATACGAACAGTATTTATATCGTTTTTAGCTCTTATACACAGCCACGTCCAAGTGATCTGAGGGCGCGCGCGCATCCTGCTGTGTGACGTGTACGCAGACTGGTGCATAAATATATATACACTAGATGTCGCCTTGTCTACGGCAGTTCATTGGAACGAATGTCTTTAAGGCGACATAGAGTGTATTTATCTATGCACCAGTCTGCGTACACGTCAGATCAGATCACTTGGACATGGCTGTGTATAAGCGGTAAAAACGATATAAATACTGTTCAATTACTCACACAAACCGCTCGTTTCGTGTCTTAGGCCATCAATGTGTACTTACGATGGGGAATTGTTTAATTTGGACGACGGGGAATTGTTTTAATTCGGAAAAAAAGACACCTACATCTTGGATGCCCTTGAGGTAAGCTAAAACATACCAAAAATTAATTTCAAAGTGAACTATCCCTTTAATTTTATGACTTGAATCATTGCAAACCATAGCAGTTATACATTTTAAAAACCTTCCTAACAAGGAAGTTATGTACATATTTCAAAAGACAAAAAAATATTAAAGCAAATATAAATAAAGCATGACATTGAGCAAACTGCATATGTCAGACAGACACATTTTTATTTTATTTTTTATTTTTTTACTTTTATTTATTTGAACAGGGACAGTGTAAAATATACATTAACCTTAAAAAAAAGGAGAGATGCATTTTACCAGGTTATAGCACTTGTGCTAATTTCCACCTGTAGTCCCTGGGCAGGCTGATGTTAACAGATAAAATCTTATAATAATACATAATACTTAATAATACATTTATCCCAAAAACAGCATTAAAATGATCACACCCTTCATTCATTCCTCAGCATTCATTTACAAATACACTCTCACATACACATCAATTACCATAAATTATGTGAACATGTTTGTTTTAAAAATAGCCCTTTTTTGGCCCGATGTGAAAAATGTTAAAATTTACACATGTGGTCAGCTCGGTTGGCAACTTATTCCACTGTCTGATGGCCATACTTGAGAAAGCTGAGCTGCCGAATGCTGTTTTACACTGAGGAATCCTACACTCGCCCCGAACAGTCGACCGAGTGGCTCGAGATGTCATTTCTGAACTCAGTGAAATAAACTTTTTTAACGGAGGAGCTGCAGTACCATTTATTATCTTGAACAAAAGACAGAGATTTGAATATATGATTATGTTTTCAAAACTTAATATACTATGTTTTTTAAGAATATGACAGTGGTGAAATAACCGAGATTTCTTGTCATGAACCTTAAGAGAGCTTTTGTACAATGATTCCAGGGGCCTTAATGCTGTTTTACATGCCTGTGACCAACTCGTAATGCAGTAACGAAAGTGCGGAAATATCATCGCATTTAGATATAAATTAGATGCATCTATGGTCAAAGAGTTTCTAATATATCTAAAATGTGCTATGTTCATTTTCAACGTGTTAGTTATCTTTTTAATGTTTTTTCATATTTAAATTTGGGTCAAGAATGACTCCTAAATATTTAATTTGGTCAACCCTTGAAATTTCCTGACCTTCAATTATGATTTTTGGTTCAGTTTTACATAGTGATAACTTACGGCGGTTTGTGAAAAACATAGAAACCGTTTTGTCAACATTCAAAGTTAAATGAGAGTTTTTCAGCCAAATGGAAATCTTTTCCATTTCCTCAGTTAACTTTCGGGCAACATCCTTAACAGTTTTACCATGAATGTACACCACTGTGTCATCAGCATACATTATCATTTTAGCATTAATACACACAGATGGAAAATCATTCATATAAAGAGAAAACAACAAGGGCCCTAATATAGAGCCCTGTGGCACACCCATAGTGCATGCTCGTAAGGGAGATGACACATTATTTATAGATACACACTGCTGCCTTGCACTGAGAAAAGATTGAATCCAATTAATTGTACTTGTACTAATAGAGAAATGTGTTAATTTATCTATCAGTAGGTCATGGTTTACTGTATCGAAGGCCTTACGCAAGTCAAGAAAGACCGCCCCTACAACTCCTCCACTATCCAGACTTGATTTTATTTCCTCTATTAAATAGCAACATGCTGTCTCCGTTGAGTATCGTTTTCTGAAACCAAACTGGAGAGGATGTAATGCAGCATTGTAATCAAGATGTTCCACTAGCTGAGCTGCAACTACTTTTTCAAAGACTTTGGAGATAGTGGGAAGGATGCTTATAGGTCGATAGTTAGAGACTTGGAGCTTGTCTCCTGACTTGTGTATAGGCTTTACTATAGCTGTTTTCAAAGCTGTAGGAAAGATACTTTCATTTATAGACTGATTTATAACCTTAGTTAACACTGGAGTTAAAATTTCCTTGTGCTCTTTTAAAAACACAGAATCAATGGCAAAAATGTCTTTAGATTTACTATTATTTAAGTGTGATATGACTTTCAAAACTGTCCCTTCATCAACATGAGATAATTTAAAGAATGACTCATCACAATTAAAGTTATATACACAAATTGATTTCGGGAACGTATCTGCCAGATCCCGCACAGAATTTAAAAAATAATCATTAAATTGTGTTGCCAGCTCTGTATTGTCCTTTTGAATAACTTAAGTTAAGTTTAAGTTGCACATTATCACAATTTGTTTTTTCTTTTCCAAGTAATTTATCCATACTTTTCCAAAGAAGTTTACTATTGCCTTTTGCATCTTTAATCAAATTTAAATAAAAGTTTGCCTTGGCTTTTCTAAGCTGTGTGGTAACTTTGTTCCTTAGACTTTTATATACATAATGATCAGTGGTCAATTTTAATTTAAGAAAGGTTTTAAGTGCCAGGTCTCTCTGCTTCATTAGATCCCAAAGAGAGCTACCAAACCATGGCAATTTCTTTTTTTTTTTTTTCTTTTTTTTTTTTCAGAGTTCTTCAACCCTGTTCCTGGGGACCTACTGTCCTGCAGAGTTTATCTCCAACCCTAGTCAAACACACAGGAGCCAGCTAATCAAGCTCTTCAGGATCGGTGTGCTGAATTCAGCAGGTTGGAAATAACCTCTATCATGAATAGTTGTGAAATATTGTATTATGGGTGTTTAGATTCTCATACGGTAGACAATGTCGTGAGCTTCATCAAAGGAGTCAGAGAGCGCTGACTGGACTCGACTCCTCCAGCTCAGCAGTTTGGGTCTGTTCTTCAGAATGTCCCTCCCGCCGCACAGGGGCTGAAAGAGACAAGTGAACGTATTTTAAAGATATTTAGCCCTATAGCCAAACATTTCAACACCATGTGAACTAAGGCAGGTAGTCATTTATTAAAGAGGTCTCTGGATTTGGCAGCCCCATGCGTGGCAGTAAAACCTGTGCAGTAATACAAAACCTATTAAGTCTGCCAGAATGAAACAGGTAAATGTTGTTTCAAATAGTTTTAGATGAAGAATATCACTTCTTAAATATGTCAACTAGCCACATATCAAACCCTATACCTCAAGCAAGAAGACTGTGGCAGCATGTAAACGTGTGTTTGCATGATGCCAGGCTGTGTATTCATCCACTCGCGCTCTCTTCTCTGGCAGTTTGGGGTACCAGTGATCAGGGACATTATAGGTTGTCGCCAGATACTTCAATATGGCGTCACTGTGACCAAAAACAAGAGCTTGGAGGAATATTTCACCAAATAATGACAATTCTGTCATGTATTCAGAGTTGTGTCATTCCGAGTAAACGATGAATGAGAAATTATCAGTTTTTTTCAGGTTTGTCTTTGAAAGAAATTGTTTTTGTTAAACAGACCAAATAGAACAAATGCACATACAAATAAAGTACATGCAAAACAGACTTCCCCAGCTCTTACCACACTTCCCAGCAGTCCCAGTGACAGAAGGGAGAAATTAATAATAGTAATAATAAAAATGCCTTCTGTCCTTCTGTTTATCTCAATACTGGTTTTGCTAGATCTTAGTGCTGCATTCAACACTATAGATCATAAAATACTCGACTATAAAATTACACTGGTATTCAGGGACAGGCATTAAGGTGGTTTAGGTCATACCTATCAGACCGTTACCATTTTGTCTATTTAAATGGGGGGAAATCTAAGCTAATGTCTGTAAATTATGGAGTGCCACAAGGATCTATGTTAGGCCCTATGTTAGGGTAATCTATGTTAGGGTAATATTTTAAGAAAACATGGAATTAGATTCCACTGGTATGTCGATGATACTCAGTTATATTTCATCACGACTAGATGAAATCTCTAAATTATACAAGTTGACAGAGTGTGTTAAAGATATAAAATATTGGATGACCTGTAATTTTCTTCTATTAGACTGAGGCATTACTTATTTGACCAAAACCTGTACACAGAATCTCTTAGAATACAATTTGCATTTAGAAGGATGTACTGTTACTTCATCCTCTACAGTTACAAGACCTGGGGGCGCATTACAGAAATATCCTAACTTTAGAATCCTATCTTATCTGTTTGGTAACCATGGCAATTTCAGTTTGGACCTCATTTAGGACAAAACTATTACAAAATGACATTTCTTAAGTGCATAATCTTAACTACGGATAGGAAAAGGGTAGCCTATTACAGAAGCATCCTAACTCCACAAAAAATCCTAAAAACTGTCTTAACTTTAGGACAACCCCAATGGTGTCCTAACTTCAAAATTATATGAAAGCCAACTGTAAAAATCACATAATAATAGCCCTGTCTGAGAATGGCGTCACAGATGAAGAACAGCGATGTTTGCTGTTGGAAAGACTTTGTGAACATCTATGTGATGTGCTGCAATTTGACAAAAAAAAAAAACTCTGACAAATAATTACAGACTCCTATGAAATAAAAGGATTAGGCTTTGCCTTTTCTACCAAGCTTATCAAAACTTCACTTAATGAAAAGCACCACTAATTTAGTTTCTCCATTCTCCAGTTTTTCCGTTTTACTTCACAGCAGCTGTTTGCAGTAGCACCTCACTGCAGTACACGAGATCCAGGGGGCGGAGTTGGATCCAGATCTAAGGGGTTGGAGATTGTTAGATTTAGGGTTGGGTTTGGGGATCAGGGGGTGGAGATGGGTAGGTTTAGGGATGGGTTTAGGGATCAGGGGGTGGAGATGGATAGGTTTAGGTATATTTAAGGTGGGAGATCCAGATCCAACTCCTCCCCCTGGATCTCGTGTTCTGCAGTGAGGACCATCTCACTGTTTGGGCGTCGTTGGTTGCTCGGTAACCGACCTGAGAGTTGATTACTGAACTCGATGCAGGGGTTTAAGATTTCCTAACAACAGATAAGATGAGATTTTGTAAGATAGGATAAGAATGCTAAATCAACTTAAAATTTGCTTTTGTAACATGAATTTATGAAAAATCCTTGATTAACTTGTCAGAGGGAGGGGAAGAGGGAGGGGAGGAGGGGGGGAAGAGGGAGGGGAGGAGGGGGGAAGAGGGAGGAGGGAGGGGAGGGGGGAAGAGGGAGGAGGGAGGAGGGAGGGGAGGGGGGAAGAGGGAGGAGGGAGGGGAGGGGGGAAGAGGGAGGAGGGAGGGGAGGGGGGAAGAGGGAGGAGGGAGGGGAGGGGGGGAAGAGGGAGGAGGGAGGGGAGGAGGGGGGAGGGGGGGGAGGAGGGAGGGGGAGGGCTAAGGGTTTGATACAGGACCACGATGTACCATGCAGGACGTATCTTAAATTCCATTTAAATTTGGGTATGTCCCAGCTACTGACAGTTGGCATGTACACCAAGTGTACAGAGATAGAGAGGGAGAGGGAGAGAGAGAGGGAGGGAGAGAGAGAGAGAGAGAGGGAGAGAGGGAGAGAGAGGGAGAGAGAGAGAGAGAGAGAGAGAGAGGAGGAGGAGAGAGAGAGAGAGTAGAGAGAGGAGGAGGAAGAGGAGAGAGAGAGAGAGGAGGAGGAGAGGAGAGGGGAGGGGGGGGGGGGGGGGCTGTCCTGTACTAGCTTGGACGTCCTGTGGTTTAGCTAAATTTAAGAACACCCTGGTCCTGTATCAAAATCTAAGTCACGTCACAACCACACACACACCCCTTGCCCACAGCCATGGCCATATTTAAGAGGCAAAGCGACTGAGGGATCCCAAACAGGAAAACTTGTTCCCATACAGAAGAACTCACATTTGCAGTTGACTATGGCTGGCAGAAAGGCAGTGAAAGCGTACTTAGATCTCGTGTCGCAGCCATGCAGGGCTGTGCTAATATTCCTCAAAGACAACAAAATCCCACATACGGTGGAAAGCATTGCGATACAAAAAGGTAAGCAGCATTATTGTGAGTGTGTTGTTCAGTAGAGGAGTTAGAGTTGTCTTGGATGCATTTGTCGACTTCAGATGGAATGAATCCAAACCTGTACAAAAGTTTTGCTGCATATACAGTAATCTTTATATTCAAACTTAATTTCATTAAGTTTAACCTTCACAACTTTGATGTCCTTGAACTTGAACCTCTAGGGCAGCATAAGACACCTGAGTTCATCAAACTCAACCCCATGCAGAAACTGCCAGTGCTGGAGGACAATGGATTTGTTCTCACTGAGAGGTAAAGAGAGAGTGAAGCATGAAAAACAGATGAAACCTTTGGTTAAAAGAGCAAATGAAAGTCAGGAGAGAAAGCTGCAGAGATTAGGCATTTAAAACAACGAGGACAAGTGAACTCCTGTACAGCTGTATTATCAGTAGTGTTTCCTAAATGTTTCATTTATTGGTATTAGCTATTAGTAGTATTTTACTTTACTATTTGGTATTACATTGGGGGTGGAAATGAATAGGCTTGGACTCGGTGCTGGTAATCCAATGCACAAGACAATGGTGACACCAGAATAACAATATTCATGATTCTGAAGCTGAAGCTGAAAACAGAATTATTTTAGACTATTATGCTTGCACTGTCACTGACTATATTACTGTATACTGACTATAAAAAAATAATACTTTTTACTGGTAACATAAGACATCTGGCATTATCAGGACCCACAAATATTCCCCCATTGCATTATTATACATTATATTTAACATTATATATAGAAGATTAATGTATACTGACACTAAAACTCTGAAAACTAGATTTTTTTTTTTTCGCACAATAATTTTTATTTTGGGTGAACTATCCATGATACATTGTCACCATCCACGATACATATTGATGCATTTTTTGTATTGCGATATTGTGACATGATATGTTGTTACACCCCCTAATTATTATGAATTTCTCCCCTTCTGTCACTGGGACTGCTGGGAAGTGTGGTAAGAGCTGGTGAAGTCTGTTCGGTCTGTTTAACAAAAACAATCATCATTTACTCAGAGTCAGAATGACATAAAGGCTCAATAAATGATGACCAAAATTGTCATAATTTGGTGAAATATTCCTCCAAGCTCTTGTTTTCTGTCACAGTGACGCCATATTGAAGTATCTGGCGACAGCCTATAATGTCCCTGAACACTGGTACCCCAAACTGCCAGAGAAGAGAGCGCGAGTGGATGAATACACAGCCTGGCATCATGAAAACACACACACGCACATTTCCTCAGTCTTCTTGCATGAGGTATAGGGTTTGATATGTGGCTAGTTGATATTAAAGCGGTGACATTATTCTTCATCTAAAACTATTTGAAACAACGTTTACCGGTTTCATTCTGGCAGACTTCATAGGGTTTTGTATTACTTCACAGGTTTTTTACTGCCACGCATGGGGCTGCCAAATCCAGAGATGCTTGAAAAGGCGCTATCAGACCTGGACGGCACGCTAGACAAGCTGGAAAACATGTTTCTGAAGAGACAGGCCTTCCTGTGCAGTGATGACATCTCATTGGCCGACTTGTTAGCAGTGTGTGAGCTCATGCAGGTAAATAGCGTTGCTAAACATACTGTGAATGTTCACACAGAGCAGTTTAAAGGACCTCTTTAATAAATGACTACCTGCCTTAGTTCACATGGTGTTGAAATGTTTGGCTATAAGATCTTTAAAATACGTTCACTTGTCTCTTTCAGCCCCTGTGCGGCGGGAGGGACATTCTGAAGAACAGACCCAAACTGCTGAGCTGGAGGAGTCGAGTCCAGTCCTCTCTCTCCGACTCCTTTGATGAAGCTCACGACATTGTCTACCGTATGAGAATCTAAACACCCCTAAACTGTCTCCCTATTTAAAAATACAATCTGTAAAGATATTTTTCACACCTATTAATAATTAACATGGCAAAGTTTTTACCTTCTGGGATCAGTGATGAATTTTTGCCTTTTGAAAAATGTAGGCTAAACAAGTCATTTTGTTCGGAAGGTTTGCTATGGTTTGCTTTGCAATGACATTTTCTCTCAAAACCAAAGAATAACATGTAAATATAAAATTGTGTTTGTAATATAAAAAAAAAAAATATATATATATATATATATATATAATAAAATAAAATATAAAAAAAAACTGTACAAATATTTATATAATAAAGTGGTACAGTGTCAGACATTCTGGATGAATATGCATTGTAAGATTTTCACACAAATAAACAAATGAAAATCAGACTCAAGTGTTGTGGGATTAACTTTCAGTGACTGAAATGATATAGATTAGTTTGCATAGCATTTAATTTGCTGTATATTGGCAAGGTTCACAAACAATGTTCATATTAGTAAGGACACCAATCTCCTAATCCTCTTTGGTCTGTAATATCCTATAAATAGTATACTAGACAAATTGTACTAGTTTCTCCTTTATACCTCATGATATAAATAGCAAAAAAGTCTGTTTTTGTAACGTTATTTTAAAATAATCAACATGACAAAACTGTATCGGGATACAGTACTTAATTGCTCATTAAAACATATTTAAAACACGCACTATTGTAAAAGTATTATAAAAGTAATGCGTTACAATATTGCATTACTCCCAAAAAATTAACTAATTACTAACATTACTTGTGTGTTGCTTTTTCTCACCAGAGATTTGTTGAATTAAAAAAAAAAAAAAAGGTAAACGTAAAGGCCCTTTCACACCAAAAGTGAAATGAATAATCCTCAGACTGAAGGAAAAGTAAACTCATGCCTTACTATAGTGGGAGCAGCTCAACCAAACCTTTCAGCTGTGCTGCCATTCTGCTTTGCAGAAGAATAGGACGAAGGAGAAGAAAGTTCAACACTCTTACTTCAGCAATCAAATGAAACACAAATGTGATGTTTATCTAAAGTCATTTTTGCTTATGGGTTTGGTTGAATTGGATCATCAAAGGTCAGCAGCAAAGACAATGGTAAATAATGTGACATTTATTCTAGAACTACAATCCCCATCAAGTTCACACAGACACACACAACGCCTCTGCATTTACTCCCGATTTCTCTCAACATGGGAACAGTGAGCTGTCAGTCAATAAATGGGAAAACAAAGTCTTGCGTTACTTGTTTGAAAAAGTAAATAAGATATTGTAAATTTTAAAAGTAATGAATTACTTTACTAGTTGCTTGAAAAAAGTAATCTGATTACATTACTTGTGTTACTTGTAATGCGTTACCCCAACACTGTATATATATACATGATACAACCATAATATTTGACCACTTTTAAAGTTTTAAAACAATTTAAATCCACACTGAATCGTCCCAACCTGCACAGAATGGTGGAGCCAAAGCAAAGTGTCTTCATATCAGTGTCTGAAATTAAAAACCTATTCAAGAAAATTAAAACATACTAAATCGGTTCAAGATTTTTGAGGGATGTTGTTCATCCATTTGTATTGATGGCAAAAGTATCCATTTTATTTTTTTGTTTCTTTGGAAAAAAGATATTTCAGCTATTTAATTCCAAAAGTCATTGTTTATAATTAAACAAACATTACAAAGTTTTGTAGATGCTGCTTTCATTCCATGTTGTAATTGCTCTGTATGCTTTCTAATCGCTCTCCCTGTACTTTGATGCCATACAACGATCGTTCTGCACAGCGTTGCTTCAAGTCAAACACACCTTAAATCTGCAGAGGTCAGGTGGTACAGCGGACATGTGGTACAAGTCGTAGCTCTCGGAAAATTACAAGTTTACACGTGAGTTCGACAAGCACACAAATGCTTTTTACAGTTCAGAATCGTTACAGAAATTACGACATGGCGTGAACGCACCTTTACTACAGTTTGTATCAATACGATGTACAACTTCAAGTTTATTAACTGATACAGTTTTAATTAGACATTTTCATTACAGAAAGGTAAGGCACAAGAGTGAGAAGAAAACTCATCATTCAAGAGCAAACCTGAGTCTTGATGTTCACAAACATTCATTCTTGTAAATGCATATTTGTACCATTTCCTGTCAACAATTTAAAAAAAATTACAATTTCTTCTCCTTAAAAATTATTTAAATCATCACAAACCATTACATTTATTAATTTAGCAAATCAGGCTACCATTTTGTTATATCCAAACTTGTGGATAATATATTCCTCGCTTCAAACTCTTTATTAATCAAACATAATATTGAGCAAACTGCATATCCATGTCAGACAGATACATACAGTATATGGCAGAAAGTTGAAACACCTTGCCATGCTAGTCATACTGGATCAGTAGTTTGTGAAATATATCAACTGTATAGAATGAATTGCTGTGAATAGAAAGACTTGATTTTTCACAGTTTAGCTGTGAACTTATCTCTTAAACGGTAGACAATGGCATGAGCTTCATCAAAAGAGTCAGAGAGCGCTGACTGGACTCGACTCCTCCAGCTCAGCAGATTGGGTCTGTTCTTCAGGACGTCCCTCCCGCTACCGAGGGGCTGAAAGAGACAATCAAATGATATCAAAGATGCAAAGGCTTTGTAGGCACACGGTCTATTTATGTTTTTACATGTACAATTGTGGATGAATATTAGATTTCGCCTTAATGAATGCCACATTACTATGGAGGACCACAAGCGTCTCGGAAATAGTAAATATTGAGACTTTTATTTTGTTTTTAATTTGAACTGTTTATTGACGGATGTATACATTTTTTTATTACTCTTTTTATAACCCATTAAAATATCAAATAATAAATTGAAATATAGTTTATTTATTTATAAAGTAATACATTCATTTGGAACACATTTATTATGGCTATATTGTACTTTATTGTACAATTAGTTATTAATTAATGCTTTATTACTTATTAACTAATGCTTTATTTAATGCTTTATAACTATTTCAGAGACACTTGTGGTCCTCCATATATAAAGTCACCATGAAATAAAAATTGGCAATTCTTGTTTTTTTTATGGAATATAGCAGTATTTGTTATAAATAGTTTATCTGCGCACATCTTTTTCTTTTTCTTCATATGCCTTCATAATCTGTAATCAAAATATTTTCCTTTCCATCTTGCATCTCTTCTCTGATGACAACCGGTCACTCACATGAGATCAACCAATAGTAAACTACAGCCATCAAACAATCCAATCAATTCCCTATGGGTAAAATCAAGTCCCGCCCCTACATTTATTCTTGTTCAAAAAGCCATTTCACTTAGAAATACAACACAATATGAAAGAAAAGATCACAACTTGTGTTTCATGCTGACTTTAAAAGCTTAAAATTAGATGGTTTTCTAATAGCAATAACTTGTTCACTATTCACAACATCATTATATAGTATGTTTAGCAACGCTATTTACCTGCATGAGCTCACAAACTGCTAACAAGTCGGCCAATGAGATGTCATCACTGCACAGGAAGGCCTGTCTCTTCAGAAACATATTTTCCAGCTTGTCTAGCGTGCCATCCAGGTCTGATAGCGCCTTTTCGAGCTTTGCAGGATTTGTTGGCTGTCCCGTCATGAGAGGCAGTAAAACCTGTACAGAAATACAAAATCTATGAAGTCTGCCAGAATTAAATGTTTTATAGGTTAAAATGTAAAAATATGAAATGTATTTTCTCACAGAGAATGATGTGATAAAAACTGCATTTCTGTCATGACAACTCTCGGAGTGTTTGGCATGGTAATGGATATGTCAGTGTTGATATGTTTGCTCTAGGTGGAATAGATCTGCTACGCTGCTGCTGTAGGTTATTGCTGCTGCTGCAAAGCAAATACAGGACTTGCTACTGCCGAAACATTCATGACACGCTGCTGTGAGCAAGTAAGACATACTGCTGCTGTACAATATAGAGTACATGAATTACCCGTAGCAGATCTATACAGGTGGAGCTGGGGAAGGTGGAGGGTTCTTGAAAGCACGCTGCAACTGCTACAGAAAATGCTGACTTAAGCCCCGTTCACACTGCCAGCGATTTTGTCGCTGCATGTCGCTAGTCTCTGTACTGTGAAGTCGCTTGTGGGCGTTCATAGTGCTGTCGCTCTAATGTGACTGGTAGACTGCACGTCTGGCCATATCTATACAAAATACCATCACAAGTGATATATACAACTATATCATTTTAATTTGACTAGGATTTAGGCTCAAAAGAAACAGTATGCTGTTGGGAGAGTGTTTTTATATTACCACAGCAGTGTTCAGTGGATTAAATCATTTAGCCTACTGGATTAACGATCGATCAATCAACAGATTAACTCATACTGTCATAAATTACTAAAACGTCATTCGAATTTGACAAATAATCAATTTTCTTGTTCCTAATAGTCAACATAATGCAGGGGAAACTGTAAAATTATCTGCAGCAGTGCTAAACTTGCATCATAATTACAACACTCGAACTAAATGTGTGAATTAAACTCACTGAGACTGTCGACAGTTTCTTTTCCATGCATCATTTTATTATATCCATGTATGTGGTTACAGTCAAATCATATAAAACAGTGAAATCGCCCTCGAACTCCTGTCTTGCCTGCACTCGAGACGGTGACGTGAGCTGAGCTCCTCTGAAAGTCTTCTTTCCTATTGGTTGTCGCTCGCGAAAATCGCTTCTCATTTGCATAAAGTTGAAATTTCTGAACTTTTGTCGCGCGTCTCGTGTCGCTTGACACGCCCACATTCTGTCGCCAACGGTCACTGTCGCTCGTGTCGCCGGAAGTCGCCAGCGCTCCATTGAAATGAATGGGATCATGTCGCTTTGTCGCTGCGTGTCGCTGGCAGTGTGAACGGGGCTTAAGTATTTGAAAGTTGAGCAACGAGCTCATTGGCTACTGATACAGCAGGAACCAATCAGCTGTGCCCTATAGAGAATGATGTGATTGCAAGCAGATTGAGTTAAGGACCTAAGGATCAACCTGCGCCATTCAGTTTCATGACAGAACCTTGTATGTATAATAATGTTGTTTTTGATGACGTAAAGCATGTCACAATGCTGTCGCTGCTTTAAATATCATGTCAACTAGCCATATATCCAACCCTATACCTCAAGCCAGAAGACTGTGGCAGCATGTAAACGTGTGTTTGCATGATGCCAGGCTGTGTATTCATCCACTCGCGCTCTCTTCTCTGGCAGTTTGGGGTACCAGTGATCAGGAACATTATACGTTGTCGCCAGATACTTCAATATGGCGTCACTGTGACAGAAGACGGTAAATAATAGAATAGGTTAACAATAGAAACAATAATTCAAACTACTGCAACTAATAATAATTTTAATTTTAAACGTATAAATGCTCTTTTTTTTTCTAACTACACTTTACCTCTCAGTAAGAACAAATCCATTGTCCTCCAGCACTGGAACTTTCTGCATGGGGTTGAGTTTGGTGAACTCAGGTGTCTTCTGCTGCCCTACAGTTGCATGTTTAAGGGTATTAAAGTTGTGAATGGTTAATGTAGAATAAAGTTCAGTAAATTAAGTTTTAGTATACAAAGTTCTGAAATAAATACAGGACTATATAAATCGGCAGGATGACCTTTGTACTGGATTGGATTCAAGCCAGCTGGACTTTACAAATGCATTGCACAGCCTCCACTGAACAAATACAACACAATAATGCTGCTCACCTTTTCGTATCGCAATGTGTTCCACCGTATGTGGGATTTTGTTGTCTTTGAGGAATATTAGCACAGCCCTGCATGGCTGCGACATGAGATCTAAATAGACTTTCAATGCCTGTCTTCCAGCCATAATCAACTGCAAGTGTCTCCCCCTGTATTGACAGAAATAACCTGTATTCCTGCTTTGTCAAGCGTCACTGGTCGATAGTCCAATCACAAGCTTAAAAAAGATATGCTGTCTTCCTGCAGGGGGCTGATAGTGGCTCACAAACAGAGAACGTTCTCTTATTTGAGACATTTGTACATTAAATAGTCTATTGTTTTAAATATATCAAGTTCAATTATTAAAATTTGCATTCTCCTCCTGTAATCTCTATACAATTATATTTTTAAAAAACTCAAGTAATTGTAAACGACAGTGATTGGTCGATTCTTATCAGTGTTGAGAAAAGTAACAGATACCACGTGTTTCCACGTGGTATGACACTGCGAGACTAAACGAAACGTTATCGATTATTATTGTAAAATCAAAAAACGTTACATAATTTAGGACTAAAACATCCCTGATTCTGAAAAATATAAACCTTATTGCACACGTAAAAATATTTTGTTTAATGTCAGTTTTCTATCAAAATTTTTTTGTTGACTTTAAAATGAAGTAAATTCAAGTATGATTCATGCAGTGATTTTTAGAGATTGTAAAATACCTGAAAACTTTAAGAATGTTGAGAATAAAAGATAACTGACTGTGAAAAAAAATACAGAGCATTATGTGTTGTGAAAAAAATCCTTTATTTTCAAAATGTTTGTTGACATTCAAATAATTTCAAGCATGTTTAATGCAGTGATTTCATGACTTGTATCTTTTTTCGCTTAAGGTCACAATATGAATCCATTTTACAGAATTACAGCAGAAACCTGCATCATACAAGTACACTGATTCTAAAGAGTATTGCTCCATAGAGTTTTATCCATATTCATTTCTTTAAAACACATCCGAGATGTAATACTATTGAAGGTCCCTCATTATGTGACTCTCCTTGATATAAAAGATAGTATTCATTTTGAAAGCACATGATTTCGTGCAGTCTGTATGTGAATAACTGATCACATGCTTACAAATCACTATATAGTACACTATTGTTCAACATAAGTATCTTTAATTCAGATATTTGCTGATCTCACATTTCCATGTATTTTTGGCATATTTTACGCATGCCCTTTCAAATATTAAAATACAGTACTTTGTGAACGTATTGTGTGTTTTACATTGGTGTGGACAGTAGAGGGCCCTCATTACCACTGGCAGCAGTGAGCTTCTTTCTAGAGCGAAACTCACTCTGAATCTCCAGAAATGTCTTGTTCTTGGTCTCTGGGACCACAAAGAAGATGTACGTGGCCACCAAGCAACAGATAACGAGGAAAACAAGGAAGCAGTACTGCTTTAGGCCATTCTGGGAGAGATAAAGAAAAAATGTACATTGTTAAAAACAAAGCCTTTAAATTCACATTTTTAAATAACTATCATTAAAAAGTCATTAACTCTCATAATTTTACAAAATATGCATGGTAAATAATATGGTCCAGTGTCTTGGACAAACACAGTTGCTTTGTGAAATTGTTAATAATAAAAATGTTGGATAACCCATTCTGTACATAATACACAGTGTAGCACCAAATGTTTTTGTAAACCAGTCCCACTCAAAATAATGCACTTCTCTAAAAAGAGGGGAAAAGGCATTTGTATATACCACAATAAATGGGAAGATCATGCCGATTAGGAAGAAAGAGGTCCAATTGATAGAGCCAGAAATCATGTATGCAGCAGGCCGATCGGTTTGGGTAAACATCTCAGTTGTTAAAATGTTTGTCACACCACCTACAGCACAAAGCACATTTATATCACTGATCAAACTAGTGTGTGTTTACACCAGTGTGTGCCAATGCACACAGCAATAGTCTAGACAGAATACAGTTTGTATTATTGTTAAAAGATTACTGAGTTATGTAATTTTCTGTCTTTGCTTTCTTTCTTTTTTGCTCATTCATTCACCTGGTCCAAGGCCAAAACTGAGGATGAAGGCAAAAACACAGGTCATACTAAGGTAAGGAACCCAAGTGCTGGACTCCTGTGAGGGAGAAACAACAAACACATCAATAAATTGCAAGAAATCAATAACTCTTTACGATAACTCTATACAAATAAACTTGAATTGAATTGAAAACATTAAATTAAATCTGCATACATATAAATGTTTGAAACAAATATTAAGATCACAAACGTTATGCCATTTTTCAACGTATCATACAGTATGACTGCAGTTTATTGAGACATTTGACACTCTTAAAAATAAAGGTTCCTATTGGAATTGGTTCCACATAAAGTTATAAGATTGTTGTATTGGGCAGCAAATAAAAAATATAGCTGATAGTTCACCCAAAATAAATGTTGCTCACCCTCATGTCGTTAAAAAAACCTGTAAGACTTTCATTCATCTTCGAAACAAATGAAGATCTTTCTGATATAATCTGAGAGCTTTCTGTCCTAATCCATATGAATTGAGCAGTTTAATCCAAATTTACTGAAGAGACTCGATTGCTTTATATGATGAACAGATTTAATTTAAGCTTTTATTCACATTTAAACATTGATCAGCGAACATAAACAGAAGCTCAACCGAACCTGCTTGACGCGCGACAACAAACCTCATTGGTTCCTGCTGGAGCTCAAACGTGCTGCGTAACACGAGAAGGAACCTCATTGGTTCTTGCAGAAGCTCAAATGTGACGCGTAACACAAGAATTAACCTCATTGGTTCTTGCTGAAGCTCAAACGTGATGCGTAACACGAGAATGAACCTCATTGGTTCTTGCTGAAGCTCAAACGTGACGCGTAACACAAGAATGAACCTCACTGGTTCTTGATGAAGCTCAAACGTGACGCGTAACACAAGAATGAACCTCATTGGTTCTTGATGAAGCTCAAACGTGATGCGTAACACGAGAATGAACCTCATTGGTTCCTGCTGAAGCTCAAACGTGCTGCGTAACACGAGAATGAACCTCATTGGTTCTTGCTGAAGCTCAAACGTGACGCGTAACACTAGAATGAACCTCATTGGTTCCTGCTGAAGCTCAAACGTGCTGCGTAACACGAGAATGAACCTCATTGGTTCTTGCTGAAGCTCAAACATGCTGCGTAACACGAGAATGAACCTCATTGGTTCTCACACGTCAAGTAAACATGCTTGAGCTTCTGTTTACCACAACTGATGTGTGAGTTTATGAATGTTTATATGTGAATAAAAGACTAAATTCAATCTGTTCATTATATAAAGTGATTTTGTCTCTTCAGAATATTTGGACTAAACCGCTCAATTCATATGGATTAGTTCTACAATCTGAAAAACTTTTTGAAGCATCAAAGTGGTA
Organism: Leuciscus idus; assembly: GCA_021554675.1. Lineage (NCBI taxonomy): Eukaryota > Metazoa > Chordata > Actinopteri > Cypriniformes > Leuciscidae > Leuciscus > Leuciscus idus. Next base: position 44,374,280 of record CM038624.1, read on the forward strand.
GTTGCGTAGCTGTCAATGGAGGGACAGAAATCTCTCAGATTTCATCAAAAATATATTAATTTGTGTTCCAAAGATGAACAAAAGTCTTGCAGGTTTGGAACGACATGAGGGAGAGTAATGATGGCAGAATTTAAATTTTTGAGTGAACTGACCCTTTAACATCCATGGAACCTTTGTACTACACAAAGGAGAGATATGGTACAAATTTGTCCTTTTATGGGTTCTGCCCCACTGAGAAACTATTTTGCATGTTTTTTTCTGATAGTGTCCTTGTTAGTGCTCCCGCCTCCTCTGCCGGTAACACTGAATCCCACTCGTGGTGGTGCGAGTAGAACCAGAGGGGTTACATTTAGATTATTAAACAAATATTTTCACTGAGAAAAAAATAGGTATTTTAGAACTTTTCACTGAAAGGTTCTTTGGGGAGCCTAAAATTGTTCTTCTATGGCATTGCAACAAAATCCTCTTTCAGAGCCTTTATTTTTACGAGTGTAATAACATATTGACACGGTGCACAAAATAAATATATTGAGAAAAACAGCAAATATACAGTAGTATAGTATAGTATAGTATTAGCATAGAGAATTTCTTATAGGTCACTGTTAACCTGAAAAGTCAGTGCGACGGTGAAACAGACACAACACAGGCTCATGAGAGAGTATCCACCGATAATCAGAGCCCTTCTTCCCAAAGACTCGATCAGAAGACCCTGAAACACACACACACACACACACACACACACAACCTTTCAACATCGGGTTTATAAAGTATAATTTTCTAAAATCTCCATGCAACTACTACTAAAGGCACAAAGCACGAAGCAAAATTTGTCAGATCAGCACTGTGTGATTTGTGGGACATGTCTCTGGATCTACAGGCATATGCCAAACGATTTTATGCCAAAAATGCTTTCTGAGATTAACGACTTTGAGCTGGTACACAAATCCCAGACTTACACACGTCAGTGCAGTGATGCACTCGCATGCTCCGGTTCCCACTGTGGCGTAAGGAATCTTGTCAGCTGGAATCCCAGCCTGGGTGAACACGTAGTCTGCATAAAAATAAATCTGAAGGGAGAGAAATCTCTATCAACTGGGGTCACAAAGACACATGTACATTAGATTGTAAAATTGTACGACAGTTGCTTTGAACAATGACAATAAAAATGTAAAGGGAAAAATCCAGTAATTTTCAATAGGAAAAAGTTCCTCACGTTCCCCCCTGATTTTTCTGTAAGTTAAAGAATGTTTCTTATATTGTCTACTTTTAAAAAGTCACGTAAATTTTTATGTAGATTTAGTCTTAATTTTGAACAGTATATCTAATTTTGAACACTTAAACCTAACAAAACCGTGTCGGAAATATGCGTTTGTGCTCTCTCTTGGTTTGATGCTTAATCCAATGCAATGACATTCATATGTTTACTTTTTAATAGTGCTTAAATTGTCTATATAATGTTTGGGCCTACTGTTCAGCATTGGCTTTGCTTCACTTTAATGCATATTATATGAGCTGAGATAAAAGGTCACACAGATACTTTTTCCCCCTCTTTTATAATCATTTGCCTCAGGGTTTAAGATCAGGGTTTAATTCACAGCAGGCCGGTCACATGCCATTTTGGAGGGAGGGTGTGTTTTTTTAGTTTTAATAGTGCACATGTCAGCAGTCAAGGCTAATCATTTTATAATGTGAAGTTATTGTCTCTGGGTGTCTGAGCGAGATACACACCGCGTTGATGCCGTTGAGTTGCTGGGACATGTGAATCACGAAGAGGGTCAGAAGCTGCCAGCGAAGATTGCTGTCTTTAAAAAGCTCCCAGGGCTTCTTGGGTTTAATGCCGATCGCACAGTCCCTCTCTCTCTCTATGTCCTCCTTCTCTCCATGGTACTTATCCGGGCCATGGAACCACGTTAGAGCTGAAAGAAAGTGGCAAAGGGCATAACATTCCTTTACTCACGAGATGCTCTTCTCCTCGCTTCAGTTGTTGGTTACGGCTGAACTGATTTATCTTCCTTACAACAGTGTTCACATCACGACAACCGTTCAAGAGGGATCATGGCAATGAGATTTTTCGCTTCAGTATTTAAATGTTTTGATTTTCTGGTTATACACAGCTGAGATGAGAACATTATCTTCACTTCAATGGAATCATGAGTTTAAATGTGTCTTATGACCTTACTTGCCAGCAAAACATGAAAAACAGAGCAAAGCAAGCAGGAACCAGATATAGGTTTTATTTTATTTTTTTTATTATTTTTTTTGACCAGTCATTTCCTGACTTGAAAACTTACATGCTGATTTTGTGGTTTGTTTACCTGGTTATTGATTAACTGCTAATATTAATCTTAATCTGACCTGGCATGAAGCACATTGGTAAAGATTGTAGAAAAATGTGCATAACTTTTACATGGACAGTTGATATTTCATTCTGATATTTTCTGTAAACTGCTTAATTTGCCATATCACTCCTTATTTAGTGAGATTTTGCTTGTTTTGAAGAAACTAGTACATTTGTTCAGCTCGGATGCATTTAATTGATCAAGAGCGACAGTAAAGACATGAATAAAGTTACAAAAAATTCAAGTAAATATTATTGTTTTGAACTCTATTCATCACAAAATCTGATTAAGAGAAAGTTCCATAAAAATATTAAGCTGGCGATTTCAACATTGATAGTAATAAGAAATGTTTCATGAGCAGCAAATCATCATATTAGAATGATTTCTGAAGGATCATGTGACACTGAAGACTGGAGTAATGATGATGAATATTCAGCTTTGCATCACAGGAATAAATTACATTTTACAATATATTCAAATAGAAAATAGTTATTTTAAATTGTAATAATGTTTCACAATATAACTGCTTTTACTTTAGTTTTTATCAAATAAATGCAGCCTTGGTGAGAACAAGAGACTTGAACAAAAAACCCAGACTTTTCCATCAACTGATTCCACAAAAATTATATAAATTTGGATAGCAGAGGACAAATACTCTGAGCTTTATCACTACCTAACAACAAGTAAAAATGTATATTAACGGGTATGTATCCAACAACATCCCATTGGCACTAGCACCATCTTTATTTCGTTTTTCTCAATTGCTAAAACACAATTTCTGAAACCTTGCTCCATTTTCTGAAAACATTAAACACAAAACCTCATCCTCAAGCACTATTTACAAAACCATTTTTAATCTCAGAACAAATTTCATGTTTTTCCGTCATTGTCTTTTGATGAACGAAAACATGTTCTATCATAGTAGCTCAAAATTTATCAGAAATTACTACTCTGGGGTGCGTTTCCCGTACAACTATATAGCTCGCTGCTTAACTATCATAGTACGATGCATCGTTGGAGAAATCAACTAGCTAGTCACGACTGTTTCCCGAAACCGTATGTCACAAAGTATCGTCAGAGACAATTGGTATCGTTCAACCACGTTGGTTTATGACGTCTCGCACGTGGTGGACTAATAACTTATTTTAATTAATCTGTTTGAGATCGAATTAACGCTAGATTTTCTCATATAACTTACAGACATGGCATCTGAAGACCATTTCTAATTTTTCTCAGTTATTTTGCTTTATTACCAGACTCAATATTTGGCTCGTTCTTACATAGTGGAGCACGTTCGCACATGCGCAGTCTTCAAAAACGGTGCTTTAAATCTCTTGACAAACTAAAAGACGTAAATTACATTTGTATGTTCTAAATAAATAACACGGGTTGTACTGAATGTCAGCTTGCTTATTTTGCTAAAGATAAGGATTTATTCAGTCTACATCTCATGTAAACTATAAACACAGCTCGAGAGCTGTCGTTCCAACCACACAAGTTTGCGATGCTGTTTGCGAACGTTCGTTGAAACGATGGTTTCGGGAAACACCAAATCGTTGAACTATGCTGATAACGACGGAACTTACGACCATAGTTGGCTAACGATGCTTTCGGGAAACGCACCCCTGCTTTGCTCTTTGCAAATTTTTTTTGTTCTTCCTCCTCCTTGTACCCCTATTTTTACAGTACTGTACCCTGCATCTCACAAACTTATCCTTTGTCTCTGTGATACTGTAATTCTTGTTCTTTGTTGATATGAACCTGCAACCAGTCAAAATCTACACTAAAAAAAAATTACATCCCCAAGTCAAAAATTTCTAGTGACATTGAGCCAATGTTAACAGACTATTGCAACAAGAATTACACTTGGGCCAATTTAAAAATTTAGATGTGACCAGTCACTAGAAAATTTTGACTTGGAAAGGTTAGACATGTTTTACAGTGTATTGAGCAGTCAGTACTGTAAACAAATGGTACTGTTAACAATGTTCAGGGCCATACAATTTGTTCATTGTACAGTATACAGCCTACAATGCACTGTACTACAGTATACAATACTAAAAGGGACAAAAATCAAAGGAGTAAACATGTGATCAATGTGCTTCTTCTTGTCTTTGGGCTGGGTCAGGCCAGAGCACTTCGTCGACATCACAAGCAATATTGTCCTTCCTCCTTTCTTGCCCTCCTCCCCCTCCCCCTAGTCTAAGTGAGATCTGCAAATTGTGTTTGCATGTGAAATGGTTTAAGGTATTGACAACAGACTGCACAATTAGCTAAATGAGTTCAGGCAACTGAGAACTTTGTTCAGCCAATGGGTTTTTAGTGTTTTAGCAATTGAGAAAAACTGTAAACAATATTGTGCACAGTTATTGAACCAGTCCGTACCTTTGGTGCAGGCAACATCATCTCCACGGTCGATGAGCAGGTAGCGAGGGCTCTCGGGAAACCAGGGCAGAATCAGCAGCTGCAGTATGGCTGGAATACAGGTGGTGGACAAGAGTATGGGCCAGTACTCCTCCTTACCTAACAACTCTCTGACAGAGAGAGAGAGAGAGAGAGAGAGAGAAAGAGAGAGAGAGGCATGTGGCATGTTGATTTAGTAAATATAATTTAGTAGGCTACAATAAGAGGAATCTTTTGTATGCTACACTACCGGTTAAAGATTTGTTAATTTAATCAAAAATGCCGTAAAAGCAGCAATATTGTGTAATATTATTACAATTTATATAACTGTTTTGGAAAAGCTGAATTTTCCTCCAGTCTTCAGTGTACATAAGGCTGTTTTTCTGTAACTCTGCCCTTATCAGACATTTTGAGTTGAGGAATTAAAAAAATTAAAATGGTAATAAATATTATAATAAATAGGGTATTTTCTGTAAATTAAAAGTTTTTTTTTTATTATTTGATGCTGAATCCACTTTGACTTGTGACAGTATAAAGTCAAAGATTGTTTTATGGGTCAGCAAATAAATAAATAAAAACTTTTTGAATGAACTACCCCTTTCAACAGGAGACATATTTAAGACAAATTTTGACCCTCCTCTTATGCTTTATGTGGTGTTAATGCCTTTGTTTCGTACTTGAGGCCAATCACTTGTCCTGTTAAGATCCCCCCGGTGATGAAGATGGAGGTTCCCATGGACATGGCTCCACGCAGAGCTCTCGGTGCGATCTCACCAATATACAGAGGCTGCACACAGATTGCGATACCTGTCATTCAAATGAGATGTCAGTTATGGGACCATAAACAAATGCTCATAATGTTGTGCAACTTATTTAATTCAATAAGCTTCTCATTCATGTTCAGTCATTTAACAGATAGGCTACATGCAATTTATCATAAAGGCAACAACAAATTCTATCCAGCAAATCACTTACAGAAATTCAAAACATGAAATGAATGCATTTTAACCACTTGCATTTATTTTGGGATTGCTTTGTCTCAGGTAGGCCTACAGCTTTTTCACTGTTGTGGGAAAATATACTTTCAGCTTTGCTGATTATTCAAAAGAAGATATTCTGACTAGATGTCATATTCATGAATGCAAATTGATAATATTAGAAACTCTCTGAATAAAGACTTTAAATATTTGTGAACCTTATAAGGAATTTATTTAAATGTAATTAATTTTATTTAATAACAAAATATTTATTTTCTGTTATAAATTTTGACCTTCCCCTTATACTTTTATAGATTGCTGTACAATGTTTAATATTTGTATTCATTAAAAAAATACACTAAAAGTCAGAAGTTTGGGGTTAGTAATTTTTAAAAATGTTTATTCTCCAAGACTGCATTTATTTATTTAACAAACAACAATACTGTGAAACATATCAATTTAAAATAACTATTTTCTATTTGAATATATTTTAAAATGTAATTTATTCCTGTGATGCAAAGCTGAATTTTCAGCATCATTACTCCAGTCTTCAGTGTCACATGATCCTTCAGAAATCATTCTAATATGCTGATTTGCTGCTTATGACACAATTTCAATTATTATCAATGTTGAAAACAGTTTTGCTGCTTAACATTTTTGAGGAAACCATTACATTGTTTTTTTCAGGATTCTTTGATCTTTTTTCAGGATTCTAGAGAAATCAAAAGAACAACATTTATTTGAAATTGAAATCTTTTGTAACATTACAAATGTCAAGACTGTCAATTTTGATCATTTTAATGCTATATGTATATATTTATAGTATATATATTTCTATTATATATTTCTTCAAAAAAAAAAAAAGTTTGAACTATAGTGTATAATGTTAATGTTGATTGAATAAAAAAAAAAAAAGGATCAACCTTCACTAATTTTATGTGCTTTAAACCTTGAGATATGTACCTGCGTTTACTCCTGTTAGGAAGCGTCCAATGATTAAAAGCTCAAAAGTGCCAGAAGGATAACTCAAGCCCATGAAGAAAGCAGCCAACAGAGCAAATGTGTTGTTAAACAATAGTGTCCCTTTCCTGGAAAAAAGATGGGAAAATTAATCTCAAGAGTGACTGTAACATCCCTAAAAACTTAATTGAATGCATTCTTCAAACACATTCTATACAGTATTTTGTCTTCCGTTCACCTTCCAAATCTAATGGCCAGTGTTCCCCCAACGGACGCTCCCACAAGTCCACCAAGAGTGAATATGGACACTATGGTGGACCAGAGGAGAGTGAGCATCTGTGTGGAGATTTCCGTGTTGTAGCGATCTGTCCATGTCTGATTAATGAAGTTCTGTACAGACTGAGAGAAAACACACAAGCAAATGGAATAAATACTGTCTAACATGAAAGGAAAGTGTGCATTTAAAGTTGCAGTAAGCGATTTCTGAGAAACACTACTGTTGATTTTTTTAAATCGACAACCAAAACAGGCCCCTCCCTTCGTTGCTCCGCCCCCAAAGTGACGAACAGGATATGCATCTGTTCGCGCAAGTATAGATGAATCAGCTGAATCAACAACAGCAGCATTAGTTTTGTGAAACAGCAAATCCAATGTTACTCACGTATCGAGAAAAAACAAAGCAACCTAAGCGCCCGTTTTCAGGCCTTCCCACTCTCTAAAGTCCCTCCAGGGCTGGAAGGATTTTCTAATACTAAAGGTATAGGGTATGCAATAGTTTTATAAACACTTTTTGTTGTATTGGTTGAAACTCTTCACATCCTGATAGCAATCAATAATAGAAGTGGTCGAACTAATAAAACATGAATATATATCTTCAGTGGAAGTCTCAGGACCAAAAAATGTTCATCCAATCATTGCATGCAGTCCGAATGCAATGATATGATGTCCGACCTGCCTCGTAATCTTAATTAACTTCTACCCCGAGCTGTACCTGAATTAATGCGTTTCTATGTCAACATCAACACCGAAATGAACCCGCAGCAGTCAGGTGGTACAACTAGAGCTCTGTAAGTTGTTTATGTTTATTAATATTGTAATGTTATGTGCTTTGAGACATGTAGTAATTTAATGCCTTCTCTCGTGACTCTTTGCAGACTCTGCTGTGTGCGTTCATGTGTTTTGAAGGAGGCGTGGCTTTGGAGACGCTCTGAAGGGAGGGTGGGATCTCATGCTTTCAAAGCAAGCTTGCTACTGCTAGCCTGTTCGAATGCCTACCCTACCTTTAACGTGGGTCCTATAGCTCTTGCTTCATCTGACCTTTTCCTCTTTGATAATATCTCAGCCATCTCTCTTTCTACGGTCTTTCCAATGTCCCAGCTGCTCACTCTCCATCATCATGAGTGAATGGTGATCGCTCTGATCCACTTTGTTTATGCAAGGACTATGTAACAAACATATATTTTTTTCAGCACACACAGATGTCTAGCAAATATTCACAAATTTGTTTGTTTGGGTGTTGATTTCAATTTTCATTAGCTTTTCTCAGAAACCACCAACTGCACCTTTAACTTGTAATAATAGTAACATGAACAATATTTTGTCAAACAGAACATCTTAGAATATCCATTGCTAATCTAGGGTAATGTGTGGACATTGTGAAACATGGTTAAAATTGACCCTGAGTTAACAATTAATAAGTGCAAAAAGCCCAAATGTGGGTTTTGGATTCAGTGGGCTACATTTAGTCAAATTTTTAGCAAAAATGTGACAGGAACCAAAATTCTCATTACATATTAACTAACTACAGATTTCATGTGACTTGTAATCTGATGAGCGACTGCAATAATAACTTATACATCACACACACACATAACCTAAGTAAAGTATTTTGACTTAACTCCTCTTAATGTGACTGTATAATGCATATTATACAAAGTCTGCTTTATATGTAAACACAAACAGGCTTAAGTAAAGTGATGAATAATCGGGTAAAGGCTTGATGCACATTTCTTACCTTGGTCGGTGCATTTATGATAGAAATATTGTACCCATACTGAAAGGTTCCACCAATGCCAGCGGCCCAGACAGCCAGAAGAAGAGACTTACTGGGAACCTGTAGATAACACAGTACAAAAGGCATGTTCAGACGTGATTTTGATCTATACTTGCTGTTAACAGCTAATATTTATACTGGTTAGGAATAGAGTAGAGTAGAGTAGAGTAGAGTAGAGTAGAGTAGAGTAAAGTGGGGAAAACTGCAGTATTGCATGCAACAGCAGCTGAAGAGCAACAAAAATATACAATAAATATGGCAACACTTTACAATAAGGTCTCATTTGTTAACATTAAACATGAATACAGAGCAATATTTTGAAAGCATTTATTAATCTTTGTTAAAATTGTCCATTGTTTGTTCATGTTAGTTCACAGTGCATGATGTTAATGTATATGAATTAGTAAATGTTGAAATGAACATTAAGATTAATAAATGCTTTAGAAGTATTGTTTATTGTTAGTTCATGTAGACTATGGTTAATCTTAACAAATTGAACCTAGTTGCAAAGTGTTACCAAATATATGCATATGCAAAAATACAACAAATATGCAATAATCAAAAAAAAATAAAAAAAAATATGCAAGACACATAAACATAGCAAGTGCTTTTAGCCTACTACTTCACGCCCTGTCCATCACTGTTCATTATAGTGCTGAGTAGTGCACAAGTTATAACCTGCTAGTACTGAGTATTCTTAATTATAATACATTTGTTATATGTATTTCAAAAATATTATTACTAGAATAATTTCAAGCATACCTTTATTTGTCGAACGGGTTCTTTGAAGTCTTTAAGTAAAGGCTGATATTCCTTTAGCTCTCCATTGTCTTTGCCCATTTTTGAAACTCGTCCGAAATATTTTAACATTTCACTTAATATTCCAAACGTCTGTTAATCACGGATTCAGAGTGTCTCTGAAATATGAACTCATCCTAGGACAAAACTGCTCTTAGAGCTCTAGATGAGGTGCATAACAGATATACTAGCAGAAATACAATCATGCTGTTGTTCAGAGCATGAACAGTGAAAAATGCATTGGTTCAGAGTTGATTCAGGATGAATTTCCCTTTAGAGCCACAGAGAAGCTCTGTAGGACGTCTCTGGGATATTTTTGTCCTTTAAACACATGCATGTCAATTGCTTTTCCACTCTCAGTCCTGTGGATAATGCACTGAGAGCCTTGTGGCGGACCATGAATTCAAAATTCAAATGAAAGCTTACCTTTCTTCTTAAAGTCGTAGTCTCTTCCGGCTCGTTCATTTTGAGTTCATTCATTTTGAGCAACTTTAGAATGCTAAAGAAAGGAGTTTATTCCATCATGCCTTATAGGTCTCACAGGAAAGATTAACTTTGAAGGGGCGGAAGGTCTGTGTGCAGTCATTAGAGTAATCATAAGCTCAGATGACCACCACTGGACCAACCTGAGGAGCAAATTCTGCATCCTGCATGTAAGATTACAGTTGGATTGTCCTCTAATGGTTATTTAATGATGACTAACAAATACTTAATGCTAGCAGGCTCTTATATGTGAGAAGAAACACTTATTGAACTATATTAAGCATTGTGTTGTTGGCCTTTGATTACAAAGAGCACATTGTTGCTGTTTCAGTCAAGTGACCCGCAGAGCCCATAAGCCTCTTTCTGATTCATAAAACTCAAGCAGTTTGAAGGCTCTGACCACACCAGTATCATCATTTGCGTTTAAAGTCTAGGTCTGTATTTCATATAAAAAGCATTGTTATAAATGATTATCTAAAATGCTTGTGACAGAAGGAAATGTTGTGTTGCCTCACCACATTTAAATCTTCGGTACAAGCTCCTAATGCATAACCGCTCGCCTGGTGCAGACTAGTCTAAACTGTTCAGTGAAAGTAGCCATATCTAATTTACTTGCTTCAAAGTTTAAAATAAAACTTAAAAATCGTTGCTAAATACAACACAATTGGCAACTGGTTTAGACATAAAAACAATTGAGTAAAAGATCTGTGTACATCAATGCACACTGCCGTTATGGAATTTTTTTTATATACATTTTAAAAATATATATTTTCTTGCTGAATAGGGGGCACATAATGAGGCAAAATTAGTCTGATTTACATTTTACATGACATTTACAGATATTATGTGCCTAAATATTTTTGGAAAAAAATTCCCATTCAGAGCATAATATTTTGAGCTTAATTTGAATTAATATGAGATTGCTTTCCTCTGACTTAAATGTTTTTTATGATTCTTTAATTTCTATAAAAAACAACAACTGTAAGGTTTTGAAGACATCTTTGTCGTTGAATTTTTTTTTTTATGTAATATTATATTTCTACGAGATATTTCTGTTCCATTATTGTGCATACTGTATATGGATGTAGGCGTTTTGTAACTGTTTCCAGTGATGAAAATATTTAAAATAATAATAATAATTTGGATTTTTTTTTTTGTTTTTTTTTTTGTTCTTGTTTAGTTTCGTTTTCTGTTTATTGTATTGCTTGTTTTGTTGTATATAAATGAATAGTAGTAATTCTTTTATCCAGACAGTCCATGTGACCTGAAGCCCCGTCCCCTGTGTGCTCACGTGATCTCGTGCGCCTGGTAACAGCGAAAGCGTCGCTCACGCTATGGAGATTGAGAAGCTGAACTCGAGGAGCCGCGGAAGATTTACTGCCGAAACGGATCACGATGCGCGATAAATCCTTCGTTCACGTAATTTCAAATATCTCCGACATCACACACACACGCGCACATGCGAGGCGTTCACAATAACACCGGCACACTGATTGGGAAACCCGGATAATCGTCTTACGGCACGGGACGGTAAGTTTAGTTTTGTCCTCGCGAACTTCACTGAATTTAAATTGCGTCTCCGTGTGTCTAATGTAGTTTAATAGTAGATGCATGGGTTAAAGGGCAGCGATGTTGCATGTATGTCATGCAGTGCTTGCTGGTTTGCCTTCAAATGAGCAATGCATTGTGCACTGGCACCGATATATATAGATATATATACCTATATGTAAATATTTGCATATTGCTGTTTCATTTCATATGAAGGTTTATTGCAGAAGATGTCTACTGGGGATATTGGTTTGTCCAAATATTGCCATATTGCATCTTTCTTGTTACCTAATGCGATGAGGAACTAATGCACTTAATAGGATTCAGGTCGCCCTCCCTGTCTTCCTGTAGCTCTCACATGCAAGCTGTGCCCATACATAACTGAGTCCAATACATAACTGATTACCAGCTTATGCTAGAGACAACATCAGCATCTGTTCTTGGCAGCTAATAGCTCCCTTGTGAGGTTGCCAGGGACTGATGTCTTCGTCAACATGTAAAAAACTGTAATTCTCTCAGATCCCGAAAGAGTCTGTAGATGGCTTGCGACGTGGGGAGATGAGAGAGTCCTCCTGATATCAGGCGATCGGACACCCATACAAACATGGGGAAACTACAGAGCAAGTTCCGGCGGCGCTCAGACCTTTACAAGTGAGATATGATGAGCAATAATGATTTGACAGATGCTTGTGATGAGTTTGTGGTCATTGAGGCTCTGTTGTTGTTATCACCTTGACAGGGTCAAAGAGGGGGAGACTGCACTTGTCCCACAGGTAGTGCAGTATGAACCCGCTCACACAGATGCCATCAACTGTGTCGTCAGCCTGACCTCTGACCTCTGCGCGTCAGGGGGGCATGACCAGGTGAGCTGGAGAAGCATTGAATAGGAGGGAGGTTTTGAGATTAACGAGTGTAGCGGTGTTGAAGGTCAAAGGTGAAGTTATTGAATCAGCACCCATTGGAAATGCAAAAACAATTGACCTTTCACTGCTTTGCCTTGTTGGTTTTACTGTGTCTGACTGATAATAAAGCCGTTACAACTGAATGAAATGAATTTCAAAGCATTTTATCCTTTGTTTTTCTTTAAAGGACCTGCTAAATTACACCGTAGTGTTATAAAACTCTGCGGCAAAGTGAACCATTAGTGTAGTCTGTGTCATTGAAAATGAATCTATTAAAAAAAAAAAGTATTTATATTTGTACAAAGTCTTTGTTAGCTGAAATAAAATATTAGATGAAAATTACAAGGACAAGTACTTCAAAATTACTAAAACTGAAATAAAAATTATAATAGAAGAGAATATCAATATTTACAAAACTGCATAGTGAAATTATTAAAACTTAAACTGAATATTAATTAATTCATAATAATGTATAATTAATAATAAAATAACACTGGTGTAAATTAACTAACCCTTACTAATGTACTGTAAACTCTTAAGTTACTATCAAAACATAAATGAAATGACGTAAAAAATGTTAAGTTCTCAGTGTATGTTAGTAAAGCATCATTAGTGGTGCTTTATTGCTCATAGTAACTTGAACAAACCTTTAAATCTTGATTATTACAGCTCTGTGGAATACGTGATTCTGATTGGTCAAAAGCAGCAGGGTCAAAGGCAGCATGCATGGTCTGTGGTCAGATATATTTGTATATTGACATTGTGACTGTCATCATAACTATTTTTGACTGTTGTTCCTGACGTTGAAGTTTCCTACACCGTGCTAAAGCTTCATGTCTCCCATGACTCCACATTCTTTGTTCTCACATAATAAAAGAATGTGTCAAATCAGTCTTTCATTGAAATACACTACTATTAAAAAGGGTGGGGTTCAGTAAGATTTTTTTTTTCTTTGAAAGAAATTAATACTTTTATTCAGCAAGGACACATTAAATTGATCAAAAGTGACAGTAAAGGCATTTATAATGTTACAATAGATTTCTGTTTTTAAAATGCTGTTCTTTTGAACTTTCTATTCATCAAAGAATCATAAAAAATTAAGCAGCACCACTGTTTTAAACATTGATAATAATCAGAAATGTTTATCGAGGAGCAAATCATCATATTAGAATGATTTCTGAAGGATCATGTGACACTGGAGTAATGATGCTGAAAATTCACCTTTACATCACAGGAATAAATTATCCTGTCTTAGTACCTAGCAACCACCTGGAACACCATAGCAACATGCTTAAACCACTCTGAACATCATAGCAACGTCAGACAATATTAAGCATGTAAAAATCTAGATGCATTTGCAGTTCAGGTTGGTGCCACTAGGAATTACACGCTCAACATTTAAGGCTTTAAACAAACTGGCAATGATCGTCATAATTTCTTGTTCAAAGTTTGATTGAAATATGCATTTTAATATGATTTGTGTTGTTGTTTTTTGGTCAGGCTGTTGTTGTCTATGACTGGAAGGCTGGAAAACTGTGTAAATCATTCCCGGGCCATAGCAGAGAGATTACAAAGGTAATAAAACTACAGTAAATCTCTCTAATTAGATTCAGCGAGCAATGCCGGGTCCTGCTTTTACTTGTTTTGGAACCATTTTCAATGGTGGAATAAAAATAAACAAAACTGATTTTGTTTAAAGGTACATTATGTAACTTTTGTGCCCTCTAGCTGTTAAAAAAGAAAACCGCATGCATTTGGCAGAAGAATATTGTTTTGGTTGTGCTTCAGCTCTGCCTGACTGTGCAGATGAATATGATTATCATACTGCTCATAAAACATTCAAAGATTTAACCAGTTTAGATGGAAAGGATCTCAAGCTGACTAGCTGAAGACATTACTGTATCTTTACCCGTTAATAGACACGTTACTTTCTTGAGAATAAATTCCAGCACAGCGTTACAACAACCATAATGAAATGAACCTTCACAATAGATAATGCTTTACAATAACGTCTGCTAGAGAGCTACATATGGCCATTTATCTGTAAATACATTACCTGTTGCGTAATAAAAATGGCATCTCCGTAAAGCCAAGCCAATGTTGGTTCTTGTTTTATTACGAGCTCTGTCATGTTCTCTTTTTGCCAGCAGACTCTCCTCTGTTCTGCACTTTTCGGCAACCTTTTTTTGTGTGTTGTGAAAACTAACTTATGCCACTACCACACCATACACACGTTAAAGAAGGAGTAACTTTTCTTTATTTACAGATATGACGAGACACACATGAGTGACGTATGTACTCAATTTCCTACAAAAACCATCCGACAGGTCTAAAATAAACACTTATAATTGGCTTACCAAAATGAATAATGGTAAGACAAAAACAGATTTTGGAAAGAGGATTGATGATGTATTGACTCATTATGTTTTATTAAATAATAATGTATAATTAAAAATGTGTTAATTTTGAACAAAAAAAAGTTACATAGTGTACCTTTATATATTTTGCACACATAGAGATGAAGCAAAGAATAAGTGTGTTTTTTATATATTAACAGTATAAATCTCTCTTGTTTTTCTTTAGTTGTGTTGTCTCAAAGGAAGTTCCTTAATCTTCAGTGCGTCCCGGGATAAGATGGTGCTGATGTGGGATTTGGGTCGAGATACAGAACCCATCCAGGAGTTTTGTGGCCATGAACTCGTAGTTAACGGTGTAGCGGTCAGCCCAGGTGAACAAATGCTCAAACGATAATATGCAACGTGCACAAATTAAACACGATCCTGTAATGTGTTTTTTTTTGTCTTGTAGATGGCACAAAGCTGTGCACGGGCTCTCGTGATAACTCCATGTGCCTCTGGGACATTGAGTCGGGAGAATGTCTGCAGAGAAACACCATCTCACGCAACCTGGTTAGAAAAGCCAGTCTTCAAAAATTGACTAATATTTATTTTCTAATATTCATGCTGTTGAATGCTTAATTCTGATTGGTTGACGAACGTTCTAAGGTGTGCAATTATTTTCTAGTAAACGCACAGCTAAAGTAGTTCCAGGCAGGTTTTGCTCACATAACAGTTCCATATCACTTCGCCAAATGATTTCAGCATTTTAAAAGGCCCTTACAGCCTATAAAAGCAAATTAATCAAAATCCACTAAGACGCAAGGTAGTAACGTCGCTGTTTTTGAAGCAGTTAAACTTACAGCTTCGCTATTAGTAGAGACGCTGCTGCCGAACACCATTGAGAGACACATAGATGAGGGTAATTCATCTATCAAACTCTCTCCAATAACTACATTAGTTTGCATATCAATGGCTCAAGTTACTAGCTCTAAAATTACATTTTGGTATTAGCAACGGAGGTTTGGGATGAGATGTGTAAGAAATTAGTCCTGCACACAAGAGCATTTTTAGGACAAAATCCTCTTGAAATAAAACTTCTGAACAAGTCTTGAGACATGGTAACCACTTCGCGAACGCATTACCACATGTGCATTATTTGTCTAATAATTGTTAGCCACTGAATATGAATGTGTGTTGCCCTCTGCTCAGGTGACACATGTGTGCTGGGTACCAGGAAGCACATCTATTGTCCAAACCTCAGAAGACAAAACTATCAGGTCAGAAGATCATGATATGTCATATGATCCATTACAATTGTTTGCAGAGATGTGTTTCTCTGGAAATGTTTACAAAAAAAATAACAAGCTGTAACAACTATATAATCACAAAGCTCTAAATATAAAGCTGGACGTATAGTATATCAGTAACACTTTACAAAAAGTTTCCTTTAGTTGACATAAAATTAACTAATAATGAGCAATTATTTTGTTATAGCATTTTTTAATCTTTAGTTAAAGTTAATTATTAAAATTGAATTGTTCATAACAAAATACATCTGTTCAATTACAATAAGGTTCCATTAGTTAACTTTAGGTAATGCATTAACTAAAATTAACTGACAATGAATAATTCATTAGAGACTGTATTTTTAATCTTTGTTAATTAGTAAAATACAAATGTTCATCGTTAGTTCAACAGATACAACTTTTGATTTGACATGAATCATTATCAGCAAATTTATGCTGAAATTAACATTAACTAATATTAATAAATGCTTTAGAATTATTTTCATTATACTCATGTACAGTGATATATATTTACTATATAGCAAATCTCAACAGCTTGATTTCTTGTATCATCATCGCAAAATGTAAACTATATTGGGTAACACATTATTTCAATGATCCACTTTAGACATCCTACTAACTATAAGTAACTTTTTTCAACTACATATCAACTGACTCTCGTTAGAGTATTAGTAGACTGTCTGCTTTATATCTGCTAACTTTGTTTTAATGCTCCCTTTACAGACTATAAATAACTTTGCAACTACATGTCAACTTATCCTTCTAATCCTAACTCTAACCTAACAGTCTACTAACAGTCTACTTATACTCTAATGAGAGTTAGTTGACATGAAGTCGCAAAGTTACTTATAGTTAGTAGAATGTCTAAAGTGGACCATCGAAATAAAGTGTTTAACCATGTATTGTTGCACAGCTCTAATCTCCTAAATATGACTGTAATTACAAACATCATGATTTTGATGTAAAGCTGCTTTGAAAAAATGTGTGTGTGAAAATATATGCTATATAACTAAAATTGACTTGAGTTTGTTCGTGTGTTGATGTCCGTTGTCCGTCTCAGGGTGTGGGATAGTCGTACCTGGCATGTGACTAACACGTTTCCAGCAAAGCAGTACATTCAGACACACTGTGACATCAGCTCCAACTGTTACCACCTGCTGTCGTCCAGCAACGGTTTCGGTGGGCAGGGTTGCGAGGCCACGGTGAGTGTGTGTGTGGATACTGCCAGGGCACAGCTGTGCATGTTCTTAAGTTTATCTTTATATTTTTGTGTTTATGCTTGTGTGTAGCTGTGGGACCTCAGACAGCCCGGCTGTAAGGTGGCCGAATACAGAGGACACCTGCAGACCACAGCGTGCTGCGTGTTTGTGCCTCCCCGTCCCGGGTGTCCTGCCCTCGTGGCGTCCTCATCGTATGACAGCTCAGTCAAAATATGGGATCAGAACACTGCAGGTAACACACACACACACACATGCACTATTCTGTTTTTTTAAACAAACAAGAGGATTAGCCACTGGGTTAAGCCAGCTTCCTGTTTTTGGAAGTCAAGTCAAAAAACTGTCTAAGATGTTTAGGTAGAAGAAAAAGAAACTGTACGAGGACTCAAACTCAGCTGGGGAAGCCCATCACCTTTGGCTGGCATATATTTAAATGAATATAAATATTTGAATAAATGCCACATATTAATAAGCTTAGTAATCAAAATAAAAATGATTTAGTATACATAATGCATTGATGTTCCCTGGTAATTCTATTCTATTTGTATATGTACACGTCATGTACATACAAATGTGTCTTTTTTGTTTATATATATATATATACACACATAGACATTTATCTAATTCACATATATCTTTATTTTTTTTATTTGTGTACTGTTATTGTCTCTGTGTACACAGGAAGCTTCTTCTGTCACCAAAACAAGCATACTTGGCAATACATTTCTTTCTAAGTATAAAGTCTTAGAATAATTAAATGTATTTAATTACAATTCTGTTCAAAGGTTTGGGATTAGTAAGATGTTGTTGTTGTTGTTTTTTTAAGAAATTCACACTTTTATTCAGAAAGGATACATTAAATTGATCAAATGTTACAGTGAAGATATTTCAAATATGTATATATTTCAAATAAATGCTGTTTTGAACTTTTTGAACTTCAGGTTTTTCATGACTTTGAAATGCAAATGGTTCCCTGTTTCCTAAATAAATATATTTTTTAAACAACACTAGCTATGTTTCCATCCATAGTTGCGAAATTAACTTATGCACAGAATTGGAATAACATATAAATCGTTTGCGAATAAAGCAGCGTTTCCATCCCATGTGTTCAAGGGAACAAAATCGTCACTTTCCGGGAAACTGGTGCAAAATATCTGTAATAAAATGTGAGTTGCTTTAATCGGGGAAACCACTGTGGCTCTTTTTTTGCGTCTCACAGAGAGCGCAGACGAAACGCAATAAACGCTGTCGTGTTATCTTGTGTTCGGATGCTGATGTTTGGGAACGCAACCATGTGAGGCGCTTCTGGGAGGGGATTCAATAAATCATTTTGATGACAGACTTTGGCTCAGGCATTTCAGAATGACCAAACCAACGTTAGACATGCTGTGCGATGAAATCGGTCCACTGGTTAGTCCGCTGTTGAGTCAAAAAGTCTTTTGTTGAGCTTCGAGGGATTTCAGTAAATGTGTTTCCATCATAGTATATTCTCATAAAATAAAGCATTTATCCGCCTCATGTTTTTTTATGTGCATTTTTAGAGTTTATGCGCATCTTTGCATTGCCTTTTTTTTTATTTCTTTTTTTTTATATCCCAAATGTGCGTAAAAATAGGTGGTTGGTAACATAGCTACTGTCAAAGGCAACATTACATTTAGTGTATGTCATGCTTTTTTCGACAACAAATAGCTTTTCCTTAAAATGTCTGGCCGGAATAATCACAAAAAAATGAGTCACATCCACATGGTTTGATTCTTGTCTCCTCCATACTCTCTCCTCAGCATGTTTGTACACATTAACGCTGGACGGTTCAGGGCCGTTGGTGTCTCTGGCTCCGTGTGACTCCAGCAGTCTCCTGTGTGCCAGTTTTAACACAGGACTGCACCAGCTGCATCTGGATCAGGCAACAGTGCCCAGCCTCGCTGAAGTGGCTCGCTTCTGACTTCCATCTGGACCTCCTGGAAGATAAAACCAACAACTTTAATAACTGGAACTCCTGGAAATCAAAATGTACACTGCGTTGACAAAAGTATGTGGACACCCTATTCTAAACAGCTTGGACATTTCAGCTACATCTGTTACTAACAGGAGCATAAAATCAAGCATGAATCCATGCAATCTGCTCGTGTCTAAATGGGAGCAAATCCCTGCATCCATGTTCCAACATTGTCCGCATGTTTTTGGCCATGTAGTGTATGATCACTTGACTGCATGAAACATTAAAGGATATAAAAAAGTAATCAACTTCCCTAAAGGAAAGAGACTGGGTCGCTGTAAAACACCCTACCGGCAGGGATGATTTACCGATGGGAAATTTTCTCCATTTCCAAATACAATTATGAGATAAGATAGGTGCTGTTTTGTCTGTGTGTGTGTGTGTGTGTGTGTGTGTGTGTGTGTGTGTGTGTGTGTGTGTGTGTGTGTGTGTGTGTGTGTGTGTGTGTGTGTGTGTGTGTGTGTGTGTGTGTGTGTGTGTGTGTGTGTGTGTGTGTGTGTGTGTGTGTGTGTGTGAGATTGTGATTGTGTAAACAAATATAGGCAATGAAATGCCACTCCACTTCTGCTTGGTTGCTGAATATGCTTGAATATGTTATTGGAGTCCTGGGGTGTAAATTACCGGAGTAATTGTACTTCATTAAATGCTAAAGTATTATTTAGAGTTTGGCTTATATCACAATCGCAAACCATCTAGGTAGCACTTTATTTTACAGTCCTGTTGCCTATACTGGTTCTATACTTATTAATTACAATAACTGGGTACTAACCCTGAACTTACCCTTATACACCTTATATTACCCAGTACTTTCTTAGGTAAGTACACTGTAAGTACACATACAGTGCAACCGCGATCTTATATAGACGCTGGGCCAGACCTTGAGTACAATTTCTCTGTACTTTTACACCCCTGTTGGAGACCTTTTATTTGCACTAGGTAATGGCTAAAAATGGTACACTGCTAAAATCATGCATAGAAGGATATGAAATCTCATGCTCTCTTTCTCTCTCTCATACACACATATTCACAGTTACATATACACAGACTCAGGGTTTGGCATGAGCCAGAAACTGAATAATTTTTCACAAAGAAGCTTCTAGAGTTTACATACACACACATTTAAACATTTCTATAAACATTCAGCTCTTGTATTTCGTGAAGCCGGTTATGAGATGATGTGATCATTTAGAGAATTAAAAACAAAAACGGCAGATCTCAATATTCTTCCAAGTCAAGTCAAGTCACCTTTATTTATATAGCGCTTTTTACAATACAGATTGTATCAAAGCAGCTTCACATTGATAACATGAAAATAATACAACAAAGTTTGTTTCTAGAAGAAAATTGCATCATCGTCCACCCATAATAAGGCAGATCAATAATATCAACCAGAGACAAGTGGCCAGACAATGGAGAATGTGAAATCAATGATGCAAATCAGTGATGCAATGTGTTTTTTTGTTGCTGTTGTTTTTAATATTTTTCCTTTAATATTACTACTATAGTTCTAGAATAAAAATACTATTGCAGCTTCTTCCAGCGAATACTGTCTTGCCAACACCGGCAGTGTTGATTCCATCTGGATTTCAAAATGTCCTTGTTTTGAAGGTTTTTTTTACAAACATGTCAACCAAAGAGTTTTTGTTTAATGTATTCTTTTATTTCTACATAATGCACAGTGGTCCCAGAGTATTTTTACACTTAAATCACACTTAAAACTGCCTGAATGTCATTGCCTTAGATGCAAAATATCAAATAAATGCTGCTACACTCTTAAAAATAAAGGTTCTTTATTGGCAAATATGGTTCCATCCATAAAGAACTTTTGACATCCATGAAAATTGCAAAAAAAAAGGTTATTTTTATCATAACAATTTTCAGATTTTTCTAACGAAAATATGGTTCGTATATCTTTTATTGTAAAAAAACGAAACAAATGTTATAAGTTAATATGCGTGTATATGTTAGTTCAGGCAAGAATTTACCCAAAAAGAATGTAAATTCTATATTAGTACTCAATTTAAGCTTATATTATATTATTATATTAAAAAACTAAGTGAAACCTACTCTCAACTTTCTGACATGAATAATAATGTTGCATTTTTCTCTGTTTTCCAGCTGTATTTACACTGTTTTATCATTGCTTTTGTTAGGCAACTTGCTGTTTTGTGACATCTAAAGTTCATTTTCCACTCAATCACACATTCATACTCAAAAATTATCCAACGAATGTCACCGTTATTGTGTGTTGTGTACTAAGTAAGCATTGCGATCTCTGTGTTCAGGTGGATACCACATTACTTCTAATATGTAGATATGTTGTCATATCTACTGTATTGTTTACTTTGATGTTCTAAGTAAATAATACTTAAAAAGTCTTCATAATTCAGTGTGATAATGTTTCAAATAAAATGTACTAAACTTCAACAAAGTAGAAATTACTCAAAACAAAATGTAACTGGCCAAGTTAAAGTAACTTATTTTCTTTGTTGATTTTACTTAACTTAGACTTAGACTTAAACTTAAAACTAAACTTAAATTTGCTTAAAAGATATCCGTGCAAAATCTTAAATTAAGTAAATTATACTCATTGTTTTCTCAGTGCTAAAAGGTTCTTTGAGGAACCCAGAATGGTTCTTCTATGGCATTGCTGTGAAAACCCTTTATTTTTAAGAGTAGAGCTTTTCTCAAAACAAACTGCATTTCTGAGGCTTTTTTAGCTGGTATTTTATTTCGTTTTTATTTAATTTTATGTAGTGTAAAATAACAGATTGTTGCTCATCACAGTATCATTTGTTGTCTAATGACATTTCAAGACATTCATGCATTTTAAAGTGTCCAAATACGTTTTTCAACCACTATATAACATTAGCAGTATACCGATGAGCAAACAGCGGAAAGGACTGTCCATACTGTGTCATGTTGTTTTAATGATACAGAAGGATGTGAAGGTTACACTGATGTGTTTATTTGACTATTATGTAAATTCTGTGGTGTCGAGATATCAATTTGAAGGAAATGTTAATGTATTTGCACGTTATGTGATAAATTATTTCAGTTCAATGAGAAGAGTCCTTTTTTGGCTCTTTGTTTGCATACAGACACAACAGGACATGGAATACGTGTAGCTTGATCTTTGCTGTTGATAAAATATGTAATACGAACATTTTTACATTTACACAAAACCATATCAAAAGATAGTACCATGATATTTATTAACAGCTCATAATATATTTTATTTGATCATAATTAGTCGGTTATATACAACCCCAAATCCAGAAAAGTTGGGACATTTGGTAAAATGCAATGAAATTTAAGAATTGTTAATTCTCTTTCAACTTACAACATTACAAAGAAAAGATTTCCAATGGTTTCACTGAACAACTTAATTGTGTTTTGTAAAAGTAAACACATTTTGATTTTGATGGCTGCTTCACACTCCAAAGAGGTTCGGACAGAGGCTAAATAAAAGTGAAAAGCTTATAGAATATCCAAGTTAAACTCTTTTGAAACAGTCCACAATAAGTAGGTGAACTGGTAATAGGGGAGGGTATTGTGATTGAGAGTAAAGGAGCTACTCGCGGCGTACACTGTACTCTATTCATTCTACTGCCAAAAAATGTATGCACTTATTGATGGAAATAACATCACAACATTTACTTCCATCAAGAGGTGCATCAGTTTTTGCTCAAGATCTTATATTGACAATGCAAGAGTCCAGCACTCTGTAAAGTCTCCTCCAGCACATCCCAAACACTTTCAATGAATTCAAGCTCTGGACTCAGAGATTCATGTGTGAAAATGATTCTTCATGCTCCCTCCCATCCATTCTTTCACAATGTGAGCCTGGTGAATCTTTACATTGTCATCCTGGAAAATGGCCATGATGTGTTCTCATACATGGTTGTTTTAGTAATGAAAAGCTACACACTCCTATCAATTAGTGTTAGAAGAACTGTTTCCAAACATATCATATGCTAGAAACATAATAATCACTGCAATTATGATCCAATCATAAACTCCTTTGCCTATTTAAATCCAAAATCCTTTTATATATATATATTTTTTTTTTTTTTTGGCTGGGCAGTGCATTTATACTTGTATAAACACTTTTATTATGAAATATTATTTTAAAATCCTAACATGGTACTACCACTGTACTTTTAAACATGTACCAACATGTTATTTTTGAAAAACCATAAATTGTCATACTGTCACAGTCCTTTTTTTTTTTTTTTTTTAAGGTTATTTAAAAAAAATATGCTCCTTCCGTGAAGTAAAGATGGAAGGCTTTTCTTCACTTCAATCTTCAGATCAGGTATGTATTCTCTAATCCCTCTTTGTTTCTCTGTCTTTCAGGTCATGGTTGTAGAGTTTACTCTGACGGCTGTATTTGACTACTGACTGTGTATTTCCTCCTGCTGCTGCTCCAGTATTCAAATGCTGCCATTCTTTACAGCACAGTGGTAGAGAGAGAGAGACTAAGAAAAGAGAGCGGAGCGAAAAGAAAAAAAGTGGTAGTGACTCTTGGTGTTTTGTTTTTCTATGTAAAACATGTCAGGAGAACTGTGGTAGATGTCCACAGAGAGAAAGAGAGACACCGACACATCTCATTCTCTCTGAAAGGCAACAGAGACGCAAAGTACAGCCTCGACATCCGGAACAAAACAAAAAAAGAAGAGACGTCTTTCCAGAAGATGAGTGAGTAAAACATTTCGTGTAATATATTTGTGTTTTTGGTTTCACTTTATTTTGATGGTCGCTTCAGCACATTCTGTTGACTATAAGTAACGTTGCACCTACATGTCTACTAACTCTCATTAGAGCGTTAGTAGAGTATTAGTAGGGTTAGGGTTCGAATAAGTTGACATGTACTTGCAAAGTTACTTATTGTCAGTAGAATGTCTGTTGGAGGAACATCACAATAAAGTGACATTCAGATATTAAGCAGACAGTCTACTTATACTTTAATGAGAGTCAGTTGACATGTAGTTGCAAAGTTACTTCTAGTCAACAGAGTGTTAATAAAATAAAGTATTTTTTATGTGTACTGTCTTTATACCAAGTAGAACTGGTGATATTAACACATAAGAGTGACTCTAACGTTTTCCTTGACTTGATAATAGTCAAGCAAAATATATGGCTCAAAGCCAGTCGTTTATTAATCAACCATTGAAATGCAAAAACACCGGAGTTTACATTCTTGTTGGGGTTAAAACTGGTTGACGGTCATGCCGTCAAACTTGTAGACCAACAAGGACGTTTGAGGTTTCTGAAATGTACAAATGTGTTATGCATCTTATGCCTTCAGTCATAACTTTCAGGTATGTTATCTGAAATCAGATATTCAACATTTGATGATTGAAGATGTCTTACCCCTGGTTTCAAGGCTTAAGCCTATAGTCCCAGACTAAAATGCATGTTTGAGCACGAAATGTGTCAGTGCCATTGTTTTGTCTGAAGTACCAAATAACACCAGTGATGTTTTTGTAAGGCCCGTTTATAAAAGCTTCTTAAATGCCCTAATTGAACTAAGGCCTAATCCTGGATTAATCTAAGCCCTGTCTATGGAACCAGGCCTAAGTCTATTTGTCCAGTTTTTGTGCACACCAAACTAAGGCAATAAATTATGTGCTTTTTATTTGCATTGTACACTATGCAGCAATCCTCTCAAACCATTAGAAACCCACTCAATTATATATGTCTGTAGAGTAAGAAACAAATTGTAGGTAAACTCTGAAACATTCAGCTACATTTAAATGCACCATATTTGACTATATTGGCATCATAAATGTAAACTATGATCAGTTGAGGCTAAGTGGACCTCTAATGAAGTAACCCAATCCTTTCTACCTGCATTATGGGTGTCAGTAATGGGACACCCTTCTGCTGCTTTGCATATTTTGAGCCGTTCTTTGATGGAGACCTATAATCATTTCCAAGGCAAATCTGTTATTGAGAACAGGTCAGCGTGGGTAGAACAACAAACAAGTCTGTTTACCAATCGTATACATTCTCTGCAAAAGTTGTAGATGGGGGACGAGAACAAATCTGCACCTTGGTCAACCAGTGCATGTTATTTCTACTGAAGCTGGTTGAGTATGAAAGCCTTGCTAGCCAGGCCTAAAAAGCCTGATGTGGAATACACTGACATCCAGAACACATGATGACCATATGCAGGGCTCATAAATCTCAAAAATGTCATTTTATTTGATTATTTTAACATTTACGTTTATGCATTTAGCAGATGTTTTTATCTAAAGCAACTTCAAACAGAAGAACATAAGTAATAATGTGTCAAAGAGCCAACAATATTCATAGTGTACAATGTCAGCTTTTATTTTATTTTTTATTAATTTTTTATTAATTAATGAATTTTCTTTTGCAGACACTTTTATCCAAAGCAACTTCCAATAGAAGGACATAAGCAATGTATCAAAGAGTCAACAGTATTCATAGTGTACAATGCCAGTTTTATTTATTTATTTATTATTATTTTACATTTATGTATTTGACCGGTGCTTGTATCCAAAGAAAATATTTGTAGTGTACAATGCCAGGTTTTTAATTTAATTTTGAAAAAACTATTATTACATTTTTCTATTTTATTTTATTTTATTCATTTAGCAGGAGCAGATTTATTAACTTTCAACAAAAGAAAATAAGTAATAATATGCCAAAGAGCCAACAATATTCATAGTGTACAATGCCAGTTTTATTTTATTTTTTATTTATTTTTTATGAATTAATGAATTTTCTTTTGCAGACACTTTTATCCAAAGCAACTTCCAATAGAAGGACATAAGCAATGTGTCAAAGAGTCAACAATATTCATAGTGTACAATGCCAGTTTTATTTATTTATTTCTTATTATTTTACATTTATGTATTTGACCGGTGCTTGTATCCAAAGAAAATATTTGTAGTGTACAATGCCAGGTTTTTAATTTAATTAAAAAATATATATTATTAATTTGTCTATTTTATTTTATTTTATTCATTTAGAAGGAGCAGACGCTTTTATCCAAAGCAACTTTCAACAAAAGAAAATAAGTAATAATGTGCCAAAGAGCCAACAATATTCATAGTGTACAATGCCAGTTTTATTTCATTTTTTATTAATTAATGAATTTTCTTTTGCAGACACTTTTATCCAAAGCAACTTCAAACAGAAGGCCATAAGTAATAATGTGTCAAAGAGTCAACAGTATTCATAGTGTACAATGGCAGTTTTATTTATTTTATTTATTTATTATTATTTTACATTTATGCATTTGACCGGTGCTTGTATCCAAAGAAAATATTTGTAGTGTACAATGCCAGGTTTTTAATTTAATTTTGAAAAAACTATTATTACATTTTTAATTTAATTTAATTTAATTGTATTCATTTAGCAGGAGCAGACGCTTTTATCCAAAGCAACTTTCAACAAAAGAAAATAAGTAATAATGTGTCAAAGAGCCAACAATATTAATAGTGTACAATACCAGCTTTTATTTTATTTTTTATTAATTTTATTTTACAGACGTTTTTATCCAAAGCATCTTCCAATAGAAGGCCATAAGCAATGTGTCAAAGAGTCAACAATATTCATAGTGTACAATTTTATTTATTTGTTTTATTTTTTATAAGTATTTTACATGTATGCATTCGACAGGCGCTTTTATGCAAAGTATATATTCGTTGTGTATATGCCAGTTTTTTTTTGTTTGTTTTTTGCAGGAGCTTTTTTCCAAAGCAACTTCAATAGAAGAACATAAGCAATGTGTCAAATAGCAGACAATATGCATAGTGTACAATGGCAGGTTTTTTTTTTTTTACATTCATGCATTTGCCTGGCGCTTTTATCCAAAGTCACTGACAAAAGAGGAACATAAGCAATTAGTCACAGAGCCAACAATATTCATAGTGTATAATGCCAGGTTTTTTTGTTTTTATTTAATTTTTTCTATGGGTGGTGGTAGGAAAATACAAGAAAAATCCATAAAACAAAACTTTTCTTGTTCTCCTCCAGACTTGGACCTTGAAGATGCCCTTTGACTTCCCTCTCTCTCACCTCCCCCCTCTGTCATGGAGCCTGACCCGAACGACCTCCGTGACCCCTACAAACCAGACGCGGAAGAGGGCGAGCTGCCCGATCTGGAGTGCGCCATCTGTTTCTGCCAGTTCAACAACATCTTCAACACCCCTAAGGTACTGGAATGCAAGCACACCTTCTGCCTGGAGTGCCTGGCGCGGATGAACGTGAAGTCCGCCCAACCCAACACCATCCAGTGCCCGCTGTGCCGTGCCTACACCCCGTTACCAGACTTGGGTCTTCCCAAGCTTGCGAATGACTCCACGGTGCTGTCCTACCTCCCGTCTGCCATGCAGCACGTCTACAGCATCCGTTTTAATCGCAACAAAGGCAAACTGCAGGTGAAGAGAGTGCCCAGCTCTGCCCCGGTTCTAACACACACCATCAACCAGAGTCTGGACGTCGTGAACCCAGCAGGAGAGGAGCGCGCCTCGGCCAGAGAGAGGTCTGTGCTGGTCACCATACTGCGCTCGCCACTGTGCAAAGCTTTTCTCATGAGTGCGGTGGCCATAATGATGGTCATTATCATCATTACGATCATCATCTTTAAAGTTGGTCCGACATGACGAGCATATTTTTGAATGTCTCCATATGCAAATCAAACTGTCCCTCTCATCATGGAAGTCTACTGCTATATTTGACAGCTGAGAAGGACAGTGGATGTGAAAAAAGTACTGTGAAGCTACCATGGTATTTAGATGGTATAGGCCCTACTGAACACTATGGCACCTTGTATCTTTTTATTCATGTCCCTTAAAAATACTGTGGTAGACTACTTTACAGTATACCATATGATACTTTTAGGTCGTTTTTTTTGTGTGTGTGAAAATTCTGTTTTTAGAAGGCACTCATAACTGCACCTTACAAAATATCATATGGGAGGGTCATGCACACTGATAATGGTAATGATGACTATGGTACTAAAATGGTTTTTGATAATGTATAGTTTAAAATGTATATTATATTTTAAAATGTATGTTATATTATAACTGTTTTATTCACATTCATTTCTCTCTCTCTCTCCCTCTATTTGCACTACCATTTGGTAAAAAAAAAAACAGTAATATTGTTAAATGTTATGACAATTTAAAATAACTGTTTTCTATTTTAATATATTTTAAAATGTAATTTATTCCTGTGATCAAAGCTGAATTTTCAGCATCATTACTCCAGTCTTCAGTGTCACATGATCCTTCAGAAATCATTCTAATATGCGGATTTGATGCTCAAAAAACATTCATTATTATTATCAATCTTGAAAACAGTTTTTTCAGGATTCTTTGATGAATAGAAGATTCAAAAGAACA
This sequence comes from Leuciscus idus, assembly GCA_021554675.1. Taxonomy (NCBI): domain Eukaryota; kingdom Metazoa; phylum Chordata; class Actinopteri; order Cypriniformes; family Leuciscidae; genus Leuciscus; species Leuciscus idus. The sequence continues at coordinate 44,402,985 of CM038624.1, forward strand.
GCATTTATTTGAAATAGAATCTTTTGTAACATTATAAATGTCTTTGCGGTAAATTTTGATCAATTTAATTCATCCTTGATGGATAAAAGTATTGATTTATTTTATTTATTTCCCCCAAAAAAATAAAATAAAAACTCTCACTGACCCCAAACTTTTGAACGGTAGTGTTTAATGTTACAAAAGCTTTCGATTTCAGATAAATGCTGTTCTTTTGAACTTTCTATTCATCAAAGAATCCTGAAATAAAAATGTGAATAACTGTTTTCAACATTCATAATAATGAGAAATGTTTCTTGAGCATCAAATCAGCATATTAGAATGATTTCTGAAGGATCATGTGACACTGAAGACTGGAGTAATGATGCTGAAAATTCAACTTTGATCACAGGAAAAATTACACTTTACTATATCTTCACAGAAAACAGCTGTTTTAAATTGTAATCAATTTTTTTTTGTATCAAATAAATGCAGCCTTGGTGATCACAAAAGACTGTGAAAAAAAACATTTAAAAAACATTAAAAATCTTACTGATCCAAAACTTTTGACTGGTAGCGTATGTTTTAAAACTTTACTTTTTATCGACAATCATCCCAGCAAACAAAAAAATATGTTCTAATAACGTTCTCATTAAGGAAAACGTTACTTCTGAATGTTCTCTGTATAGAGGTCTTTTCTTGCTTTATTGACTTTTTTTCTGCTCACTGAACTGAACTCCTTATGTATTGAATTAGATTTAGCTTTGATGAAAGACTTGGCATTGCCAAAGTATTGGTAACATTAAATTATAGCCACACACATTTCCACACAATAAAAAAAAAAAAAGAAGAAGAAAAAGGAAAAGGCAAAAACTGTACACAATAGGTGAGTCCCAATTCGTATACTTATGCACCATTCTATGACGTTTTGTTTTATAGTGTGAGTAGTGTTTTCACACTGAAAATCCCAAATAGAAAAAGTACATTTTAAAAATACCCGGATGACGCACTTGTTGGACACTTCGTGGCCTGCGTTTTACTCCACTTTTAGACATACACTTGTGAACTTCCCTAAGCACTTACCCTCGGGGAATGGGAATCCCCAACGCCATTTTGAAGTTCATTCAACTTCGTCAAGTGGACGAGGCAAGTTTATTTGGACAGACCCTCGACTCCTCGATTATGACAGAGGGAGTGAGTCTACTCAACATGTAGCCTACACTTCAGGCAGATCCATAGACCACAATGCACCATGACAGATCATGCTTAATTTACCCACACCCCACACAACTCTAGTGTATGATATTGAAGTTATTTAACTAAAAGTAATACTATCTTAAGCTGACTGTTAAAGTTTATTGTTTTGTTATTATTTTCATTTGTGTAGTTTTTTTTAATATTTTCTCCAACAGCCCAAGCATACATACAGACCTATAGAATGCTGAGTAAAATAAATGTAATAAAGAAAAAAACTGTAAATAATAAAGATCCATTGCAGATTCCAAGGGCTTTAGTGCGGTCCATTTAAACATTTCAAGGGTTTCGCCACTAGTAGGCACTCGTGCAGCGTAAGCAATGACATACATCTGAGTGAACGAGACAGAGGGAAGTTAGCGAGGGAAGGGCATAACAATTGGACTTAAGGAAATAAACATATATATTTGGACTTAAGCGCTGCCAAGGGCTGTGTCTTAAATCGCATACTCTCTTGAGTAGGTACTTATTTTGAATAAGTAATTACTTCACAACAGCTCAAAAAAAAGTATGTTCTATATAGTATGAATGTAATTTGGATGTACTACATCCGCCATGTTGTCATTGTCATGTGATCCCTCTCCCGTGGCCTCATGGGATACATAGGCTAGTAGTAGGTCCTCCGGATAGCTTGTGAATTCTGACATACTTCTTTTGCCACATACTGTTTTTCGCCTACTATAGTAGGGAATTATGTGATTTTGGATGCAGCCATGCACTCAACTGTCGTCATTTTAATTACATGAGGGTGAGGGGCTATCAGACTCCAACGTTGAATGACAAAATAACCTTTGCTGCGTCCCAATTCACATACTATCCGTCCTAAATAGTATTCGAAATTAGAATTAGTGTGTCCCAAATCGTAGTATGTTGAAATGAGTATTCCAAAGATACCCAGATGGTCTACTTTTTCCGGTTAGAGTCCGATGGATGTGCAAATCCGTGCACACGCTAACGGGTAATATTCCCCACAACCCATTGCGCGTTGGACTAGGGTTCGATTGGAACTACAAACACGAATAAAAGGAGTTTAAAAACTACAAACATGGCGGATGTGCGTTAAGTTCAAAGGTTTAGATAAAGGAGTTTGAGTGATTAATAATCAGTCTAACCTGACGAAAAGATATTTATTCAATGTTATCCACATTATGTTTCATCTGCAACAGCATTGTGAACTTCTGTAAAGATACGTGTGTTCATTAACTTGTAAATGCATCATTATCCAAAATGAAAAGACATGAAGAGAGTTCTCCTAACCAGTGCTGGCAGATCAACGTGCTACTATATTTCTCTCCGAAACGGTAGGAAATTAAATGAAATTAAATGTGGAGGATTCGAGATTGTTCTGTGACAAGATGATTGACAGGGGCAGGGCAGTTTAAACGGTGACAGAATGCACTAGTTAAGCGACATGACATAAGCGGCTGTATGACATAATTAGGCCAGTATTTTCTATGCTACTCACTCAAAACTGTATTTTTCTTCACACACACACACACACACACACAAAACTAGGCTACACACTTTTAAGGGTTAGTTGCCTACAGTGTAAGTAAGCTATAGGAATTGGGATGCAGCGCTTACAAAATTAATACACATAGCGCATAAGTATACATAGTGAGTGTATAAGCGTATATTGCGTAATTTGGGACACATTTTGTCATATTAGGCCTACCCTACATAATGTTTTTTTGTTTTGTTTTTTTTGTATTTTTTATTTTACATAGGCTATTTGTGTTTACAATGTTGATTAATTATTTCTGTTTCTCATACCAACACACCTATTAAAGTCATATTGTTTTAGCAGATTTATCAGTCAGATTGCATTATCAAAGTTTTTCAGAGTCATGTAGAAATGGAAAACTGAAAGTCTGGTAATCGAGCCGCCACTGCTCCTCTTGTCCACCAGATGGCGCCTTCTCGCCAGAGTTCACTAATCTGGCCCGAACTTCACCGCGCTTTATTAATGTGCGGTTTTACGCAATGGAAAAGTACCAGAGCACGTCAAGCTGGCCCCCCTCTGGCTCTCTAGCCTTGTATGGCTGACAAAACCAAACAAACCAGTGAAAACAAGAGTGGACTGTGCCATCCACCACTTGAAACCTCAGAAATGGGGAAATACATTTCTATGTAACTTTAGTGACTTCGCTCACGGATGTGATGAAAAATTGTAGAAGGAAGTAAAGTGAAACTTTGCACTACTGAAAGATCCGGACTTTTTCTGAATTTTGAAATCGATACATCAGTAGCCTATGCTATGCAAAGATCTAAAAATAGCACTCTGCATGATCATAAAGTCTTGATAAGGTCTCTTTTGTTAACATTAGTGAATGCATTAGCTTACATAAACTAACAATGAGTAACATTTACAGAGTTTCTATTATTAGCCATCTTTGTTAAAGTTGGTTAATTAAAAGAAAATAGGCTATAACACGGTGCATTAATGTTTGATTTTAGAATAAAATGATTTCACAGAATAAAACTTTTGATCTCACAATTCTGACTTTTCCTCTCACAATTGCAAGTTTATATCTTGCAGTTATAACTTTATTTCTCACAATTGCAAGATATAAGCTCACAATTGTAGGGGGAAAAAAGTCACAATTACTTTTTTTATCTCTTTTATTCATTATAAACAAGCTTCGATATTTAAATAAGACATAATAGGCCTTTACATGCTATAGAAGTATTGTTCATTGTTCATGTTAAATAATGCAGTTAACAAGGCCTATTGTTAAAAAAAATTTGACCTTATATTGTAAAGTGTTACAGACAAATCTGTTCTTAAAATAAATGGTACAGCCTGGACTGATTATAAGGTGTGCCGGTTGTTTCTGTGTGGATTTGGATCAGACATTACCAGTTCTGCTCTAGAGACGGTTTGATTGTACAGTGAGATGATTTTTAATGTACCGTATGAAGGTAGCCTAAATGTTGGGTTAGATTGATTCACCACTGATTCTTCCAGACAGTTTGGGCGATTGATGTCATAATGCATTGTCACGCTGATGTGACACATCTCTGCCTATGTATTGTCGCAGCTAGTGCTAATATATACGCCAGATGATGTTTAAACTGGCACAAAGACTGCACCCAGACCGGATTACAGCAGTCATGTTTGTGAGACTATTCTTGTGCTTTTGTACAGCATGTGAACTACAATGCACAATTGTGCTTTTGCTTTGATCATGTTACTGGTGTAGAAAGAGATTTTGACAAAAGAGAGTGTGTGTGTGTGTGTGTGTGTGTGTGTGTGTGTGTGTGTGTGTGTGTGTGTGTGTGTGTGTGTGTGTGTGTGTGTGTGTGTGTGTGTGTGTGTGTGTGTCCTTCATCCTTCATGGGAACTGGCAAGAGTTTTGTCTGTTCCTTATCTTTGTTTTTGTGAAGGTCGTGTTGAGTGCACGTGTGAATTTCTGTACTGTGCGAGTATGAGAGTCGCTGTAATCATCTGTGGCACACCAAACATAAAGAGTTTATTGATATCCAAGTGCTATAATATTTACCACAGCCAGTACCTTTATATTTACCTTTATAGTGTTTTAATTTTTTTTCTTACAACTGAGCGGTTTCCGTGTAATAAAAAAAGCCTTTATTTTCTCTATTGAGAAATAGATTTTTATTGATTAAATGTAACTTTTATTGTTCAACATACAATTTAAATAATCAGTCAATACATTACCAATCCTTCTTCAAAAATGTGTTTTTGTCTTATAATTCACTATGGTAAGTTTATATTTTAGACCTGTCGGTATGGTTTTCGCGGGAAGTTGGGCTACTTTGACGTGTGTGGTGTGGGAGTGCCGTATGTTAGTTGTCACAACGAGTGAGAAAGACAGACACGGAGCTGCTAAATATACCCTGGAAATCCAGAGTTCTCGCGAGAGCACAAGTTGAATTTGCTCAGCGAGTTTACTCTGGCGTCACGTAATGATGCTCATTAATTATGCCCTTGTATCTGAGCTGCACCAATCACATCGGGTTATCTGATATAGGCGGGCCAGAGGCGAGCTAAACAGATGACGACAGCGCTGTGACGTCGAAGTCCTTGTAAACATTGCAAGATGGCTATGGATGAACTCCAGTTGTTTGAAACGGCTTTGGCCGCTACAATGAACGAGTTAGACTTGGCTTTTTATCTAAAAGAGGAACAGAAGACGGCGCTCGAGATGGAATCGTTCCTTTGCAAGAAGGGGCGTTTTTGCTGTTTTGCAGACCGGATACGGTAAGAGTCTAATCTACCAGTTAGCTCCGCTGGTAGCTAAGCGTATGGGGCTTGTTGTGATTGGTCGTAGTGTTATCCAATTGCGTGCAGTGAGATTTTCAAAAGCATGCTTGGTGCCGCCTCTCGAGCTGGAAGATTTTCATTAGTCGATGCCAGACCATTAATCTTTTAGATTTAGGTCTGGATTTCCAAGCTATGTTAAATATTGAACCTTAGAAAAATGCAGAACAGAGATGCTGTGTTTACACTTGGCATTAACATGCGATCAACGTGATCCAATCGAGCAGATCAAGCAGATCAGATCATAAGCCAATCAGGACACGGAGCGTTTAAACCTGTCCACATCAAGTGGCTTCTATATCTGGATAACAGATCGGATCTCGCATTCCCGCGAAAAAAAAAAAAAAGGATGGCTCCACTGCAAAGTCGACCTGAAGTGATGGGTTTTCTTTTAAAAACAGTTTTCAGTCGGAGGACCTTTTACAAAACTCGCAAAATGAGAAGGATGAAGAGGCTGCAAGTAGGCTACTAATAATGTGGATTGATGCCGTAATGGAAACCGTCCAGAGAAACGTATGGGTCCGAGAACGTTGCCAGCTGTGGTGGAGAAAATGCGCGTTCTTTACAGAAAATGAACGGTTCTGCAACTTCCGGGTGCGAACTGCGAAGGCAAACATTTCAGTATATTTGCGATGTAGCCTACATGTACTTCGCACTCGACTGTATCGCAAAACCACACCGCTCTCAGTTCCGGAGAGAGAAGGGGGAATGATGACAGTGAGTGGAGTTTTGTGTGACATATTTTTTTTTGTGTGAGATCTGATCACAAGGCGTCCTCGACTACTTCCGAACCTGGACACGCTGAACGGATAACATTCCCATCCTAAGCACGTTTACACTTGTCTTTTCAATGTGTATGTGGACAACATCCGGATACAGGTCGCACGCTAATGCCAAGTGTAAACTCAGCCAGTGTCTCTGGCAAAAAGAGAACGCGACTGAGCTCGTGATAAAACAAGAATCAACATTGGCTTGGCTTTTTGAGATGGCGAGAACTGAGGGATTTGAAATGTAAAAGCAACACAGAGATTTTTTTTGATTTTAAAAAAAATTTATTTAACGTTTATTTAACCAGGAAAAGTTCCATTGAGTTACAGTAACTCTTCTCCCAGGGAGTCCTGGCCAAAACAGGTGGCCAAAAAGTATAAGTAAAAAATACATAAAAGACAGGACAAAGATTACACGAATCTCTATACACTATACATACACAAACAAGACATTATACTTAACATAGTAAAATGATGTGTTTTTATTACTCAACAGGTGAGTAAGGTATTTTATTGAACGGATACATTTCCACATGTAGCTCTCTAACAGAGTTCACTGTAAAGCATTATCTATTGTGAAGATCATTGGTTGTTGTAGCCGTGCTGGAATTTAGTTTCAAGGAAGTACCGTTTCTATTAACAGGTAAAGATACAGTAACGTCTTTAGATAGTCAGCTTGAGATCCTTTCCATCTGATTATATCTCTTAGTATAAGCAAAGTAGTGAATGTTTTATGAGCAGTATGATAATCGTATTCATCTGCACAGTCATGCAGAGCCGAAGCACAACCAAAACAATGTTCTTCTGACAAATGCATGCATGTGGAAATGTATCTGTTCAATAAAATACCTAACTCACCTGTTGAGTAATAAAAACACATCTCTGTGTTGCTTATACAACATTTTGGGGGGGGGGGGGGGGGGGATTGTTTTGTTTTACCATTAGAGGGCCAAAAGTTACATAGTGTACCTTTAAACCTTTCAGATAACATACAAATGTATAAAAGACAAACCTACAATGAGCTCTCAGACTGCAATAATACATGCCAAAAGTCACTGTGAGATCAGTAAGATTTTTGTATCTGTAAGTGTTTTATGCTCAGGTGCCATCAAAAATACAGTGAAAACAGTAATATTGAGACATATATTTGCAAGTTAAGCTACTTGTTTTCCGTTTGGATATAATTTTAAATATAATTTGGTAACACTTTATTTTGATGGTCCCTTTTGAACATTCTGTTGACTAAGTTACTTTGCAACTACATGTCAACTGACTCTCAGTAGAGTATTAGTAGACTGTCTGTTTAATATCTAATAACTCTTTATTGTGATGGTCCTTTAACGTACACTCTACTGACAATAAGTAACTTTGCAACTACATGTCAATTTATTCTAACCCTACCAGTCTACTAATACTCTACTAACACTCTAATGAGAGTTAGTAGACATGTAGGTGCAATGTTACTTATAGTCAACAGAATGTGTTAAAGGGACCATCAAAATAAAGTGAAGCCTATAATTTTTTCCTGTGCTGTTATTCCCATTACTCCAGTCGTCAGTCAAAGTTTGCAGTGTTCCACTTAACTCAGCACTGCTTAGTTTGATTATTGTTTTTTGAAGACTTTATTGAAGACTTTTGAAAAAAGAAATTAAATCCCTGAATCTTCTGAAAAAGTGGGCAGTTATTGTGCTCTATTGAACAGCAGGAGGAACAAAGAGATATTCAAGTGTATGGAAATGTCATAGAAGTAAGCTTCCTCATATATATCACCACTCTTTCAGGTAGATAAAAGAGTCACTCTTGTCTCTTTAAGGTCAAGGCCAATGCCATTAACCCCAAACTAACAAACAAGCAGTGTTACTCACCCAGCTTTCCTGATGGCTCCTCCACACGGGTGAGTAATCAGTCCCTTTCCTTTATCAAATACGAACAGGAAACACTCTCTAGTAAACATACAGTATAACTAGACCAACGATAACTTATGATTTAATTATATATTTGCTTATATTTTTCTGCTTAATATTATATTATATATGAATTTAATTTATTGTTAATATTAATAATTATAATTATATTATATTAAATGTTTTTATTATTATTATTTTATAAACATTAATAGTGCATTTTATGTTTTAATTGTTGTCTAATAATTATTTATATAAAAAAGCATTAGTATTTGGTTTTGCCCCTACACTATGACATAAAATATATATGTTCTGCAATTAATTCAGAACTGCAAATCACAAAAGTGCAAGTTTTTAATGTTACTATGGAAATAGAAACTCAACGTCCACTTAAGATTGTGACGCAATTGGTCATTCAGTTTTGTGTACAAGCAGACATGCAGATGACGAACTTTGTGACAAACATCCCCTGATGAAAAAAAAAATATGCTAAGTATACTTGCAGCCAGACTAATTATCAGTAAACTTCAAGTGCGTTAATGATTATAGTTAACTTGAAGTGGGCTATTTTGAAACAACTAATTTTGTACTAAGTAAATTTTACATACAAGTATATTTGGAGTTGTAATTAAATTGTAGTAACGCATAACTTTAGTGTACTTTTGTGTACCAACTTCAAGTATACTTAGTATACTTTAAGTATATGCCTGTGTAGGGACTAATTACATGCTTGATTAGTGATATTAAAGTGTACTTTATTTGTGTTACATTACAAATTCATTACGAGTGTCTTCGAAACATACAAGCAATATACCTATATAGGAGGGACGGGACCAGGAAAGGTCCACGAGCTGGGACTCGAACTCGGGTCTCCTGAAGCACATATTGGCGCACTTGCCCAGAAGGTTATCATGTTGTGATATATTTGAGTAAAAAGTTTAGGCTCATTAATACCTTTGGCTTATTCCAAATAATACAAATTGCATACTTCATTATGTCTTCAATAACAAATGTACATTATTAGACAAATAAAACTTAGCTATACTTTGTACAAAATACTATTGTATACTATAATGTATTTTGAAAGTATAATTTCAATGCATTGTTACAATGATCATTTCCAGCACACAGTTAAAATATACCTAGAAATATATATTTTTAATAAAGTGCAAATAAATACACTTTTAAAAAAAAAATTCACTTCAAGTATATTTTTCTAAAAAAAAATTTGTAGAAAATATACTAAAGTACAATTATTTTAAAGTGTGTTAAAATATGTATTGTGAAAATAGGTGAAAGCATGATGCTAATATACTTTTAATATATTTAAAATTTTTGTTAGCATATTTGCAATGTACTATTGAAAAGGGAATATATTTCAGATACAATAAAGTATACTTTTTTTCACTAGGGTCCCTCAGGTGAAATATCGAGGTTAAATTTGTGGTCTGTTTCTGTCCGGATGCTTTGACTTGGAATAATAACTGTTCATTATTTATTTTGTTAGGAAAGTTGCTCCTCCAGCAAACCTAATTGAATAATTAGTGAATCAGACCTCAAATAATCTCAAATAATACCGCTTTCTTTTCCACCCACAGATCAGTTATGTAAATGTTATGTAGATAATTTGTGAACAATGTAGAAACATGCCAGATGGGTCATTCCTCAAGCATGGTGGCATCTCGTTTATTTATTTATCTGTCCATCCATCCATTCAAAATTGAAGCTCATCTCATGGATAAATAGCGCGATATTCGTCTATTGCGTCAACAATGTCGACGGCTCGAGCGAAAATGGAAGAAAGACAGGCTTCAAATTTCCTTAGAGATGCTGACTGTTTCACTAAATAATTTCAAAAAAACAGCCAGAGCAGCTAAGAATAAATTCTTATCTGACATCATTGAAAAAAAATTGCATTGTTCCAAAACGCTCTTTTCTACTACCCTGGTAAACCAGAGTTCTCGCGAGAGCACAAGTTGAATTTGCTCAGCGAGTTACTCTGGTGTCGAGCAATGGAGCTCATTAAATATGCCCCTCGATCTGAGCTGCACCAATCACATCGGGTTATCTGATATATAGGCGGGCCAGAGGCGAGCTAAACAGATGACGACAGCGCTGTGACGTCGAAGTCATCAGTAAACATTGCAAGATGCCTATGGATGAACTCCAGTTGTTTGAAACGGCTTTGGCCGCTACAATGAACGAGTTAGACTTGGCTTTTTCCCAAAAGAGGAACAGAAGACGCCGCTCGAATCGTTCCTTTGCAAGAAGAGTGTTTTTGCTGTTTTGCCGACCGGAAGAGTCTACCAGTTAGCTCCCCTGGTAGCTAAGCGTATGGGGTTTATTGTTGTGATTGGTCGTAGTGTTAGCCAATTGCGTGCTGTGAGATTTTCAAATGCATGCTTGGTGCCGCCCCTCGAGCTGGCCGATTTTCATTGACCGACACCAGACCATTAATCTTTAAGATTTAGGTCTGGATTTCCAGGCTACTTTTCTACTATCGACTGTCTTAAACCCTTCTGTTAAGTCCTTTTCTATGATCTCTCCCACTGAGTGAGAAAACGTCCTTAATTTCTTCTCTGATAAAATTAACATTACTCGAGCACAAGTTTTTACCTCAAGAGAGCATGTTCCCTACTTTCTCCTGCTCGCAATGGAGCCACTTTGAACTGATCTCTTTATACAGCTGCGACACTATCTGCACATTAATTCTATTTCAGATATTTTTCAGTCTGGTTTTAAATCCTTTCACAGCACTGAGTCTGCTCTTTTAAAAGTTCTTAATGACATTTTAATAACGACAGATGCTGGCGATGCCATGGCTTTAGTGCTATTAGACTTGAGTTCAGCTTTTGACTTTGTAGATCATAAGATTCTCCTATCTCGGCTAGAACGTTCGATCGGTATCTCAGGTATGGTACTCAAATGGTTCCAGTCTTTCCTATCAAACAGAAGTTTTTCTGTTAGGTTAGGTACTCATCTATCTTCTGAGACTCACCTCAATTGTGGGGTACCCCAGGGATCGATTCTGGCACCCCTACTATTCTCATTGTACATGCTTCCTTTGGGATCAATTATGAGTAGATTTGGTGTGTCGTACCATTGTTATGCGGACGACACCCAACTCTACATACCTATGAAACATAATGAAAACACTACATGTAAGAGACTACAAGAACTCAAGCTGTGGCTCACTAACAACTTCATGTTGCTTAATGACGATAAAACCCAAATCATCCAATTTGGTCCAAATGAGCTCTCTGACAGAAACTGTACCGATCTTGGCACCCTCACACCACACCTCACTTCCGAAGTTAAAAACTTAGGATTTTATCTTGACAGTAGTCTTAAACTGAACAAACAAATGAATGCCACAGTTAGAGCCAGCTCTTACCACTTACGCCGGTTAGCCAAAGTCAAGCCATTTTTAAACAGGAATAGCTTTGAAACAATTATTCACACTTTTATTTCAACACGACTTGACTTTTGCAACTCATTATATGTCAGGTTACCTCTCTCTTCCATCTCTCGTCTTCAGATGGTCCAAAACGCGGCTGCCCGTCTGCTCACTGGCAGCCGAAAATGAGATCACATCACCCCAATCCTACGTTCTCTGCATTGGTTACCAGTCCGATACAGAATTGATTTTAAAATGTTATTATTTGTTTATAAATCTCTTAGCAACCAGGCCCCCAAATACCTTTTAAATACCTTAATTATCACTCATAATCCATCCAGATCACTCAGTTCAAGAGATCAACATCTCTTGGCTGTTCCACGATCTCGCTTAAAACGCAGAGGTGATCGAGCTTTTGCAGTAGTCGGCCCTAAGCTGTGGAACACCCTACCACTACATGTTAAATCAGCTTCCACATGAAGCTTCTGAATTCAAATCTTTGCTGAAAACACATTTTTTCTCTAGTGCGTTCAATGAACCATAACTTGTATGTTTTTTGTGTTGTTTTGTTTTGTTTTGTTTTTCTTACTTTACTGTACAGCACTTTTAAATGTGCTTTATAAATAAAATTGATTTGATTTGATTTGATCTTAATATACTGTATGTTCTATGAATAAATTCATATAAAATTATGCTGAAGATTAGGATTAGAAAATGGTTATTTACTATTGGCTGGCATGCTTTTTTTCAGTGGTGTTACACTGAATTAAATATAATGGAAACCAGTAGCAATACTGTATCTCCAGGTTTAACCCTATAAAGCCTACTGTATCATATTAGATACACAAATTTGTAAGGCCTCTAAATTATCAACATGATCAAAACTTTGCTGTTAAACATGTCTACTACAGGCCTTCTGTCGTATGATTGGTACTTTTTATCAAGTAAAAGGCCTTTTAGTATAATTGAGAATAACTGTTATATATATTGAAACAACTTACATGATTACATGATTATCTATACATCCTTTTTTTTTTAGTATCAAATTCATCAGGGTTTTGAGGAACGTTTATTTGTTCATCACTCAATCATCATTGCATTATATGTTTTGATCATAAAACTAAGCATTTAAATATCATCTTACTGAGACTTTATTTAGAGATACAGAGACAACTGGTGTTTATATGCATTTTATGTAAGTATCCACCATAATGTACTAAAGATCTCATTGATTTACATTACAAGCTATGAGAATTTCATCATAGGTTTTGTTCATATAAATATCAGCAACTGCACCATATTACATATTTTTGCGAGTTTTTTTCCCCTCCTCAAATATGAGCTCCATATTCTCACTATATGAGCCATAAAAGCCTAATGTATCAAATATAATGTACTCAACTTTTTGTCTAAAGGTTTCTGACTATTATTTCATATGGCAGGCTTTACATTTTGATTAACAGTCATAAATGGCATAGCATCAATGACTGCAAACTAACTTTTAAGAATACAGTGTAACGTTCCTTATATAATAAGTGGAATTAAAAAAATAAGTCTTATTTTGGGGGCCTGTGGTCAGAGAGCGGTTATCCATTTTAATTAATTTTGCTCTTTTAAATAGGAAAAGTTGGGCAGTGCAATTGTACAATCACACTGATATAGGCTATTGTATGTGGTTCATGGGACAAGGAAAGAAAAATGTAAAGAGGGATGTGAAGTGACAGTGGGACGAGAGGGTGGAGCTCAAACACAGAGATGGTGTGATGGAAATAGGAGTGAGCAGGTAGTCGAAAGGTGTGCATGTGTGTTTCGAACATCGTCTACTTCATATCAATCATCATCGTCAAAATCGTCATCTTTGAGGACAAGAACCAACGCTCAAGGAGAAGGAAGCAAGCAGACGCCTCATGCAGCTTTGAAGGTCTGTTTTCTACGATTTTTATTTATTTTTGGTTTAACCTTGTCTGTCGATCATAGACTGTTATGTTTTTCTCTTTATCACAGTGGTATCGTTGCAGGTGATATCAGACTCATCCATGAAAGGTAAAGGCCCATATTGTGTTTCATATCCATACAATCAGGCAAGTTTAGGCATCTGACCCTGCTGTTGACTAAAAAAAGAGAACCATAACATGTTTTTGTAATCTCCTCCATTTCTAGATCATTTTCTGTCTCCATATTCATTTTTTACATTAGTGCTTCTGTGCAACATAACCATTTGCATGGTGAAGTTTGCATAACTTCCCACACACAGCTGTGTGCAAACAAACACCATTCTCCAGCCATCCCTTGAAAGATGGAAATATACAGTTATGTTTTCATATATGCATCTATAATGGCTTCTGAGTATTTGAACTCTCAAGTCGCACTTAAAGGGTTAGTTCACCCAAAACTGAAAATTCTGTCATCATTTACTCACCTTCATGTTGTACCAAACCTGTATGAGTTTCTTTCTTCTGTTGAACACAAAAGAAGATATTTTGTACAATGTTGGTATTCAAACAGTTGACGGTGGCATTGACTTCCATAGTAGGGGAAATAAATACTATGGAAGTCAATGGCTATCGTCAACTGTTTGATAACCAACATTTTTCAAAACATCTTCTTTTGTGTTCAACAGAAGAAAGAAACAGATACAGGTTTGGAGTAAATGATGACAGAATATTCCTTTTTGGGAGAACTATCCCTTTAAAAATGTCTGAATGCCATTGCATTAGATAACAAAATATCAGGTGGCATTTATATTTACAGCAGACATCCCAGGTGAATAGGGTAAAACAAAATATACAGCATACTTCCTCATTGATTTCATTAAGACTTGCAAAAAAAGTGTATGAAGTATACAAACGAGGCAGTGTCTAATCAAATTTGCATACATTTCCAGAAAAGAAATCTAAACCTTGAATGAAGCCAGGTTAAAAAAAAAATCGTTTCATTGTGCCAACTTCCTTGAGTCAAAGGCTTTTGCAAAAGTGTAGATTTAAATGTGCTATGCTTGTAGATGATTTTTATCTTAGTTTAGCGGTTTGTTTGTTGTTGAGTTTCTGCAACACCATCATTTACTTTTGGGGTTTAATAAAGTAGTATCATATTGTATTGTATTGTAAAAGGGATTACTGGTATCTCTTTTTATCACTCCATATATCAGAAAACCCTGTCAACAACCAGAAAGAAAAAAAAATCACCATGTTTTTAGGAATAAAATGTTGTGTAAAACCAGGTAAATGATATACATGTATGAACAAACCTTTCAGAATATAGATAGGAGTAAATCTGTCATTATGCCTTTTTTTGGATATTACCTTTCATGTAGTGTGTAATATAGCTGTTTGTGAATGTAAAAGGTCTGCAAAGTTTGAAAGATCAAATAAATAACGGCCCGGTTTCACAGACTAAGCCAGGATTAGGTTCAAATAGGACATTTAGCTTTTATAAACATGCCTTAGAAAAAAAACATTACTGGTGTGAATTTTGAGACAAAACAATAATTTAATATATGTCAGTACAAGTTGCTTTCAGTTAAAACAGCTCAAACATGCATTTTAGTCTGGGACCCAACTTAAACCTTGTCTGTGAAACTGGGGGAAAGTTACTGTCTCCCAAAAGAAAGAATGGATTCTGAACAGCCTAAAACGAGTCATCAGTAATCCCAGTCTTACTTACTGCTCAAATCTATGTAGGTTTGTTACAAATTTGCATAATTCCAGCCTATGGTCTTCATTGGCTGCCTGCGAACATCGTCTACTTTGACCCGCCCTCAATCACTGTAGATGTAGCTGAGGCCTGGAAGAGTTTGGTTCATGTTGTCGACATATTGAGAAAATGCTGTTTTCTGCGCTACGAAAGTAAATCCACTTTGCTGCACTTCCAAAGGATGAGGACTTGCGCTCGAATTGATCTGGTAAATCCCACGCCATCTTTACTGTTCGTTTCACTGTGTATCAAGGGCTGATGAAGCTCCGGACCTGAAATTCAGATATGCTAATGAGCGATTCGTTTCTGACACACGTTGTAAGCGGTAGACCAATCACAACAGACTGGGACATCTGACCAATCAGTGCAATCCTTTATCAAACTGTTTTAGACACTGTGACAAAAAGGTGACGCTGAAATGTAGATTACCAGAACATTTAAGTTTTTTGACCTTAGATGCATGTATTTTAGGAGACCTATACAAAATTAGGAACCTTTAAAATAGCATAATAGGGGTACTTTAATTGAGCAGTGCCTGAAAAAACAATGTTTTTGCCTGTATGGATAGCACATGCATCTAAGCGTAGATCTAGACACTTATCGCAATGACATTCAATGATCCAGAAATCTCAATTTCAGTAGCACTTACATACACCTTTTACGGTTTTAAGTAAGCGTTCTAATACATTTTGAGACCAATATTTAACACACAATTACACACATATACAATGGCATATTGTTATACAGACTAGAGGTCGACCGATATGGGTTTTTTCAGGCCGATGCCGATGCCGATCTTTTGAAATCCGGGTCGGCCGATGGCCGATTAATGCTGCCGATTTATTTTGGCCAATTATGTGCTTGTTTTTAACCTCTATTTGAAAGATAAAATGTAACACAAATAATTACAGAGTTCTCAACAAAAACATTTATTGAACACTTGACCAATCTGCACTTGTTGTGACTTTGAGATATGTTTGGTAATTGTACCTGAATGAATTGAAAATTAATTTGCTACATTTCAGATTAATATATTTGTTTTCCTTAAAATTGTAATTAACAGTAACTTAAACACTTTGCAGTTTGAATGATGTCTTGTATAAAAAAAAGGACGGAGTATATTATTATGTTTCCACTGTTCGATCGCATCCGCGCCTCACACACACACACACACAAATATAAGTAAACACTTTGCGACTTTAAACGCACGCGACTTTTCGATCGCGCCCGCGCCCCTCTCCCTCTCCCTCTCTCACACACACACCATATTCCAGCATTGCAATCTTTACATCGCAGCCTGCTTCAGAGCTAAGGCGGGGCTACAGATTAGGTGTCCCCAAAGAACCCGCGTATCTAACAGTAGTTCCGCATTACATGAATTAATTTGCACGCAAGTTTTATTTATTTTTATACCATGTATTCTCCGTGTAAATTTATACACCGAACCGTGACGCCGTACCGTTTCGGTTCAATACGAATACATGTACCGTTCCCCTAGTCTACAGTGAAATTCAGTCACACATTACACTGTTTGGCCAGCATTTTAACCGTGTTTAATCCAGCTACTAGCTAACAGTATGCTAAAGTTAACTGCTGATTAGCGTCACGTTTCTAACGTCCGTTTTCAGAGCATCCAAGAGAAGCACAGGCATAACAGTAGCACCGAAATGAAGCACAGAAATCCGCATTGATATTCGGTCCGGTAAATAACGGTTGTTAAGGCACCAGTGCCGTATTAGCACCGGGTCTGTCTGTAGCTACCCAACCCTAGCGACGACGCTAGCAAAGCAAAGCCAGTCCTTCACTAACCTATAGTGCGTTGGTCACTTTTTTATTACTTATTTCTCTGCATTGAGTGACAACCCTCTCAAATATAAGACACTCAAACAGAACAAATAAAAGTATCAGATTCTCTGTCTGTAATTGCAAAATTCTTGCTTACTTATTGTGACATGATAGCAACCCTTCTGCTGTGCTAATGCAACCTCCACTACGCTATCAATATCCAAAGTAGCCGAACGTCATGTCGCCTATTCATATTTTTTCTCGAAGTTGGCACTAACATATCAAAAGGTTTTAATTAAATATAAAGGAGTTTTCTCCAAGGAACTTAGCTCCTTCCTTAGGCACTGGATGAGGTCTGCTCACTCTGCTGGAGAATGACTCTAGGCGCAGTGTGCATACGTGCAGTGTTGCCAACTATTTTCAAAGGAAAGTAGCTAACGCCTCCCCTAAAAGTCGCTAAATGTAGCTAGATGACGTCATGCGTCAATTAGCATATTCATGACGTCATCATGGCGTACTTGCGTTCTGCCTGCCTAATGTTTTTTCTCGTTAAAATCATGCTCACATACTGTATTTTAATATAACACACTATAATATAATATAATATAGCCGAATGTCCAATAAAGCGGTTTAGACAATACAACGAGTTGCTATTGAATGACTATGTTTTATATGTGTAAAATTATCTGAATTGAGAGAGTTCGGGAACTGGGTGAACTAAAGCACTGTGATAGTGAGTATTACAAGTGATAAGCAGAAGTAATCAAATAAAATGGTCAAACTAAATTCTTTAAATATAAAATAAAAGATAAGTGATAAGTCCGTGGAAACAACCCTGCTCATTCACGTCTGTTCCGTCCGTGCTGCTGCTCCTCTCTCAGCTCCTTCACTGATCAGGGTAGACGCAGAGAGAGGTGTGTGACGGCAAGGAGAACGCAAACCTCGCGCTCGCAGGGCTGTGCTGGCAACATTTGGAGGTTACTGAGGTTTGTCCAAAAAGTAGCTAGATTTGTCGCTAGTCGCTTTTTTGAAAAAATGTCGCTAAAGGGGTCTGAAAAGTCGCTAAAAATAGCGACAAAGGCGCTAAGTTGGCAACACTGCATACGTGTTCCACAACAACAACAACACTAGGCTGCCCACAGATGCGCCCGCCTAATAATCGGCTTGATAAACTGGATATTGGCCGATGCCGATTATGTTAAAAAATGTTAAAAAATCGGCCGATTAATCGTCCGACCGATTAATCAGTCGACCCCTAATACAGACAGAACCAAAGGCTCTGTCTCTAATTTCAATGCTAGTGTGTAGTTTCATCAACTTCCTGTTTGTGCGTTTTTTGTAAAACAGAACGGCACTGTGAGTGTAGACAGTTATGCAAAATCGTAAAGTCATCTCACACACATCCCTCTCCCTTTCTCTGCCCGGACATGTGGAGCTTAGGATGATGAGCCCAGGATATGAGAGCACTATGATTAAAACTTTAGAGAGAAATGGATGTGGACTTCCCCTGAATGCATGTATCTTGAGAAAAATAGAAACTATATAGATTATTTCATTTTCTGAAGAAAATGTGATTACATCTTCTTTTTATTACAAAATGTGAGTGGTGTTGCTCATGCAAAAGATGGCACCATTACATTATGTGTTGTAGGTGATTTCCAGTGCTTTGATGTGCAGTTGCCAAGAGGTTCTGAGTAGATTTAGGCCATTGCTACGCAGAAAAATAACAAATGCCAAATCACAGGGAGTAGGAACCTGAGCGAGGCGAAATCAAAGAAAATAATAAAACAAAACCCACACTTCAACTACATCCCATTCCCAATAAACTACTGAACGCAACAAGACAAAGAAAGAAAGCAAAAAGTATCCAGCGTTCAACACGCCCTACATAATCTACACTAACTGAAAACCCAAAACATACAAGGATGCTCCTTACCTAGTGTGTTGTTAAGCATTTTTTTTTAAATTTCATTACAATTCTTCAGTACATCAGTACTTTTTAAGTACCTTCAGGGCATGGTGCCGATGACATTTACCGAATTTTGTAACGATGCGCCAATGCGTTTATAAAATATAGCATTTTACAATAAAATTCAAAATGGCCATTGTCTAAAATGGCCGATATAAGAAAATTGGGAATCAAATCTTAAGAGACCAGATTCGCGATTTTTGGTTAAACCGTTCAGAAGTTATGAGCACAAATAACCATTTTTCATATCTCCTGACCACTAGATGGCACTACGCCAAAACTGTGCAGGTACAATCAGGTCATAGTTATAGATAGACACAGTATATACACATAGATGCCTCAGTAGCGTCTGTTTCTATGGGCCGCTATACGTAAGCTGTCCGCCATATTGGAACGGTCAAAGCCAATCCGTGAACATTCCTAATTAGACGCATGTATGAATATCTATAGCTACATGAAATAGACTTCAGCAGATGATTTTGCTAAACTAACACAGTACAACAAGACGAAGGTGTCAGCTAACACGACAATAAAAAGTTACCATAGTCCATGGAAAAACGTGTAATATTGAGTTAATAGATACAAAAACACAAACCAACACATTCTCAAAAAAGGTTATCCCATTTCTTCGAGAATTTAAATCTCAGCCGTTTTAAATTCCGCAATTTATTCATTCAAATAAATGTAATCTTACCACTCTTTATCTCTGTGACTGGTTTAAAGGGGACAGAATGCTAGATGTCAAATATTGGCATTGCTGTATTTCAATGCTGGCAAATGACCATGGCTTCATGTTGGGCGGTTCTTTGCCTCCATGTCGTGCATTCAAATAATTTAATGCACAGCTAGCTGTGGATTATCCCTTACTTATAGCCTGTATCAGAAATGTGCTTTTAAAAATGAACATAATTTAATATCAGAACTTTCTGATATACTTTGAACATATATAATGAAATCCATTTTTGAGCTGTTATTTAAACTTTTAAAAAAGCAGTTACTGTAGGTTGATTTGGGGTCGAATTCTCTTTAGAATCGATATGTCTTTACAATTTATGCTTTTCAATTTACATCCACACACACACACACACACACACACACACACACACACACACACACACACACACACACACACACATCTCTATTGCTGCCAACTCCAGCCTCTTATTTAGCCTTTCAATCTTAATTACCTCTAATTATCATGCGTTTGCCAAGATACAGCTAAATGTAAGACTGTTCAAAACCAGTCACGCTAACTACCTCGACCTGTAGCAGAACTGCATGAACTTGTGGCTATAAGAAACATGGTCTCTGTGATTCTGCCAAGTAAATCATGTTCCTGCTTCAACATATTTTATTGATCCTGAAACAACACTCCTGTGACTGTCTGAAAATGTAGTCCTATCCCTACCCCTAAACCTAACCCTACCCATAAGTTATCCCTAAAATCAGAGGGAAATGATAAGTGAATAACACTAACTCAGCACCTAACCCTGATTGAAAGCCTAAACTTAGCATAAACTGTAAACGTGTCCCTCAAATCTGATTGGTTGATTGTAATGTTGTTCCAGGATCAACAAAGAAGGCACTGTAAGATTTGGATTAAAGCATTTACCAAGTGAATTAATACAAATATTTAACTATAACATGGTCTTTATGTTTATTTCTCTCAGTATTCCAGACTGGTGGTGGACTGTGAAGGGGTTTCCATGGATGTTCAAGTGGAAAAGGCGAGAGGAGATGAGGAGAAGGAAGGTGGGCAGTGCGCGTCTATGTTCTCCCCACAGCTGAAAGCCATGATGCGAATCAAGAAAAAGTACCTCAAGAGATCTAATTCAGTCAGGTCAACTAACTCTGTTGTCTCTGATGGGAGTTTGCATCCTAAGAGCCCCCAAACCAGAAAGTCCAAGCGAAGGAAGTCCCGCGTGATGTTCCCTAATGACACTCTGATGTTCAAGCCAAAGAAAGAGCGCAGCCGAGCTAAACCTTTCCTAGTGCTCTTTAGCGTGATCGTCTTCGTCCAGGTAATTCTTCCTGTTCTTTTCCTTGGGTGCCATTTCTTTTGTGCCAGAATTGAAAAACACACACTCATTGGATTTGGCACAGGTTTTACGCAGCCCAGCACTGAGAGTGCTGAGAGTACTGATACTCTAATGAGAGTCAGTTGACATGTAGTTGCAAAGTTACTCATAGTTAGTAGAATTTCAAAAGTGGATTGTCAAAATAAAGTATAACCAAAGCTTTATTAAAGGTGCCTTCCAGTTCTTTTTTTAAAATGAGTTCCTGTTCTCCCAGGTCTACAATGCCATTGAGAATCTGGACGACCATGTTGTGAAGTACGATCTTGAGGGTTTGGAGAGGACGTTGCACAGGGAGGTGTTTGGCCAGTCGGAGGCGCTAGAGGAGCTAATGGACCATCTGAACGATTACCTGTCCACTTATGCCCACCAGCATCCCCTCGTCCTGTCTTTGCACGGGGCGTCTGGCGTCGGGAAGAGCCACCTGGGTCGCCTACTGGTACGGCACTTCCGCTCCGTGGTGGAAGACAAGCTAGTGGTGCATTATTTATCCAAACACCACTGCCCCCTACAGGAAGCAGCGCAGAACTGCGCCTCCACACTGGCTCGCCGTATAACTGAGGTAGTGACTCAAGCCGAGGAAGAGGAGCAGATTCCCTTCTTCATTCTGGATGAGGTAGAACTAATGCCACCTCTGCTGCTGGACATCTTGCAGACGTTTCTTCAGTCAGATCAGACGAATGAGTTTCTCAACGTGGTTTACGTTTTCCTCAGCAGTCTGGGGCAAAGAGAGATCTCAGCTCACATTCTTCAAAACGCCTCCACCGCCGGAGCCCATAAACCGCTCCGACAGGCCTTGTCTCTTGTCCATCCTCTATGGATGGAGTCAGTAGTCGAGCTTATACCTCTTTCCCTGCTGGAGCGGGAACACATCATACAATGTTTTCTAGAGGAAATGACCCTGGAAGGGTTTTACCCCGAACTCAGTCATGTAGATAAGCTGGCAGATGAACTGGCCTATCACAGAGCGGCTGGAAGACAGTATGCAAAAACTGGATGCAAACAAGTAGTGGGAAAAGTTAACCTGCTTTGAGAGATCTGAGTGAGTTCTGTTTGAAAACTGAGAAAACTCAAGAACAACTTGCCAAACTTACATTTCAAATACACCACCCTTCAAAAGTTTAAGGACAATAAAGAAATTAATATTATTTTTTATTCAGCAAGGATGCATTAAAAAAAATGACAGTAAAGATATTTATAATGTTACAAAAGACTTCTATATCAAATAAATACTGTTCTTTTGGACTTTCTATTCTTCAATGAAGCTGTAGTGACAAATAAAACTTTTTTTTAATTCAAATTATGTGTCTCTGTGAAGTATTTCTCCAAAATAAGTAACATAAATATGTAAGGAATTTTTCTGCAGTAAAAAGTCACGCCTGATCCTATTCCCACTATTGACAGAAGTAAGAGGAAGAGGATCAGGCGTGACTTTTTACTGCGCCGAGTCGAAGTACTCCCAAAAGTGCTATTCCGCCATACATTATAGTTATCCTTTTTAACCCGCTTAGAAAAGTGCCACGTTTTATTTTGTGTCACCATACTTGGTCGTATAACTACTCGTGTAACTGTTTTTAAATAGGGAAACCGTTGATGTGTTTGGTCACTTCTAAATTCATTGCTGTTAGATACCATTGAATATACTGGGCTAAGCTAAGTGCTATCAAAGTGTCGCCGCGCGCCAGAGCGATTAAGTGACGCACTGAGATGAGAGAGGAATGTATCCAATCGTCTTAGTTAAGGGAATAACATAGTTTAATATGAAAAAACGGTGGAGTATCCCTTTAAAAGAATGTTCAATAATATATTTGTGTCAGAATGTTGATTGCCATAGAAAATAATTTTGATGACCCTCAATATCATATGAACAGAGAAATGATTAACAACATAGTTTGTTTTTCTTGTGAAAACATTAAATTGAGATGACGTTGAGATTACGACAAAATTAAAGGGGTGGTATAATGCCCTTTCCACGAGATGTAAAATAAGTCTCTGTTGTCCCCAGAGTGTGTATGTGAAGTTTTATCTCAAAATACCCCCACAGATACTTTTATATAGCATGTTAAAATTGTCACTTTTTGAGGGTGAGCAAAAACGCACAGTTTTTGTGTCTGTCCCTTTAAATGCAAATGAGCTGCTGCTCCTCGGCACAGAGGGCGGAGCTTCAACAGCTTGTGTCCTTTTACCTCACACTACCCTGGAAAACCAGAGTTCTCGCGAGAGCACAAGTTGAATTTGCTCAGCGAGTTTACTCTGGCATCAAGTAATGATGCTCATTAAATATGCCCTTGTATCCGAGCTGTACCAATCACATCGGGTTATCTGATATAGGCGGGCAGTAGCGGTTTTAGGCACGGGCGAACCGGGCAATCGCCCGGGGCGGCACCGCCGGCACGAGCAGAAAAAAAAAAAAAAATCTGCGCTATCTATCATTTCATTGTGTGGGGAATTGCCAAATTTGCGCCCCCTGCTGCTGCAGGCGCCCCTGCTTGCTGAGAAGATGCCGTGCACAGAAGCTGTTTGTTTGAGAAGGGGAAAGGGGAGGGGGCGCGGAGGCGCGGGCGCGGATGACAGTTCACCTCTGGGTCTCTCCCAAATGGAACGGACAAGGGGGGGGGATCCATATAGTTATCGAAGTTATCAGTCACACCTCGACTTTCTTCCAGATAACGCACATTTCATTCATAATATTATAAATACGGGCCTCTATATTTCCTGCACATTTTTGTTTTTCTGAATGGTCTGAATGGCTAATAAAAATAGGTAATACAAAACGATTACTTGGTCACCACCACCAAGGTGAATTGGTTTAGTCTTGACTTCTGGTCGTGACTCGTGAGCGTGAGTGACAGTTGGTATGGGGGGGATCAGGGGAAATCTGTTGATTGTCGATGTCGAGGGCCAATAAAGAGATGGACAAGAAAAGTCAAAGCCATCAGGTGCCCAATTTAGAAACGAGCGAAAGATAAAGGTATGCAATGCAACTATGTTTACTCTATATGATTACGGTATCCATGTCATGAATGAAGGGGCAATATTAATTGGTGGGTATAACTCTTATTTGTTAGCCTTTTTTCTATGATTCTTGCTATGCTTAACAATAATTCGTTTTTAACTCAAACACGAGATCTAATTTCACCATAATATTGTTCTTTGCAACAAAACTGTTGCAAGTTCAGTTATTACACTGCAAAAATGCTTTTCTTACTTAGTATTTTTGTCTTGTTTCCAGTCCAAATATCAAACATAATATCACTCGAAAGGGGTCTCGCCCAGGGTGTAATTCAATGTAGAACCGCCACTGTAGGCGGGCCAGAGGCGAGCTAAACAGATGACGACAGCGCTGTGACGTCGAAGTCATTAGTAAACATTGCAAGATGGCTATGGATGAACACCAGTTGTTTGAAACGGCTTTGGCCGCTACAATGAACGAGTTAGACTTGGCTTTTTATCTAAAAGAGGAACAGAAAACAGCGCTCGAATCGTTCCTTTGCAAGAAGGGCGTTTTTGCTGTTTTGCCGACCAGATTAGGCAAGAGACTGGTAGCTAAGTAAAGTCAAGTCAAGTCAAGTTTATTTGTATAGCGCTTTTCACAATACAGATTGTATCAAAGCAGCTTCACAGTATTAAATTAAAATAATACAACAAAGTTTGTTTCAAGAGGAATTTATTGATTGATAAAATTTAATTAAATATCCCCAAAATATCCCCAACTGAGCAAGCCAAAGGCAACAGTGGCAAGGAACCGAAAAACTCCATCAAGTGACCTAATGGTGTCCTAAAACTCCATCAGGTGACCTAATGGAGAAAAAAAACCTTGGGAGAACCCAGGCTCAGTCGGGGCCAGTTCTCCTCTGGCATTTATGAGCTAGAGGCCGGATTGTAGTTTGAACTGTAGGATTATATGAATGCCTGGCTGAAGAGATGCGACTTTAATCTAGTTTTAAACTGGGAGAGCGAGTCTGAGCAACGAACAGTATCAGGAAGACTATTCCAGAGTTTTGGAGCCAAATGTGAAAATGCTCTCCCTCCTTTGGTGGTTCTGGATATCCTAGGTATGACCAAAAGCCTTGAATTTAGTGATCTTAAAGAGCGCAATGGATTATAGGGCGATAGAAGATCCGTTAAATAGACTGGAGCTAAGCCGTTTAGGGCTTTATAAGTCAGTAGCAATACCTTATAATTAATAAGTGTAAGGGGCTTGTTGTGATTGGTCGTAGTGTTATCCAATTGCGTGCAGTGAGATTTTCAACAATCATGCTTGGTGCCGCCCCTCGAGCTGGCCGATTTTCATTAGTCGATGCCAGACCATTCATCTTTCAGATTTGGGTCTGGATTTCCAGGCTAACCTCACACAGTCCTGCACTGAAAATTTCAAAAAACTTTTAGCCTTTAATGTTCAAACCAGAGTCAGACAATGATGGAGAGACTAAAGAAGAAGTGACAACCTGTAGAAGCAACAGGACATTTCTGAATGGTTAGTTGATGAATTTATGTAGCTTATGTGTAGTTCTCTTCTAGTCATTGATTAGCATATTCTGTCATGATAATCTATAAATCGTGTTCTGGGGGCGGGGTTTATGTAAATTTTAGGGTTGGTAATGTCACTAATCCGGGAGGAATGTCGTGTAGTCCCTACCAGCCGTTTGTTGTAGTCCTTAAAAAGCAATTTCTTTAAAAGCAAATATCTCCCTTTGCTTTGAACTTTGAGCGTTGTAACTTTGCAGATGTTGTTTATGCTCAAACAGCAACATTACACACTAACTGAAGGTCGAAAAGTGAAATCATAATCAACCACCCCTTTAAGAAAAAAAATCATAGTGCATGGCCTTTGGGGCTTTTGTATAAATCCTTGTGAGGTGGCACTACTTTTCTCGGCGGATGAACTTCTGGTCACATGTTACTGATATAATTCATGTGGGTGCAGTTTGTTCAATGTAAACAGTGCTTTACGGATAATTACGTCACATCGCTTTCAGGTAAACTTGAGCATATTTTTTTGCTAAAAGTTTAGCAATTTAGGAGCTGTAGCATTACGTCGCCAAGTTGAAAGATTGGATATAACTTCACATAGAACAGGTAAGTGTTTCTATCACATGTCTAATGTTAAGTCTTAGGACAACAGGACAACAAACTTACTGTCTGTACGCTTCGCTAAAAACATTAAGGGAGGAGTGTTTTATATATATATATATATATATATATATATATATACATGCATGCATATTTGCTATAAATGCATCGATTGCCTCTGTTAATTGTCTTGTGGTCAAAATTGTGGTCTATGTGTTTGATGGTTTGCACTGCTGTTTTCACTTGATTGATGTTTGGGTTTGTTTCCTTTGCTGTGATTGGCAGGTTGATCTTGATTTCACCCTTGTGTGTTTATGTGTGTGAGACAGAAGCCTGGTTACCACCACAAATAATTTTGAATCCCAATTACACACCCCATACCTGCCTACAGCCTTCTGTCTGAGAATGCTGAACATAGCAAATTTCACTTTTAATCACATCGAGACACGGCCGAAAAGTGTCACGCGATCACCACACATGCACACACTTTCCATGTGAAATGCCTTCTATTTGGAGAAAATGCCATGAAATATGAGTACCATTGACTGTAGTAGCAATGGATTTGCGATATATTAAAAGTTTATATTTACATATTCACGCTGCAAAACAAGATTATTTTGCTGACCCCACTGACAGTTGTTTTTTTCTTGCTTTAAGCAAAAACTCACTTCATTTTGATACATTTTATGTAGAAAACAAGACCTAATTTTGCTTCTCAAGTACACGTTTCTTGATTTAAAATGTTTAGATATTTGCACTAGAAAAGGAAGAGGAAGAACGTCATCTTTTCCACTTAAAATGATCACTTTAATGCAATCATGGCTTGTTCCATATTTCACACTGTTCATACTTGATCCTGTTTTTAAGCCTGTTTTTTAGACATAGTTCACTATGTATACCTTTGGCACCGCAATTCAGGGTTAGATTTAACCCAGGGTTAAAATCTGTGCAAAACTAACATGAGTTTTTTTTTTAAAAGTGCTATAGCAGTTTTAAACACATCTACAGTTCATAGCATGATTCTGTCAGTTCAGTCTGTTTGACTCAATAAATTGGTTCCTAACTCTTCGAAAGATTAATTTGTGCCCTTTTTTTTTAATGTATTAAAATGTTTTGTTATAAATATTTAGTTAAATATTCTGGTGTATTGAAAAATCTGAAAAATTACTCAATATTTTATTTATATTTTCAACAGTATTGAAAAATACCTTGATAATTATTAACTTTATTTTTACTGTACGTTAGTATTTACATTAACCATTTTGAATCTGCTTGACTGTTTGATTTAAATTATGGTTCCCCTTTTAAGCAATTTTTAATGCTCTAATTCTGCTCCAATTACTTTCAATTTTTTTCACTGCACACTTTCTTTTTGAAAATAACGCACGTGCCATGGGGAAGTTTGATAATATCAGTTGAGACATGCATAATCTTGACAGCTTCATTTACAGACAGTTTAATTATGTGCTTTGAACTTTCTGGTAAATCAGTGTAATTCAAAATAGTTACAAGGGTGGAAAAGGGCACTGGAGGTGCAGGAGGAGTCAAATTTACATGTCTCACACAAACTAACAATTCAGTAATGTGGTACAGCAGCGCTACAAACAATTTAGAGAAGTTAGAGTATGCAACAAAAAAAAACATTTTTGTCCTTTGTGTCAAGCATGGAGGTTTGATTTTGTGTCTGATCTCAGTGTTTCTTGCAGCTGTTGTGAGCAAAGAGTTAATTTCCGAAGGAAGGTGGAGACCAAGGTCAGTACATTCCTCCGTTTTGTGGTTCAGCCCAACGCCAGACTAACTTATAGCTGCCAGCAGTTTTACTGCAACAGGATCTTTCAACGCACCAGAACTTTCCACTGCTCCTCTACAGTGGCCTTTATGTGCATTATACAACAGATTTGCACATTTACTGCTTTATTACATTGATTTGAAATACAAAGTTGTTTAAAATTGTAGATTGCATCACTGGAAACGGGAAAACGGAGTGATGCAACCCAGATAAGAACTGACAAAACTTCCTATTAAATCAGAACTGACAAAACTTCCTATTAAATCAGGAACTGAAAACACACTCCTCAAGAAAAAAAAAAGAAAGAAACTTAAATAGGACTCCTGATATTTGAAGCCAGAGTTTCACTCAGAGTGACATAAATCATAGGCTTTCTAACATAAATTTGACCTCCGGTGTAGAAATTCAATCACTTTCCTGGCATACACTTAGAATGAACTCTATCATTTTACTAAGGCTAGCGTCACTATTATAATTGGTTATACATGGGGTTAGTCACTAAACGTTAGTGATTTCAACAAAGTTTTTATTTGTAACTCATCCTGCATTGTATGTGCTAAAAAAGTAAATGATTTGTGAATTGGATTTGATTTTCATCTGCCAGACTATATAAAACAGGTTTTAATAAAACACATTCACTCTTAAAAGCATTGATGGTTCCATGAAGGACCTTTAACATCCATGGAAACTTTCCATTCCACAAAAGGTTCTTAATACCAAAACATTTTATTCTATAACATCGCTGCGAAAACCCCCTTTTGGAACTTTTGAGTGTACTAACACTTAAAGAGGGTCCCAAGCCATATTTAGCAACCTGAATATCATATAGAGACGCAGGGATGGGCTCTTTTAAGTTGGGCCATGAAGCAACCACAAGAACCGCTTCGCAACACACAAAAAAACACTAAGAACACCTTAGCAACTGTGAAGCAATGTCTTGACAACCACAAACAACTCCATAGCAGTGGGGTTTTGCCTGGGCTAGCACCACTTACTTCTTCAAAGAATATGTAAACATCTAGTATGTTTTGTGATTGATCATCTTGAACCAAGCTCATTCTGTTTATATACAGCAGGCTGTTTATAAGACCATGTAGCATAACCAGCTTCTTGACACGACAGTAGGTACTGCACTTTGAGCTTAAGAATATATATATATATATATATATATATGAAGAGTTCAGATGCAAAAGCCTCTAAATGCCATCTGAAATTTTCTCATAAAATGATAATTTTTATCAAGCTCGTATATTTAACTTCAATAATTTCACTTAAATGGCAATGAAGATTACCTATTAATTGTCATTTAAGTGAAATTACTGAACTTAAATATACAAGCTTGATAAAAATGGTCATTCTATGAGAAAATTTCAGATGGCATTTAGAGGCTTTTGCATCTGAACTCTTCATATATATATATATATATATATATATAATTAATTGGATGATGAAACTGAAACACTGGCCAGTGTAGTGTGAAGGTTACACGTATACGCGGCCTGGTGGCCAGTCATCACTGATTTTACATTCCATTAGTAAGAGTAGAGTGTGAAGGTTAACATCAGAGCAATAGCACAGCTGTACACAACATAATGGGAGATATATCAGTTCATAAAAGGACAAATTGTTGGTGCTCGTCTCGCTGGCTCATCTGTGACCAGGACAGTGTAAGACTTGAGAAATTAGAAAATGCCGGACAGTCTGGTTAAGGAGCGACCAGACCCTGAGAAGACAGGATCTTGCTGGAAATTACCATTTGAGCTCACCATTTCAGACAAAAGTCTCACCTCCGAGTCATCCTAATCTACATTTCATTCCCTCATCCCTCACCCCCTCTCTCTCATACTCAGATCACCTGAATTCACCCAAGAAAATATATAGTTTAATGTGAATGATTATTTTATGACTTTATACATATTTAGTATCATTTGAAATGTCTCAGTGCGACTGGTACAAATGTCTCATTTCCAAATAAGTAAAACAAAAGGTAATAAGGTTTTTAATAGTTTTAGAGATAACTGGCACACAAAGGAAGGTGGTCTCCTGGCAAATGGTCTCATACCCCCAAAAGGTGTAACCTCTGAATGCAAATTTCCATTGTTAGCACATGTTTCCATGTGAAAGAGGTTCTGTCTATATAATGAAATGCAGTAAAGGGCTCTGGGCCTTTTTGTATTTCAGATTAGCCGTGAGGCTGAGAGTAAGACTCTCAGCTTCATGTATAATGTTGGGTTTGCATCTCTTCTCTTTATTCCAGAGCATTTGATGTTTTGTATCGTTTATCTTTGAATTGATTATGAAATTGGCATGATACATTTACCTGACATAATAAATTGTTACATTTGATTATTCTAACTGACATTGACATCATAGTCAAACATACGCTCACATTTAATGATGCACAAATATCATTAAAACCTTTTCATTTATTGGCATTCTCGCAATAAAGATATGTTAATAAATAAAAAATAAAAAAATAAAAAACATTTATGGAGTCAGATGAAATAACGAGAGGATACATATTCAAATGTATTGCATTTAATCAAAAAATACTTTGCCGGACTTTGGGCCGATCGAGCGCGAGCTTACAACGGCAAGTCTTTGTGGTGTATCAAGAGCTCTGGTATCCAGGGTAATGTCGGCATATCTCCACATAGGACGAACCGCATCCAACAGAAGTAACTGTCAACGCATGAGGAATCTGTCCTGTCTGAAAGGGATGTCCAGGTACTAACCCGGATTGTATCCAAAAAACCACAGCTGCTCAACTCCACAGAGTCCATATTCATGGTCAGGATGCTATAGCCAAACCTTTGGTTTCATTGGTGCCAATAAATCTTGGGCTGTCGACAATGTTAAACATGCATCGTTCTCTGATGTATCCACGTTCACTGTCTGTCTTTCCCACATCCGTGGGAATTACGGTGTGGAGAATCCCCCAGAGAGTCTGACCTCCCGGACTGTTGATGCCCAGAGTGAAACACGACGGTGGATCAGTGATGTTTGAGCTGTAATATCATGACATTCCCGACTGTGCTTGATGGACTACCGAAGCATTCTGAAGGACCATGTGCTCCTAATGTTTTAAACATTGTACCCTGAAGGTGGTGCCGTGTATCAGCATGATAATGTACCAATACACACAGCAAGACTTGTGACAGAATGGTTTGATGAACATGAAAGTGAAGTTGAACATCTCCCAAGGCCTACACAGTCACCAGATCTAAAGATTTTTGAGCCACTTTGGGGTATTTTGGAGGAGAAAGCCAGAAAACGTTTTCCTCCTCCAGCATCACATAGTGACCTGACCTCTGGCCACTGTGAAGGACTTGTATCTCTCAAAGACAAATTTAACATCTTGTGTACCCTTAATTTCATTCTGTTAGACCAAGATCATTAAATTAGTGCATAAAAATGAATCAGGTGCGAAAGTGACATGTGAAGGCCAAGTACGGGGACCCATTTCATAACTGTAGACTGTTTAATATCCATTTTGAGGTTGGGTAGTTTGGTATATCCATCTCTAAGGGACTTAAGAGTTTGTACATGACCTATGTGTAAGTTCATTTGAGAGTGATGCGGCTGCTGCTATATAAACACGCCTCCACAAACAGCCGGTCAAGAAGTGGAAATCATTCACAACTACGACATCATCTAAAAGCTAGCGTGACCCTACTACTCACCCAGAAATTACATCCTGGTAAACACTAATGGCACATTTTGGATGGTTTTGTATGTGTGGGAGTGATAATTGTAAGGACAGTTGTAAAGTTCAAAGAGTCCATGATCAGTGACTCTACCACACAATGTGATCTGCAAGCTTTTGTGTAGGAGTCTGTGATTTATTTATTTTTCTAATTGACCGTTCGCAAAGACCCGCCCCCTTTAGTTACTGTTGCTATGTCCGACAATCCACGCCACTCTCACGCCACACATCATGTTCTCACGCAGTGAAAAATACATCGCGGAGCAGAGAGGACACTGACAAACAAAGTCTCAACTTTCAAATTTGGTAATTTTTTTAATAAATTAAAACAATAAATACCGTTTTGTGGCTCTTTAATGTGTCGTGACAGATCGCTGTAGAGTATCACTTAAAGGGGTGGTATAATGCCCCTTTCACAAGATGTAAAATAAGTCTCTGATGTCCCCTGAGTGTGTATGTGAAGATTAAGCTCAAAATACTCCACAGATATTTTTATATAGCATGTTAAAATTGTCAATTTTTGAGGGTGAGCAAAAACGCACAGTTTTGTTTCTGTTCCTTTAAATGCAAATGAGCTGCTGCTTGTGACACAGAGGGCGGAGCTTCAAGAGCTTGCACTCACACAGACATGCACTGAAAATGTCAAAAACTTTTTGCCTTTTATGTTCAAACCGGATTCAGAAAGATGGAGAGACTAAAGAAGAAGTGACAACATGTAGAAGCAACAGAACGTTTCTGAATGGTTAGTTGATGAATTTATGTAGCTTATGTGTAGTTGTCTTCTAGTCATTAATTAGCATATTCTGTCTTGATAATTTATAAATAATGTTCAGGGGGCGGGGTTTATGTAAATTTTAGGGTTAGTGATTTCTAGTTAATTTATAGCATCAAATAAACATGAAAGAACATAAGAAGGAATGTTGTTTTAACCGCGGAAAGACGTCAGTGCACACCGTTTTTCAAATCCACCAACGTTAATCTACTAACTCTCCTGACTGCTTTGTCGCACAAAAATGGCGGATTCGGCGGATGGCGGATGATGATTGGTCAGATTGCCTGTCAATCAAACTCCCTGCGAATGGTCAATTGTGTTTAATATTAATAAAGGAAATTTTTCCTTTCCTTTTCCTTTAATCCTCCCCTATCGGGCTTATGCTACTCTGAGCAATGCCTGAACTTTGTATTTTGAGCATTTGCATTGTTTTTGCCTCTTCAAAATGTAAGTCGCTTTGGACAAAAGCGTCTGCTAAATGACTAAATGTAAATGTAAATGTATTAGCAACCATTAAGATGTAAGTGAATTGTCAAAGTTTCTTGGCAGCAGAGAAACAAATGAGCATCCAAAAGAATCCTGTGTGGAAAGAAAAGACATTCTGCTTCAGGTGTCTCCATGAGATCTCAGAAACGCCCAGGATTTTCTGTCTGCTTTCGTTGTGCCTCAGGCTGCTCACTAACATTTAGAGGCTTGTAACATTATCACTGACAACTTTAACTAGCATTTTCTGAGAAATGTATATTTATCACTCAAAATAGCAACAGCAGCACATGTGGATACTATTTCTTCTCATGCATAATTTTCACGTCACCAGACGGATTGAAATACTATAAGGTTAAAAAAAAAATAGTGTTGAACAGAATTATTGGAATTAAATGCACTACTGTTCAAAAGTTTAATATAAAAGTAAAATACTGTTAAAAAAAATAATAAAAAAAGAAAGAAATTAATACTTTTATTCATCAAAAGTGACAGTAAAACTTTGAAATTGTTACAAAAGATTTCTATTCCAAATATCAAAGAAACCCCAAAAAATATTGAGCAGCACAACTGTTTATAAATTTGATAATAGTAAGAAAGAAATGAGCATTAAATCAGCATGTTAGAATGATTTCTGAAGGATCATGTGACACTGGAGAATAATGATTAATGAAGAATAATGAAGACTGGAGTAATGATGCTGAAAATTCAGCTTTATACATCACAGGAATAAATTACATTTTAAAATATGTTCACATAGAAAACAGTTATTTTAAATTGTAATAATATTTCACAATACTATTATAATTTTTTTTTTTTACTGCATGTATTTTTGATCAAATAAATGCAGCCTTGGTTAGCATTATAGATATCTTTCAAAAATATTATAAGATCACTCACACACAAACACACAAATATATATTTATAGAATTTAAAAATTATTTTAGTTTATATATATATATATAGTTTATAGCATGTCACACTGTGTCCGGACACTGCTTGAAATTGTAATTAAACCAAACCCATTTATGAACACCTAAGCATGATGTACTGGACCCCGCCTGGCTTTTGCACATTTTGTTCCAGCACAGAACTCAACTTGCTTTATAATCATTCGAAAAGCAAAGACAAAGACTCTAACTTCCATTAAAAAGTTAGAATTTTGCACAGACAGTGTGTATAGACTGCGTTTGGCCCCTTAGGGTAACAAGCCAAGGCGAACTTGAAAACACACTAATTTGAAAAGCCACAAAAATGTTGCGATATTGTGATATTAATCAGCATGTGAACCAACATGTTTAAATAGTCATCTGTATGTTGCAATAAATGAAACAAAAAATGAGTAAGCAAGTATGCGAGGCATGTCATGGAGCATTAGGGCATCCCTTGTCAAAGGTGGAGGGGAGGTCGTGAGGGTAAACAGACATGTGCACCTCTAAAAATAGCCCAAGAAACTAATGAACCACACACAAGGCGGGCCCAGAATCTCAGGTGTGCAGGTTACACCCATCCGAAGTGCATCTATAAAAGGAGAAATGAAATAAGCGTAGGAGAAAGAATAGACAGTAGCAAGTGAGAAAAAACCACTGGTTTACTGAAAACCCTCAAAGCAAAAGGAGACTGAGAGAAGAGTCAAGGAGACAAAAAAGACAGGACAGAAGCCGAACAAAAACGCATTTTGACTCCAAAGATGTGCTCTGCGTCCTCAAAACATCCTGGTGTGGAAAGGTTTGGAGATGGAGAAAAGGCATCTACGTCGCCTTCAATCTCCCCAAAACCCCGAAGACCCCGTGCTCGACGGGTCCTTTACCCTCCAGGACTGAGGAAGATCATGCCAAAAGAGGAGTCAGACCCTGCCAGACGTTGGCTGCTCTTGCTTTCTGCTCTGCTCTTCCTTCAGATCTACATGGAGGAAGGGCTCAGTGACACTCAGGGCGTCCCAGACCGAGCGCAGGCCCAGGATGATCCCTGCACGCTCGAGGAGAACCCCTTCTCGCATGAGGGAACTTCGGAGGCAGACGTGGTTCAGTGTTGGGGCATTGAACAGTCATGCAACTTGTGTTGGGAAATGAGGAGCTGTTTCTGAGACTGGTGCCAAATGCAACAGCCGAACGTGAATGCAAACACACATGCTGAGCTGTGCTTCCTGTGCGCTGGGCTGCAGGGATTAGTCTATTCGCTGAGTGAGCTTTTCCATCTGTGGTTGGGGGTCCGCCTGCAGGAACAGGCAGCGTTACTCGTCTAAGCCGGACTGGATTTCCCGCACTTAATGAAACGTGGCCATCCAAACGCTGCACTGGGGTCGAGACCTGATGAAACCTGATATGCACTTACGTCACTTCAGCGTAGGGGAAAGTGATGATTCACAGAGAAACAACCTCACACACTGCGCTAAACGCTCTACAGACCTGAGACTCAGCCGTGTGTGTGTGTGTGTGTCTGGGAATGCTTCTGTCATTGACGGCAAAATATACTATGTGTTATACTACATGTATGTGTGCGATTGATCAAGTTTCCGGGGGATATTCATACGCATTTAAAAGGGGAAATAAATGATTGTATGATGATGTAAAATGTCTGTGCGCTGTCTGGATGTGTTGAGTCCGACTTTGTCTATTTAAAACTACTGTATAACCCCTACATAGACAACAATATGCATCATTAATCAAATAAAGATGTAAAATATATATTTCTTTGTGAATGTTTTCTTTGTGAGTGCTTAATTAATTTTCAAGTGAAACATTTCTGGATGGAAATATTAGTCCATGAAAGGCTATATGTGTGTATAATCTAATTTGATTAAGCAGTTGGAACTAAATGAGCTTGTAAAACAGAAAATGAGGAATGAAAAAGATGGATTGATGGATTTCAGTTCCATTTCAATACAAATTTTAGTTTTCATTAACTTTAAAATTAAAAAATTTTTATTAGTGCAAAAATAATCAATCTTCAAATTAAACAAGAAATTCTAACAATTAATCTTCAAATTAAACAAGAAATTCTGATGCGCATTTCTGGAAGGAAAAAAGGTAGAATAATACAAGAGATCCACAAGAAAGTCTATAAAATCTATCTATCTATCAGTCATCCATCTATCCATCTATCTATCTAACATCTAATCATCCATCCATCCATCTATTTATCCATCTATAAGTCATCCATCTATCTATCTATCTATCGATCTATCTATCTATCGTTCGTTCGATCTATCCATCCAGCCATCTATTTATCCATCTATAAGTCATCCATCTATCTATCTATCTATCTATCTATCTATCTATCTATCTATCTATCTATCTATCTATCAGTCATCCATCCATCCATCCATCCATCCATTCATCTATCAGTCATCCATCTATCCATCCATCCATCTATCTATTTATCCATCTATAAGTCATCCATCTATCTATCTATCTATCTATCTATCTATCTATCTATCAGTCATCCATCCATCCATCTATCTAACATCTATCCATCCATCCATCTATTTATCCATCTATAAGTCATCCATCTATCTATCTATCTATCTATCGATCCATCCATCCATCCATCCATCCATTCATTTATCAGTCATCCATCTATCTATTTATCCATCTATAAGTCATCTATCTATCTATCTATCTATCTATCTATCTATCGATCTATCTATCCATCAGTCATCCATCCATCCATCCATCCATCCATTCATCTATCAGTCATCCATCTATCCATCCATCCATCTATCTATTTATCCATTTATAAGTCATCTATCTATCGATCTATCGATCTATCTATCCATCAGTCATCCATCTATCCATCCATCCATCTATCTATTTATCCATCTATAAGTCATCCATCTATCTATCTATCTATCTATCTATCTATCTATCTATATATCGATCTATCTATCCATCAGTCATCCATCCATCCATCCATCCATCCATTAATCTATCAGTCATCATCTATCCATCCATCCATCTATCTATTTATCCATCTATAAGTCATCCATCCATCTATCTATCTATCTATCAATCTATCTATCCATCCATCCATCTATCTATTTATCCATTTATAAGTCATCCATCTATCTATCTATCTATCTATCTATCGATCTATCTATCCATCAGTCATCCATCCATCCATCCATCCATCCATTCATCTATCAGTCATCCATCTATCCATCCATCCATCTATCTATTTATCCATTTATAAGTCATCTATCTATCGATCTATCTATCCATCAGTCATCCATCTATCCATCCATCCATCTATCTATTTATCCATCTATAAGTCATCCATCTATCTATCTATCTATCTATCTATCCATCTATCTATCCATCAGTCATCCATCCATCCATCCATCCATTAATCTATCAGTCATCCAACTATCCATCCATCCATCTATCTATTTATCCATCTATAAGTCATCCATCTATCTATCTATCTATCTATCTATCTATCTATCTATCTATCTATCTATCCATCCATCCATCTATCTATTTATCCATTTATAAGTCATCCATCTATCTATCTATCTATCTATCGATCTATCTATCCATCAGTCATCCATCCATCCATCCATCCATCCATTCATCTATCAGTCATCCATCTATCCATCCATCCATCTATCTATTTATCCATTTATAAGTCATCTATCTATCTATCTATCTATCTATCGATCTATCGATCTATCTATCCATCAGTCATCCATCTATCCATCCATCCATCTATCTATTTATCCATCTATAAGTCATCCATCTATCTATCTATCTATCTATCTATCGATCTATCTATCCATCAGTCATCCATCCATCCATCCATCCATCCATCCATTAATCTATCAGTCATCCATCTATCTATTTATCCATCTATAAGTCATCCATCTATCTATCTATCTATCTATCTATCAATCTATCTATCCATCCATCCATCTATCTATTTATCCATTTATAAGTCATCCATCTATCTATCTATCTATCTATCTATCTATCTATCCATCAGTCATCCATCTATCCATCCATCCATCTATCTATTTATCCATCTATAAGTCATCCATCTATCTATCTATCTATCTATCGATCTATCTATCCATCAGTCATCCATCCATCCATCCATTAATCTATCAGTCATCCATCTATCCATCCATCCATCTATCTATTTATCCATTTATAAGTCATCCATCTATCTATCTATCTATCTATCAGTCATCCATCCATCCACACAAAGCCGTACAGTAAATAAAAGAAAGTCAAAAAATTAAATCTTAACATCTATTACAAAAAGAACACATTGAGAAGACATGTTCATAATGGTAATGACAGTTTTAATTTTACCACACTTTTATACAAATCATCCAATTGAAATCAAGGCCTTTAAATTTTTTTAAAACCAAGAGCTTCGGAATCCAGCCCACGACCTTAGCATTGCTAATATCCCTACACCGACTGCACTATAGCTAGCAGCTAAAGATTCATACAGTTGTGTCACTCATCATCTCATCAGAAATAAACAGACACCCCCACGCACGTACACACATATTCTGAAAAACGTAATCTTTCTATCTTCCATAAACACACATGATCTAACCTCCCTTTGGTATCTGATATGAAAGACATATTTGTATTTTAATGACAAGTTCCTCGTTATACCTGCCCCTCCTATATCTGAGCTAATTCATTATGACTTCTCTGTTGATGATGACTGTCACTGTGTCATAATGATGAGACCACTGTCTGTCTGTGTGAATCTGCACAGCTCCAAAACTCAAGTCTCACACTGAAGTCGTAAGCAGTAAGCACAATAATAATACAAATCATTTTGCATAGAAAAATATGTAAATATATTTACATTATATTAAATAATATTTAAATGTATTTTAATTATATATATATATATATATATATATATATATATATATATATATATATATATATAATAGTATATATAACTTATATATATTGGGTTTTTTTTACCGGGTTATTATTATTAACTAAAACTATAACTATTTAACATTTTTGTTAATTGAAATGAACTGAAATAAAATATAAATAACAGATTAAAAAATAACCAAACATTTGGAAATGATGTCTTGGCAACTAACTGAAATAAGTTTAAGTTGAAGCACTAAAATTAATTGTACATAAATAAACAAACACAAAAAAAAACTAATAAAATCTAAATAGTAATATTTAAAAACATATTTAATAAAATGTGACTAAATATCAAATAATATCAAATAAAACCTATAATACTATGAGTAACACTAAAATAATGTTAATTAAATTAAATTAAAAAGACTAATCATTCTATAGTCCCACATT
Organism: Leuciscus idus; assembly: GCA_021554675.1. Lineage (NCBI taxonomy): Eukaryota > Metazoa > Chordata > Actinopteri > Cypriniformes > Leuciscidae > Leuciscus > Leuciscus idus. The sequence continues at coordinate 44,442,209 of CM038624.1, forward strand.
TCACTCCCTGAAACCCATCAGTCAGAATTACATCACTGTGAAAACACCATGAACCAAGAACACCTGTCTAAAATATACAGCGACAAACAGTAACACCTGCTGAGGGTGACGATTTAAATGTGTACGTGTGTTTTTACATTATAGCCTAAAGGAAGATTTCCTGACCTGCAATGACTTCATGCTTTCAAATGAAGTTTTCACATCTCTCATTTAGAGAGCAGGTGTGATGCATTACATCCGCATATGTCTTATATTTACTTCATCACCATCATCATCATCAATGATTTCATTACCTGTCATTGCAGTAATTTCTTTGTGCCTCAAACCAATTAGTCATTTGGTCCATGAAAGAGTTGTTTTCTACAGAATGCAATAGTCTAGTTCCTAAAAATATTCATTCATTTCCTTACAGAGAAACTGATTTTTAGTGATAAAGCTTTCAAGACAGACCAACCATGAGCTCTGGGTTTACGCAACAGTATACACTTTATTATTTAGAAGTTTACAAATGAACTGACAGTATTTGTTGAAAGTGACTTTGTAACTCAACTGGTAGAGTATTGCATTTGCAACACGAAGGTCGCAGGTTTGACTCCCAGACAAAACACACAAATGAATGCCTTGAAAGCACTGTGAGCAACTTTGAATAAAAGTGTTTGCTAAATACGCAAGTGCTTGATCCACCCTCGTCTTATATTGCAGACTTGAGCTGATGGTTAATTGCATAGCGTTTAAAGGGTTTAAACTAACCCTTTAAATATTTAGACCGCTTCAATTCTTCAGAAACATTAGACGCATTGCTTTAATCCACATGACGCTGTGTGTGTCAGTCACCCACACCTATTTTGACAACTGAATTGTTTAGAAAAGGTCAGGCATTGTTAAACCCACACAAGAGGAAGCATTCCAAACTAAAAATACATGCGATTCTAATTAAGACTTAAGAAACATTTCATTGTGTGCTCTTTAGCACCTTTAAGCTAAATTTAGCATTTTAGTTATCTCGTATAATGTTTTTTGTGAGATTAAACTTGAAACTATTTGACTGTAATTAAACTATTTCCATGCAACGCACTAATAAAATTAATGCACTTTAAAGGGATTGTTCACCCAAATATGATAATACATTTTCTCACCCTCAAGCCATCCTACTAGGTGTATAAGACATTCTTCTTTCAGACGAAATCAGAGTTATATTAAAAAATGTCCTGGCTCTTCCAAGCTTTATAATGGCAGTGAATGGGCTTTTCTGTTTTGAAGTCCATAAAGGAGCATCTATCCATGATAAAAGTGCATCTATCCATCATAAAAGTGCATCTATCCATCATAAAACTGCATCTATCCATCATAAAAGTGCGTCTATCCATCATAAAAGTGCATCTATCCATCATAAAACTGCATCTATCCATCATAAAAGTGCGTCTATCCATCATAAAAGTGCGTCTATCCATCATAAAAGTGCATCTATCCATCATAAAAGTGCATCTATCCATCATAAAAGTGCATCTATTCATCATAAAGTGCATCTATGATCTATCCATCATAAAAGTGCATCTATCCATCATAAAAGTGCATCTATCCATCATAAAGGTGCATCTATCCATCATAAAAGTGCATCTATCCATCATAAAAGTGCATCTATCCATCATAAAAGTGCTCCACACGGCTCTGGGGGGTTAATAAAGGCCTTCTGAAGCGAAGCGAAGCGTTTGTGTATCCATATTTAAAACTTTATAAAGTAAAACTAGCTTCCGGCCAAACGAACATATGGATTCGACTTAAGTCTAAGTGCAACTTATGCGAGTAATGCGACGTACTGCTAATATTTATGCTACGTCATGACGCACTACGTTACTTCCGACGTCACAAGTTGCGTAAGTTGCACTTAAGTGGAATCCGTATGGCCGTTTGGCCGGAAGCTCGAATTTTACTTTCTCGATTTTTTTCTCGATTGCTTAAACACATTTCTTGAAACTATGCCTTGTATTCTCAAAACAGAACACACAAATCCATAACGTCTCACCCAACTCCTGTACATCCTATTTTCAGGTCAAAATGAAGCTCTACACTCAAAACCATTCACTCTTGCTGAAAAACCAAACTTTGCCCTCAGACATCACACACTAGCCCTCACAAACACACACACTACAACATAGTCTTACACACATGGTGCAATAAATTCAAAACAACATTTCCAAAACTGGTAAGTTATGTTGCTTGTGGTTCCCCCCCCCCCATCACAAACCTTTTCACATGATGAACACAAAAGACACAACCATTTTTATTCCTTAATGTACAGTACAGTACAATACACCAAACAAACAAATAAACAAAAAATCTTGTCAGCATCCCAGGCTATATTGGCCCTAGCCAGACAGCAGGGGTAAAATCTTCTTGCATGCCTGTTCCCACCTTCCTCATCCTCTTCCTTCACCTCTTCCTCCACTCCCATGTACTCCTCCTCCTCCTCCTTCATGTCTTTCTGAATCCATTGTTCCAAAACCCAATGAACTGACTCTGGCCCTTTCATCTATCTATTGAAGGATCTGATTGGTGTGTGATCAATTTTGACACGTAGTGTTTCCACTTGGGTAATTGTGTCTAACTGAGCTGAAGCTGTGCTGACTTGAGTGAACAACATTGAATGCTAGTGCTTTCTAAATGACAACATGGTGTAGGCAATGAGAAATGAAGGGATTTTTGCAGTGACAATTCAACACATCTGACTCCTGTGTCAAAACAGGGGAATAGTGTTTATAGTTTAGGGAAATGGGTGTGCTTTTTGATAAATGGCGTTATGGTTTAGAAATTTTGTTCAAAAGCCTGGTTATAGTGTTTAAGCAATCAAGAAAAACTGTAAATATTAATATTTACACAAACGCTTCACTTCAGAACTTGGATAGATGGCACTTTTATGATGGATAGATGCGATTTTATGATGGATAGATGCGATTTTATGATGGATAGATGCAATTTTATGATGGATAGATGCAATTTTATGATGGATCTTTTATGGACTTCAAAACAGAAAAGGCCATTCACTGCCATTATAAAGCTTGGAAGAGCCAGGACATTTTTTTAATATAACTCTGATTGTATTTGTCTGAAAGAAGAATGTCATAAACACCTGGGATGACTTGAGGGCGAGTAAATCATGGGCTAATTTTCATTTTTGGGTGAACTATCCCTTTAAGTCTGCTTGCAAAAAATCCTCTGCCAAATCAAGTCTTGTAGACTAAATGTCCAATATAGTTGAGGTACACTGTAAATACAAGCACTGTCTGTAGATGAAAGTGAAACAGTGCACCCCCTGTCTTTAATGAGCGGCACTGCCGTTAAATGACGTTAAACTGTCATGATAATCAGCACGTAGACACTAGGCATGAATGAAACACTATAATGAGAATTAGCCGAGAACAATGACCCACATCTCGCTAACAAACCAAGAACTCTGATGCACGCTGTTCTGCCTGTCAAGTTGCATCTGTTGCCATTGCAAAAACACAAGCTCAGTCAAACATGGTCATGAGAACTGTTCCCTTCTATTACTGAGAATCTACACTCTACAGTCAGACCAGATTAACCCTTTTAAAGCCTGGCATATGAAAGTTTGCATATGTATTTGATACATCATAGATTTATGAAGCTCCGACTCGAGGAGGAAAAAACACAGAGTCCCAAATACTCTAATGTTAAAATCTTAATAGACTATTTAGGCTACATAAAATGCACATAAATATCAGTTGTCACTCTATTTCACCCAATAATATATCTTATTAAGATGATATTTAAATACTTAGTTTTATGATCAAAGCTCTGTAGTTTTTACTGTGGGAAGCAAAACAATGATGATTGAGAGAGGACGAAATAAATGTTCCTCAAAAACCTGATGAATCGTATTTGCTTCTCATATTTTAGCATGGCTAATCAAGTAAATCTAAGTGCTTCATTACAGTAAGTGTTCATATTACGAACCATAAAAAAAAATAATCTTACATTTACTTTTCTCACGTTGACCTGAAGGGGGACATTTTAGGCCTTTTACTTGCTAAAAAAGAGTAAACTATATCAATACGACAGCACACAAAAAAAAAAAAGTGTATAAAAGTATGATACTGTAGATTCTATAAACTCCTTCCATGAGAGCTCCAGATGAGTCTGCATTAGTTCACAGTGACTGATGCAGCCGTAATACTGCTGACCTCCTGTTTAGCGATAACAGAATTGCACTAATCTACTTTAATAACGAAATGCATGTTTTAAGATCAGACACGTTTAGCTTGAAGAAGCAAGTACAATGTTAATGTCACCACATACCAAGCTGCATAGCTCCACACCACTGAAACCATAAGTCATACAGCTCAAAATTCACACCCATGAGAGCATTCACTCTCATACCTGTGAGTGCTTGAGTGTTAATTTTAGTAAGGTGACGCAAAGCCTATGTGGCCCTTCCTAAAGTAAACATGCCAGGCCTGAGGCAGGGATTCCAGACCTGAGGCTTCACCCGCAGCAGACATTCCTCCGCTCGTGCTCACAGAGAAAACCCAGAAACCACAGAGGGTGAGAAATGAAGGTGCTGCCCTTTGATTGGACGGAAGCGCTCGTTCATATCATGAAGGAGCTGATGACAGACACACGGGAGAATTAGCCCTTTTGTGGTAACGACCTCTTTCACAAGGATTCCTCCTAAAAGTTCATGCCATTTAGATGTTGTAGTGCATCTCAAGTGACCCGTACACCAACCAACTAGCCATCAGCTGCAAGTTAAAACAAATAAAAAACTGCATGTCTGGACTATGGGCTAGCTCGGTTTTCCTGAGATCCCAGATGGAAGTTCTTGACTAAACTATGCTGCCAGTATACATGCTTGACTAAAGATTTCTTTTTAAATCTTGAGAAATCCCACAATGCTGTAATATACGCTGGAAATGAGACTCAATAGTGTATATAACCATTGGCAAGTTTAATCAAAAACTGGATTTGCTAAACTCTTAGTTTTGAGTGTTGAAGTATTGACTCATAATCACATCAAACAACTTACTGTAAAATTATGCATCTACTTCAAGTTGAGGCAAATATTCCTAGAACACCATGCACCAATTATAATTTTAAGAGGAAGTGAGTGAGTAAATACATGCTTCAGCATTCTTGAGTCAATAAATGTGCTTCTACATTGAAAATAAATGTTGTAAAATTTACTTTTAAATAATTTTCACGCAGAAACTGCTCAATTCCTCAAATAACTGCAAAGAAACAGAAAGTGACACATTGACTTTAAGGGATAGTTCAATCAAAAATAAACATTTTGCCATTGTTTACTCACCCTCATGTTATTTTAAACCTGTATGCATGTCTTTGTTCTGTTGAACACAAAAGAAGATATTTTGAAGAATTTTTGGAATAACTTAACGGTGAGTAAATGATGACAGAATCTAGATTTATGGGTGATAAATTTAAACTTGAAATTTTAAATCAGAAATACTCAAATTGTATTTTCTGGTAACAAACTTAATCTTATTAACAACTTTGAAAATATTTTTTTTACATTGTACATGGCTGTGACTGACAACTCATACGGTAATAATAAGGTTTATGTGAAAAGCCGCTGTTATTAATTCAATATGAGTTGTTTCTTTCTCCCTGTGTTTTTCAGAATATGTTGACAATTAAAAAAAGATACACTAATATGCTTTTGGACATGCTGCTTTTATATCACTTATACTGAATGAAAGGTAATTACATCAAGAAATTCAAGAAATTATTACAATCATCATCTACGACTGTAAAAACACGAATTAATCCGGTAAATTTAATGATTAAATAAAATTGCATTTATTTTATGTTGAATTAAATACATTAATGCATAATTAAATAGATAAATCAATTGAAATATTAATATTTTGACATCACAATTATTTATCTTAAGTCAGCTGTTAATATTAAACTGTGCATATAAGGCTGAATGATGTGATGCTCTATTAAGTAATAAAAAAAAATGCAATTTGAGCAAATTAATTTAATACACCTCTTCTATGATTAACATGTTTTCGTATTAAAACTCATTTTGATATTCCTTATGGGGCCTAAAAGTCTGGGTGTTGTAACTATACAGAAAAAAAAAAAGAAGAAGAGGAAATTAAGGCTGAAAATCTCTTGGTACTTCACGGCTGCTTATTCGCCATGCTGTCACTGTCATGAAACCAACCAGTTTAGTTGTGCTGCCATTAGGTGTGTTTGACTTGAAGCTGTGCTGTGCAGACCGATCGGTGTATGACATCAGAGTACGACAAGAGCTATTAGAAAGAATCTGTCTCATTCTGTTTTTCACCTATTATATGCGGGTATATGTGCCTATATGGGATACACCTATCCCAATTTTTTCATTTGAAGAGAAACACCCCCCCCCCCCCTCCCCCAACCCCCAACCACCCACATAAGCTGCCAACCAAACTATGCTGCCAACTAAACTATGCTGCCAGTATATGTGCTTGACCAAAAATTTCTTTTTAAGTCTTGAGAAATACCACAATGTGTCACTGCGTAATAGGTACCCCTATAATTATATAAATGAATAGCCTAATAGGTAATACCAAACCGCACTCCCACCACCCACGTAAGGCATCAACCTAAATAAAAAAAATACCAAGGCCATTTATTCATGAAGGTAGTCTATAGAGTTCAACTGGGGGTTTAAACGTTTCAGAAACTTTAAAGGTTCGATTAGAAGTGCAATGGGAATTTTCACTCAATAAATAAATAGGCTAATAGCACGCAAATGTGTTGACCAGAGGTAACCATTGTCCCGCTTATGTCAAGAGAACATTACAAAAATGTAATTATTTTTAAATCATTTAGATTTAGACATCCTACTTATATCCTTAAAAAACTATTTTGTCTGAGCATGGTATCAAATGAAAGAAATGTAGCGCGCCTCAACATTCCATAGTTTAACTGACGTTAATAAATAAATATAACGTATTAAAAGTCCACAGTCTAGGCTACTCATTGATGTATAGGCTTACTCACACATTTAAAGAGTAAGGTTTTAAATAGCTAAATAAATACAAAATACTATTTTTTGTTTTATGATTTTTGTTTTAAATTTAAAATACAGTTTGAAAAGTGTATCTTGTATGTTTTTTATATCCTTTTTTTTTTTTTTTTTACTGAACTATCAGAGGTCAAGCATAGGCTACATGGCTCCCCCGAGTATATTAGCTGCTGTCATATGCTGAGCTCATCTTAAGGTAAAACGTGGGATTTTTTTAGTCAAAATGTATTTTCCGTCTCGACTGAAGGGTGTGGCCATTTCTATGGGCGTCTCTTAAAAGCAAAATATATAAAACCTCACGCTGAAGTTAGAGAAGTCACTTTTGAGAACCAGAGACACAGCAAGCAACGAATATAGCTTACTGGAACTGACCTGAACTAACAATGTTCTCCAGATCAGACAGCATGGTCCTCTCATTACCGACAAACGCTTTCTTCCCGCCGCAGCAACAGTTCGGCTTCACACCGATGGAGCCGCGCAACACCCAGCCGGAGATCTTCACTTTCGATCGGATCCCGGAGCCGCAGCGGCATGCGTTCAATCCCCGCGGAGCTCCGCAACGCCCGCGCAAGAGAAACACCCGCGTCATGTATCCCTCCAAAGTGCGCAAATATCTTCCACCGGCCGAGAAGAGCCCAGCCAAACGCTGGCTGCTCGCCCTGTGCCTGGTGGTGTTCCTGCAGATCTACACCGAGGAGGGATCCGTTGAGACGATGCAGAGTGAAGCACCAACCTTCACCGATGCCACAGCGTACAATGTCCTCCCTTTCCAGTCTGCTGAGGAGCAAGCCAGACAGATGATGGGCAAGTTTCCTGAGGACTTCAGCCAGTCCTGCAGCGAGAAAGAGGAGAAGAAGGAAAGCTTTTGGCTCCTGAACACTACATGCCCAAGCTCAAGCTTGGAGGAAGACTTCACCACTCTCTACCAGCAAAGCCGGAGGAATGGATACGTGGTGGCCCTTCTCTACCCTGTGTATCATACACTCGGCACAGAGAACTGAATGAACTCAGAATCAAGTTTGTGGACTAACCAAGACAAGTCAATGACTTGAGAAGAGAAATAGGCTCCCGTGGTTCCTGGTGGTGCCCGGAGAACTCATCTGGTCCAGCTGGACCTCACAGTGTGATGAAAAACACAGTCTGAGAAGACATTCGATGGACTTGAAACTTATAATGGAATGAAACTTGAATGGCTCATTTAGATTTACTTGAAAATGTTTCACTTGAAGTGTATAGATTTACATTTAGCCTCACAAGTAGACCTGTTATATGTTTAAACTAATGAAAGTGTCACAATGAACATTTGTGTTGCTGAATGCTGCCACTGGCAGGAATACTTGAATCTCACATTGATCATTTTATGTTATATGAAGAACTATTTGCTGTAGATATTTATTTAATGATATTTATTTATTGTTATTGACTTATTTATTTCCTATTGCCTTGTGAAAATAAACTGACATTTGCATTTTCAATTCTTTACTTTTTTTCATTGTCTTCTTGTAATATTATTAGTTCTAATGAGCTGTGGTCTCACAAACTTGGTTCAAAATAGAGTTATTTCTCTGTGCCACCTCTGAAAGTACAATATTCAAACAAGAAATATGATTTATATGACACACGTGTGTTGTACATTGCATGTTTAAATGCATGAACACTTATGCTGATATGGCTCTTTTAAAAAAAACTGATTTTATTGAAATATTAGAACAGAAATACTTTGCTATAACTACTCTACAATTTTGAGTTTATTATTAAAGTCTTAGAGATAATCATTGTAATATTAACACTATGAATATATAAGATCATTTATGGGCAGTATAAAGATGAAAATGTATGAGGTACCATAATGTTCATATATTGAATAAAGTTACAATCATCACAATAATGCTTTGTGTTGTTCTTCACTTTCATTACATGAGCATATTCAGATGTGTTTCATCAAATTATTATATATAAAAAATAATAATTATTGTTACGACCCCTCTAAGATTTGGTCTAGGAGCAAGAGGAGTAACACTAAAAATATGGCAAAATCTGCAAGAATAATAGGCAGCAAGAAACAGTGCAAAAACACGAACTGCCAATGAAAATGATTTATTATACAACAAGGAACAATTATAAATTATTAATATTACTTAACTACTCTAGCTTCATTAGGTTATTGAATGTGATTTAAAGGGTCCAGATCAGGCATAAATATTTTAGCTCCTTAAAGTAACAACTGAATATGTTACGTTAATTTTTAGAATGTATTTTTAACAAAACACGGCACTGGCACATACTAAAAGATTACATCATGAGTGAGTTTTAAGAGGAAATACCATGTTTTGTCAATGTTATGCATCATACCTTAATTTAGATAAAAATGAAATAAGCGGAAAATGACCAGATCATCAATAGTCATGCAAAATGAGGTCAGTTTTTCATCAGCATTACTATTACAATCATTTCTGCAAAAACTGCAATACTATAGGAATATTAAAATAATAGTAAATGTGGTAGTCTGTAAAAAAAATGAAACTGCACTCTTATTTTTATATTTAAGGTAAAAAATAATAATAATTGAGCCAGAACTTGTTTGTTTCAGGCATCATATCATATCATTTAAATGACACTGTATATATAAATACAGTATCATATTCCAGAAATGAAAAGGTCATATTCCAGAAATGAAAAGCTACACACTCCATCAATTATGGTTAGAAGAACTGTTACCAAACATATGCTAGAAACATAATAATCACTGCAATAGTGATCCAATCATAGACTCTTAAGCATTTGCCTATTTAAATCCAAACAGAGACTTTTTGGGGGGCAGTGCAGTGTATATACTGTAAATATACTGTAAACCATTTAATTTAATAGAAATTACATTTAATTATATATGTTAGATTTTATATTGTAAGGTAACATGTTTTTTAATAAAATTTCTTCTTTTTCTTATCATTTTTACATTGTATTATCATACAAAATGTGTTCTATGATTTTGTCCATTTAATTTGGTTGTTAGACATGTATTTGGCAGTCAATACTCTTAACAAATATTACACAGTGCATGCACTCTGCGTTGTCTGGAATATTAATTTGAATGTTTTATTATTTTAAAGTTGCTTCTTATAATCTTTGCATGCTTTCAAGACTAAATGTGGTGAAAATCTAGGCCTTATGGACTCACAAACACAAACTCTGTAGAGGCATGTATATTATCGGTCATATTTGTGTTTACAAGCATATGACCTGTCGGAAGTTGTGGCCAGCAGCAGCCCACGAGGAAACCTTCTGGGAGATTCCCAGATACACTTCCTCTCTAGTCCATATAAAAAACCACTTATTTTCCACAGCCACAAATTCAAATACACGATATGGTTTACATTTTAACTCCCCCTCAGTCCAAACACACACTCGCCCTGCGCATGCAAACCTCCTGGTTTCCCTTGTTCTGTCCTTTCATCCCTGCTCTCTCTCTCTCTCTCTCTCTCTCTCTCTCTCTCTCTCTCTCTCCTCTCTCTCTCTCCTCTCTCTCTCTCTCTCTCTCTCTCTCTCTCTCTCTCTCTCTCTCTCTCTCTCTCAGTGAACTGGCATTCCAGAGCCGTGAGTAAGATGACACCACATGCTCTGAATGAATCCCGCCTAGTGAAACCGGAGATAAGTTAGGGATTGAGAAAAAAAATACTTTGAAGAAAAGGAGAATTCCTCTTACGGCCAAGGTGTGTTCAGCCTGTTGGGGCTTGATCAAAAGACAGAATATACAGAAAGAAAGTTCAGATCGTACCTTGACACGCACCTGCTCACACAAAGACACACACTGTGTGCCTGTAGAAAGGCCAGAGGTGTTCCTGCGGTAGAATTAAGTGCACGTGTTTGGCTTCAAATTTGTGCCAAAGTGTCATTTCCTGTTTGTCCGATCAGACCTCAGTGCGACCTCGAGAGAGTGTAGAGATACTTCAGGAGTGCATAAACAAACTCAGGCCAATTAAATAATGTTCTTTATCACAAATGTTGAAGAGCTTTAAATCTCATTCATCCATCCATTATCCAAACCGCTTTATCATTATTCGGGTTGCAGGGGGCTGAAGCCTAGCCCAGCATCTTGGTCCACAGGTGGGGAAACACCCTGAATGAATGGGCTCACGCACACATTCACACACACAATGTATAGTGTCCCCAATTGACATATTGGATTGTGGGGGGAAACCTGGAGCACCTGGAGGAAAACCCTCAACACAACTCCACACAGAAAGGCCTCCTGGTTGAGCCGGGACTCAAACCTGGGATCTTCTTTCTGTGAGGCAACAGTGCACTGAACCACTGTGACATTTTAAGTCTCCATTTTCAATTTGCAAAAAAATTATATTTTTTAAATAGCTGTGGGTAACGCATTACAAGTACGGAAGTTACGTAATCTGGTTACTTTTTTCAAATGTACAAAAACGTTTTACTTTTTACTTCTTCTTTTTTTCAAATAAGTAATGTAAGTTACATTGTTTTCCCATTTTTTGACTGACTGAGAACTGAGAGAAATCATGAGTAAGTGTATAGGCGGCGTGTGAGGTGTGTGTGAACAATGATGCTTATTCTTGATCAAGACAACAATAACGTGAGCATGCATTTACTCATCTCGCTTGCACAAAGACAGATTCACTATTCCTAAAATGATAAAAAAAAAAGGTAAAATGTAAACTCAGAATATTACGTAAACCTGCAATAATTAAATATGTTACAGTTTTTCTCGATTGCTTAAACACTATAACCAGGCTTTTGAACTAAAATTTCAAAACCATAACGCCATTTATCAAAAAGCACACCCATTTCCCTAAACTATAAACACTATTCCCTGTTTTGACACAGGAGTCAGATTTGTTGAATTGTCACTGCAAAACTCTACACAAATCCCTTCATTTCTCATTGCCTCCACCATGTTGCCATTTAGAAAGCACCAGCATTCAATATTGTTCACTCAAGTCAGCACAGATTCAGCTCAGTTAAACACAATTACCCAAGTGGAAACACTAAGAGTCAAAATTTAACACACATCAACCAGAACCTTCAATAGAAGGGCCCAAATCAGTTTATTGAGTTTTGGAAAAAATGGATTCAGAAAGACATGAAGGAAGAGATCGAGGAGGGATAAGGAGGAGGAGGAGGACGAAGGGCAAGAAGACAAGCAGTCTCAGATGAAATTCAAGTCACTCTAGTTGCCCATATCTTCATCAATGGTATGACTATGAGGGAGGCTGGGCTACGAGTAAGGCCACATTTTAGTTGCTTTACCGTCGCCTCGAGAACCTTCTCCCTGAAGGTGTGGTGGCAAACAAAATTCTATCACTGAATAAAAGACAAACATTTAGTCTTTGATGAGGTGTATTTTCTTGCAAGAAAAGGCCAGCAGTCGTACAGTCTCACAGAGTGGCTAGAGGAGGGCATCCTTTCTCCTTTATAGTCTTGACTCCCAGAATGTTATCGTTCTAGGCAAATGATGGTATTTCAACCATATGTGGAACATTCTTAGATGTGTTCATTATATTGTCTCCTTGAGTGGAGGCTCTCCTGTCATGTCCCAACACTCTTTACCATTCCAATACAATTCCATATTAGAATAAGGTTTGTGTGTGCTCTTTTACTGTCATATGATGGTCACACACATCTTACTGTAAGTAAATATAAAAAAAGCAAGCAAGCAAGCAACATAACTTACCAGTTTTGGAAATGTTGTTTTGAATTTATTGCACCAGTTTGTAAGACTATGTTGTAGTGTGTGTGTGTGTGTGAGGGCTAGTGTGTGATGTCTGAGGGCAAAGTTTGGTTTTTCAGCAAGAGTGAATGGTTTTGAGTGTAGAGCTTCATTTTGACCTGAAAATAGGATGTTTGAGGAGTTGGGTGAGACGTTATGGATTTGTGTTTACTGTTTTGAGAATAAGAGGCATAGTTTCAAGAAATGTGTTTAAGCAATCGAAAAAAACTGTAATATATATTCAATCTCAATCTATAAATTTCTTTACTGCTGATTTTTGATGATTTAATTCAACCTTATGAATAAGCCAAAATGACTTCAATTAAACATCACATTTGTGTTTTATATACAATATACAGAAAGAAAGTTCAGATCGTACCTTGACACGCACCTGCTCACATAAAGACACACACTGTGTGCCTGTAGAAAGGCCAGAGGTGTTCCTGCGGTAGAATTAAGTGCACGTGTTTGGCTTCAAATTTGTGCCAAAGTGTAATTTCCTGTTTGTCCGATCAGACCTCAGTGCGACCTCGAGAGAGTGTAGAGATACTTCAGAGTGCATAAACAAACTCAGGCCAAATAAATAATGTTCTTTATGACAAATGTTGAAGAGCTTTAAATCTCATTCATCCATCCATTATCCAAACCGCTTTATCATTATTCGGGTTGCAGGGGGCTGAAGCCTAGCCCAGCATCTTGGTCCACAGGTGGGGAAACACCCTGAATGAATGGGCTCACGCACAGACACATTCACACACACAATGTATAGTGTCCCCAATTGACTTATTGAATGGCGAATATATCAGATGTAAGTAGTCTACCGCTTGGTGCAGGTGAGGACACATTTGAGCTTCACGCACTGCAGTCTGAGCTGGAAGCTGTTGAGAAACAGATCCACAACCTTTTATTGAGACAGGCCGAGCTGAGAGACCGGTGTTTGGCTCTTGAAACATCACGCGCCGATGCACACAAATCAGTGTTTAACGTTACTAACCCGCTGACTCCGACCGCGTCTACTCCGTGCGTTCCTCAGCATCGGTCGAAATCAGCCATGGTCTCGTTCACTCCGGCTCCAACACGCCACCACGAAGCCTGGGTGGTTCCGCAGCGGAAGACGCGAGTCAGGTTTAGACCAAGACTTTCTCCGACCCTCCCGGTTTTCGAGTTATCGACACAAAACCGCTTCTCCCCTCTACGCGAAACAGAACGCGATGTTGTGATCATCGGCGATTCCATCGTTCGGCATGTACACGCTATGTTAGGTAAAAGTAAGGTGCAAAGTCACTGCTTTCCTGGTGCTCGTGTTTCTGAAATCGCTGCTCGCGTTCCCGAGATCCTGAACGGTGACGAGCGCGTCGGAACTGTGGTCCTGCACGCGGGAGTGAACGACATCAGGCTGCGCCAGACGGAGATTCTGAAGAAAGACTTCAGGAATCTAATCGATACGGTACGCAGCACATCGCCTGAAACAACGATCATTGTGTCAGGACCGCTTCCCACGTACCGACTAGGGCATGAAAAGTTCAGCAGATTATTTGCGCTAAATGAATGGTTAATGTCATGGTGCAATGAGCAGAAACTGCTCTTTGTAAATAATTGGAATCTGTTTTGGGAGCGTCCTAGGCTTTTCCGTGCTGATGGCTTACACCCAAGCAGATTCGGAGCGGATCTTCTGTCAGATAACATCTCCAAAATGTTAAATACCCTTTGACTAGTAACCAAAAGTCCAAATCATAGTCTCTGCTGCACCAATTCAACTGATATAAATACTAGTGTAGAACATTGCATAGAAACCGTGTCTATTCCTCGTTTAGTGAGATCAAATAATAAATCTAATGCAGGATCTAGGAAAAATCTAATTGTTATTAAAACAGAAAATGTTGCTATTAGTAAACAAAAACTATTTCTAAAGCTAGGTCTTCTAAACATTAGATCACTCACACCTAAGGCAGTTATTGTAAAAGAAATAGTCACAGATAATAGCTTCGATATACTTTGCCTTACTGAAACCTGGCTTAAACCAAATGATTATTTCGGTATTAATGAGTCTACTCCTCCTGGATACTGTTATAAGCATGAGCCCCGTCTGATTGGTCGTGGCGGAGGTGTTGCAACCATTTATAAAGATATTCTAAATGTTACCCAGAAAACGGGTTATAAGTTTATTTCATTTGAAGTACTTGTACTAAATGTTACGCTCTTAGATGTTAGAAAAACATCCCTATTATCTCTAGCCTTGGCTACCGTATATAGACCGCCAGGGCCTTACGCTGATTTCCTAAAAGAGTTTGCAGATTTTCTCTCAGACCTATTAGTCAATGTCGATAAAGCACTAATTGTTGGAGATTTTAACATACACGTAGATAATCCAAATGATGCGTTAGGAGCTGCGTTTACAGATTTATTAAATTCATTTGGGGTCAAGCAAAACGTCACCGGACCAACACATCGTCTTAATCATACACTCGATTTAATTATATCACATGGAACCGATCCAACCGATATAGATATCATTCCACAAAGTGATGAAGTCACTGATCACTACATGGTAACTTGCATATTACGTACTGCTGTAATATGTCATGCGGCGTCGCGTTATCAACCAGGCAGAACAATCCTCCCATCCACCATAGATAATTTCTCAAATTGCTTATCTAATCTGTCTCAGCTGCTGCCTGAACCCAAACAAACAGATGAACTAGAAGAACTAACTAGCACTATGAGCACCATTCTCTCTAGAACATTGGATGTGGTTGCACCTATTAAATTAAAAAAGGTCAGAGAGAAAAATAAAGCACCATGGTATAACAATACTACGCATGTTTTAAAGAGAGAAACGCGTATTTTAGAGCGTAAATGGAAACAAACTAATTTAGAGGTCTTTAGAATCGCGTGGAAAGACAGTATGTCACGTTATAAAAAGGCCCTAAAAGCGGCCAGGGCTGAGCACCTCCGCAAACTAATAGAAAACAACCAAAACAATCCAAGGTTTTTATTTAACACCGTGGCTAGACTAACAAATAAACAGACGTCACCCGAACAAAATATCCCGTTACAGTTCAGTAGTAATGATTTCATGAATTTCTTCACTGAGAAAATAGAAAGCATCAGAACCACAATTGTAAACGTTCAATCTTCAATCGCGCCTTATAATTCAGCTTCAATTATCACCCCGAAAGAACAATTACAGTGCTTTGCAACTATAGAACAAAAAGAGTTAAATAAACTTATCACTTCATCTAAAACAACAACATGTTTATTAGATCCTATACCAACTAAACTACTGAAAGAAGTGTCACCTGTAGTGGAAGATCCTCTCCTCAATATTATTAACTCGTCTTTATCTTTAGGTCATGTTCCAAGAACATTTAAACTGGCAGTTATAAAACCTCTCATTAAGAAACCACAATTAGATCATAATAATCTAGCAAATTATAGACCCATTTCAAATCTTCCATTTATGTCTAAAATATTAGAAAAAGTGGTGTCCGCTCAACTGGGCTCTTTCTTGCAACAAAATGAGATCTATGAAAAGTTTCAGTCTGGATTCAGACCGCATCATAGCACTGAAACTGCGCTCGTTAAAATCACAAATGATTTACTTTTAGCTTCTGACCAAGGCTGTATCTCAATACTAGTTTTACTTGATCTTAGTGCTGCGTTCGATACTATAGATCATACATTACTCTTAGATCGACTACAAAATTATACTGGTGTTCAAGGACAAGCATTAAGCTGGTTCAAATCATACCTATCTGACCGCTACCATTTTGTCTATTTAAATGGAGAAAAATCGATCATAACTCCAGTAAACTATGGAGTGCCGCAGGGATCTGTATTAGGCCCTCTGTTATTTTCAATATATATGATGCCACTTGGAAATATTATAAGGAAACATGGAATTAGTTTCCATTGTTATGCTGATGACACTCAAATATATATTTCATCACGGCCGGATGAAAACGCAAAATTTTCCAAATTGACAGAGTGTGTTAAAGATATAAAAGATTGGATGACCCGTAATTTTCTTTTATTAAATCCAGACAAGACAGAGGTAATACTTATCGGTTCAAAAAACCGCCCACAAAACCTCGCACAATACAACTTTAACATCATAGGATGTCCTGTTACTTTATCCTCTACAGTAAAAGACCTGGGTGTCATACTCGATTGCAACCTGTCTTTTGAAAATCATATTTCATATGTTACAAAAACAGCATTTTTCCACCTTAGAAACATTGCTAAGCTACGTAATATGCTATCAGTTTCTGATGCAGAAAAGTTAGTTCATGCATTCATGACCTCGAGACTGGATTACTGTAATGCTTTACTAGCTGGTTGTCCTGCATCCTCAATAAACAAGCTACAGTTAGTCCAAAATGCCGCCGCTAGAGTTCTTACTAGATCAAGAAAATATGATCATATAACACCGATTTTATCATCACTGCATTGGTTACCTATAAAGTTCCGTATTAATTACAAGGTATTGCTACTGACCTATAAAGCCCTAAACGGCTTAGCTCCAGTCTATTTAACGGATCTTTTATCACCCTATAATCCATCGCGCTCTTTAAGATCACTAAATTCAAGGCTTTTGGTCATACCTAGGATATCCAGAACCACCAAAGGAGGGAGAGCATTCTCACATTTGGCTCCAAAACTCTGGAATAGTCTTCCTGATACTGTTCGTTGCTCAGACTCGCTCTCCCAGTTTAAAACTAGATTAAAGTCGCATCTCTTCAGCCAGGCATTCATATAATCCTACAGTTCAAACTACAATCCGGCCTCTAGCTCATAAATGCCAGAGGAGAACTGGCCCCCGACTGAGCCTGGGTTCTCCCAAGGTTTTTTTTTCTCCATTTGGTCACCTGATGGAGTTTTAGGACACCATTAGGTCACTTGATGAAGTTTTTCGGTTCCTTGCCACTGTTGCCTTTGGCTTGCTCAGTTGGGGATATTTTGGGGATATTTAATTTAATTTTATCAATCAATAAATTCCTCTTGAAACAAACTTTGTTGTATTATTTTAATTTAATACTGTGAAGCTGCTTTGATACAATCTGTATTGTGAAAAGCGCTATACAAATAAACTTGACTTGACTTGACTTATTGGATTGTGGGGGAAAACGGAACACCTGGAGGAAACCCACTCCACACAGAAAGGCCTCCTGCCGGGACTCAAACCTGGGATCTTATTTCTGTGAGGCAACAGTGCTACCCACTGAGCCACTGTGACATTTTAAATCTCAATTTTCAATTTGCAAAAGATTTATATTTTTTAATTAGCTGTGGGTAACGCATTACAAGTACGGAAGTTACGTAATCAGGTTACTTTTTTCAAATGTAAAAAACTTTTTACTTTTTTTTTTTCAAATAAGTAATGTAAGTTACATTGTTTTCCCATTTTTTGACTGACTGACAGCTCAGAGAACTGAGATAAATCATGAGTAAGTGTAATAGGCGGTGTGTGAGGTGTGTGTGAGCATGATGCTTATTCTTGATCTCTAGACTACAATAACGTGAGCATGCATTTACTCATCTCGCTTGCACAAAGACAGATGGGGACCACAAGCAACATAACTTACCAGTTTTGGAAATGTTGTTTTGAATTTATTGCACCAGTGTGTTAGACTATGTTGTAATGTAGTGTGCGTGTTTGTGAGGGCTACAGGGGCGTGTCTAGAAGGGGGGCACGGGGTGGCACCTGCCCCCCCTGTAATATGATTGGCCCCCCTCTGGTGCCCCCCCAACATCATTGGGCTAGATTTACTGTCAACATGACAATGCCCAACGCCATTGGATCAGAGCGCTGTCAATCACTGATTGATTTGCGATTCGCAAAGCTGAATCACTGGTCCGCGTTTTTCAAACAGGAGAGAGAATGAAAAGAGGACAGTCTTTTTTTTTGTTTTTTATTTATTAGAAAATAATTTTGTGGTCCAATAAATGAAGTGCCACATTTAATACCATCTATATTAGGGCACAGGGCATTGCAAATATTCTGAAATCGTGCTTAATGTTTTCTAAACAAGTATTTATTTCCAGTTGAATTTTCTGATTTCCCATGGGCCCCCACTCACTGGTTCTTGGTCCCCCCTGTGCCCCCCCCCCCCCCATTTATAATATCCTGGAATCGCCCCTGGAGGGCTAGTGTGTGATGTCTGAGGGCAAAGTTTGGTTTTTCAGCAAGAGTGAATGGTTTTGAGTGTAGAGCTTCATTTTGACCTGAACATAGGATGTTTGGGGAACTGGGTGAGACGTTATGGATTTGTGTTTACAGTTTTGAGAATACAAGGCATAGTTTCAACACTGTAAAAAATTTCTAACCCTCCCAAATCAAAAATTTCAAGTGACCGATAACATCTAAATTTTTCAATTGGCCCAAGTGAAATTCTTGTTGCAATAGTCTGTTAACATTGGCTCAATGAGAAATAATACGTCAGACTAATTGAAAAATTTAGATGTTATCGGTCACTTGAAATTTTTGACTTGGGGATGTAATTTTTTTTTTACAGTGAAGAAATGTGTTTAAGCAATCGAGAAAAACATAATATATATTCAATCTCAATCTATTAATTTCTTTACTGCTGATTTTTGATGATTTAATTCAACCATATGAATAAGCCAAAATGACTTCAGTTAAACAGCACATTTGTGTTTTATTATTTATTTTTTTGTTTGCTTTTATTGCTTAAGGAAGAGTGTTAAACTTTCTTCTCCTGTGTCTTATTCTTCTACAATCCAGAATGGCATCACAGCTGAAAGGTTTGTTCAGGCGTGAATTTGCATTTCCTTTTAAATTTGCATTTTTTATATGAAAGGGCTTTTACATTTTCCAAAAATAGAACTTTTTTTTCTTTTCTTTTTTTAAACAATTAAGTGAGCTCAGCCCAGGTGAGAAAAAGTAACACAAATGTCACAAAATGCATTACTTCACATAAAAAGTAAATAATGCAGTTAGTTTCTTCTTTTAGGGAGTAACACACAACATTTCTTTTAAAAGTAACTTTCCCCAAAAACTGTTAATTAGAGTACTATAATATTACTAAATGTGTGGCACAAACATTATTATATTTTTGTAGACTTTTAAGTCAGAATAGTTCATCGTGATGGACTCTGTTTTTACTTAATTTTTGCTATTTTTGTGCTTATGAATAAGCACAGTTTTAGCCAGTCATGGTCCATGAATAAAAGCACAGGAATGGGTTTGTTAACATAACAATCAAACATAGTTTGAAATATTATTTCAGCATTTTTGTAGGTCAAACAGCAGGACATCCTGATAGTGACACCAAGGTTGTGTCATACTAGCAACCCAGACATACTGTCATAATTAGGTCATTACCAAAAAAAGTCAAATTATGACTTAAAACCTCATAATTATGAAATAAATGTTTTTAATTATGTCATTATTTCAATAATTAATCACATAATTATGACTTTTTATCTCAGATTTCTATGTCATCATTCCGGAAATGGACTTCCATACAAAATATATGTGAGGTTATAAGTCATTTTGATTGACTATTATTTCTTATAATAGATTGACTATTATTACCCGCATATCATTGTATTTTCAGATGCATGTGTGGCATTATTGCAATGACTCTGAGGTCTGAAGATGACCACTTAAGGAGAAGGACGAGAATATAGTTTCATGCTGATGGAATGGTAAATATTCAGAGAACTTTTACTGTATACATGGAGCAACGCGTGTGAACCGATACAACACACACCAGAGCTTGTGAATGTATTCTTCTAGAAATGTAAAGAATTAGAAACCTTAAGGAAATGATAAGAATCTGTTCATTAAGGAAGGTGAGAGGAATCTGAATAAGCTGTGAACTGCAAGAGTGAAATCATTCCAGATGAATGCCAGGCGAGTCCCATAATTGCATACGTATCGTTTTAATCAAGAGAGTCCACAGGAAGAGGGAAACTGATGTAATCATGATTTTTCACATTGTGTAAAGTTGCATAATTCTTTGTGTCATCATTATGTTGTAAAACCACTGAGACTAAAGGTACAACCACAACCTGAGTTTCAGGTGTAGAATAAAGGACTGAAATCATCCGTGAAAGGTGTGAGTACTTCTGTCATGCTTTGATTCACCGCGCTCTCTCTCACTCTCACACACGTGTGAAATATGTGTTTGTTTGTTTGTATTATTATCAGGGAAATGAGCAGATACATTTACATTTGTGTGAATGTGAGAGAACAAGAAAACTCAGTTTGGCTTGAGTTCCTCCTCAGGTAACTTTCCCGATCTTGTCCTCCTCTCTCTCTCTCTCTCTCTCTCTCTCTCTCCTGCTTCACTTCCTGTTAGTTCTCTATACTATCATATCTCAATAAAGGCCAAAAATAAATATAAAAAAAGAGAGAGAAACAGGAAAATAGGCCACTGAAATGAGACACCGGCCTGTAATGCAGAGCCAGTACAGATTTTCTGAACAAAATGTGAACGCTGTTTGTCTGTGCAAAACTCACAGTCACGATTGATTTCCAGGTTGCCGGTTGCTAGAATGTTCTTGCTTGCTTGTGTGTTCTGTGGTTGATGGATGTTCTTGGTTCACTCAGAACTATCTTGTCAAATGTCATATGAAATATCATCTCATCTAATCCAGGGCCGTAAACCCCTGGTTTCAAACTGTTGACAGAAATGTTCATCGACCGACAGTCACTCTAAAAAATGCTGGGTTGTTTCAATCCATGTCTTGGTCAAATATGGACAAACCCAACCATTGGTTTAAAATAAACAATTTAATCCATCAGTTTTTAGAGCGTAATATCCAGTGATGCAAGCTTTGAATTGAAAATATGCTATTATTTCATCATTTATTCAAGGTTCCGGCCTTGCTCTAATCATTATACACTCATGGGATGAATATTTCCAGAATCCATTCCATCAGCTGGAGGCAGAGCAGGAATAAACTGGTTTGGCAGATATTTCTCCGGTATATCCTGCCAGGATGTTTCCCTGTCCTGGCTTGAACCAGCAGGGATTAAATAAGGGTGAATGTGTCTCTCTGGGCATGTCTGAACCCATAGGAAGTGTTTCTGTGTGGGAGAAAAGGATCTAGAGGGAGAGAACGGCATCTAGGAGTGGGTGGCAGAGGGAACCTCCTTACCTCATACACTCATAACATTGTCATATAGTATATCAGATAATCTGCTCATGGGCCCGTCAGGACTGTTGCCATGGGACTCTAAACAGAACCAAGACATATAAAACCCCTGTCATAATGGTGTCATACACTTTGTTCATAAAAAAAATATATATATTTGTCAGATGGAAACAAAAATATAGATAAATAAAACTAACGACAAAACTAAAAGTCTGAGTTGTATAAAACTGTATTGTATTGTGATGTCATTTCCTGTGTGATGTAATTTTATGATGTAAATGTCACGACCATACATGTAACACCACATTGACTTTGATCATTTATTGTATTATCTATAATATTATTCATATTTTATATTTGTTATATTATTGATAATAGTATGGGGTGGGGTAAAAATATTCATATGAATCGTGATTCTATTTTCTACCCATTCACATCGATTCACAAATGTAAAAAATCGTTTTTCTAAAGTGTTACACTTCTTTAACTTTGCACTACTTATTATTGACATGTTAGACTGTTATTAATCACAATAAGCCGTGAAAAAATGGCTCAATGCGGTGTATAATAATAATAATTATTATTATTTGTTATTATTATCTTTACACCGACTAGGCAATCTTTACTTTAGGCCTCATATCATAGTTCAAACTATACATTTTAATTTACTAATAAACATTAGGTTTATCATAGAACATTTACTCAAGTCATGTCTGTTGTGTATTTTTGTAAATACATTAACAGATCCAGACAATTAAAAATATAATCAATAAATAATCAGTAGTCCTTTTCATTTAAATATTAAGTCACCATGTAGAATATCGTAGAACCGGATCTATGTTTCTGAAACCTGTAATGAGTAAACCAGTGGAAAACGTGAGGAAAGCCTTTAAAAGTATTTTATATGAAAGCTGTTTTTCATATAAAAGACCTTTACCTTGAGCTTGTCTTTACAATCACACCTATCATATCTCATCTTGATCCTAAAAAACAGCCAGGTTCCTAGAAGAGAGTGAAGATGACACTCCAGGAACTGTAGATCACTGTCACAATGAATTCCAGGTGTCTGGTGGCGGACTGAAAACGGCAGGCTAAATATAGGATGATTGTTATCTTGTTTTATTAGTTTTTTCAGCACAATGAATGACAGAAGGGAGTTTACCAGTAAACGGTGTAAACTTAACTGTAGTAAGGAGAAGTTTTGTTGCTTATACCTGCAGGGAAATCTCACCTGCAAACCACCCCTCCGTTGCACAAATGATGTTGCAAAAGCTTTCTATCATAACTGAGCCATATATCAGTAAAATATTTTTCATAAACGGTTTTTAAATAGTTATTGTATTCTGAACATGGAATGTTTGACTCTTACTAATAGCTACATCATGAAAATGTCAGTGTAAACATATTAGTGTGTATTTAAATGTCAGTGTTAAAATATGAATATAAAAATTTACCATGATAAAATGTTTTTCATTGTCTTGATAAAATCACATTTAAATAAAAAACACACATTTAATAAAACAGGATATATATATATATATATATATATATATATATATATATATATATATATATATATATATATATATATATATATATATCACATGTCCATAAAATTCCATTTCATTAATTTAGAATAAATGAATACACAATACACATTTTTAAGTTTTTGTAAAAAAAAAAAAAAAAAATTAAAACTGTTTCATTAACTTTATTGAGCATGAACTAAGAATGAACAATACTCCTACCGCATTTATTAATCTTATAAGTTAATGTTAATTTCAACATTTACTAATACATTATTAAAATAAAATGTTGTATTTGTTATTATTAGTTAATGCACTGAGAACTAACATGAACAATGAGCAACTCTATTTGTATTAACTAAAATTAACAAAGATGAATGAATACTGTAATACATGTAGCCTATTGCTCATTGTTAGTTCGTGTTAGTTAATGCATTAACTAATGTTAACAAATGAGACCTTATTGTAAAATGTTAGCGAAAAAACTAACAAAATCATATTTTGTTAAATAATTTCTTTATTATGCATTAAGTCATGAATTGTTTTGGGTTTTGTTTAGCTATTAATATGCTATTTAATTTCTACTTCATACAGTGTGACAACATGCCCCACAAATGGGTTGTTTTCCTGAGAAACTATAACGTAAGTATAGTATACTATAAATATATATAATTATATAACTATAACTAAGTAACCAACTAAAATGGTTCTAAATGTTAAAAAAAATAATAATAATCCACTCCACAACTAAAATGATAACGACACACAGAAACTATATCATTGGAATCACTTTCAGAATGACTTTTTCAGTTGATGAATGGTAAAAACAATGACAGCCAATCAGAATCCAGTCTGCTCGAACTCGAACATTTAAAGCGGCAGAGGACAAAACTGTAGCACGAGATTTAATAAAGAGAACGATATGTTTCAGGCACGGCGTTATGGCCTAGGACCACACACTTTTCAACAGGCCGACCCAAAACTTTTCTTAAAAAATTAACTTTTAATATATTTTAATTTTGTCAAGAATTATTCAAAATCGGCAAATAAGCTCATAATTTGTGCTAAAATAGTCTAAATGTTTAGTTTTCAAAGTTTCGTATAGCTTAAGACGTCCTCCCTATTATAAACGAAGCATTTATTTAATCAAGCTGTAAATACAGCTCGTTGTGGGTCCTATGGGGCGAGGGGACGTCACCTAGCACCAGTCCAGTTTTCAAAACAATTTTAAAAAGCTGGTTATGTCTTGGTCTGGCCCATCCAAAACTGGAATCCTGGCGCCGTGCCTGATATGTTTAGTAGCCTATGGCTATGTCCGCATGGTGTGGATGCTAATATAGTTATTTTTATAGTTATACATTCTTGGTGTGAACGGGTCTTAAGGATATGTCAATACAAACATTATCTTTCCAAATGCAAATGGAAAACTCATGAATCATTTTCAAATTGTGAATCAGTTTAAATATTACAGACAAGTGAACAATCCCTGCTCAACTCACAATGTGTTTTCCCTCGAAGATTAACATTATTTCCGCTGTTTATCACATGCTCTGCCCGAGTGTTCATTTCCTCTTCTCTCTCCTCCACGCGTGCCAGCGGAAGAGAGGAAATGATGTTACATCACTCAAGTGTTGTTTAATAGAGGCCTTTCCCAAATACTTCATCACTTTCCCATGGAGTGGTCATCTAGTTGAGCCGCTCATGACTTTGAGGATGAAGAGGTCAGTAGTAGGCCCTACGCCAGAATGACAAAGCACTTCCTGACAGTTGTGATGTTTTATATTAATTGGCTAAGTGTGTGTGATAGATTTTGCCGGTCGGGCTGTGAAAACATTACAACTCATTCATGTCTGGAAATGTATATTCAATCCACAACCACAACCCCCCTGCCTTTTTTATATTTTTTCCCTATAATGACTAGTTGACTGTAGCAGCCTATATTAAACTTAAAGTCACCTTTGTTTATACATAGTGAATACTGGTAAAGTGGGACAATTTGTAAAGTGGGACAGATATGATTCATCATTTCTATAGTTACATGTATATACTTCCATTACTAAAAATCAACACTGAGCTCATCATAAGCAAGTATATGATAAAAAAAAAATAAGTTCTGTGGCTATGACTTTCGGGGGTGTGTGGCACACCATACTCAACGACCTTGCAGTGAACCGTGATGTAAGTAAAATAACATGACATGTCATCATACAATGAGGTGAATCATGTTAAGGTTATAAAAATAAAAATAAACTCATGGATTGTTTGTAATTGTTATATAACCTACTTTGTTATAGGATGTCATGATGAATCAGAATTTTTTTTTTTAATTACATTTATATTAATCTTCCTGTTTTTTATGTGAGTTTGCACTGTCCCACTTTGCCAATAGCATGTTGTTAAACTGGGACATGGTATTACTGGCAAACTGGGACAGCCATTCAAGTCATTATATAGCCTACTTTGTTATAGGATGTCATGATGAATCAGAATTTTTTTAAATGACTTTTATATTAATCTTCCTGTTTTTTATGTGATTCTGCACAATAGCAAATTGTTAAACTGGGACATGGTATTACTGGCAAACTGGGACAGCCATTCAAGTCATTCTAATGGGGAATTGAGTTCCCTTTTTATACGTCCGTCATAAATTTAGTTAGCTTGCTAGATATTTCAACAAAGATTGACTTAAACTGCTTATATTGAGACGTGTGGCGAGGAGAAGGACCTCATTGAAGACGGGGAGCCATTCACTTGCACTGGCTGTATTGACGTTTTGACTAACCAACCGTACAGAAAACAGAAATGAAATTTAGCCTGTGTGAAATTAATTAGCCTATAAGAGATGCTCATGAAGGTTCCTCTTTTTTAAATGTAAATTGATATGAAATAAATTAAACCCAACACAAAATATTTTGGGCAGGCGAGGGGGTGAGGGGGTGAGGGGGTGAGGGGGCGAGGGGGTGAGGGGGCGAGGGGGTGAGGGGGTGAGGTAAGTGGGTGAATCTGCTGTATCAAGACATAACAGGTTGAAAAGCAGTTTTAATAATAAAACTTGTTGACATTGGAGTCTCCTTCCTGGCACTTCCCAAGACGTATTGTGTGCTTTCATCATATTTCACCGATTGCCAGTAAGCCATGCTGTATCACTCCTCAATAAATGAAAAAAACAACAAAAAAACAAAACATGGAGACCTCTGTCCAGTGCCAAAACAGCTGAGGCCCCACCGCTGTCGGAGAGACCGAAAAACGAGTCTGTGCTGCCCCCTGATGGACCAAATGAGCAACTACAGTAACTGCCTGAAATAATAGATTTTTAAGTAGCCTTTTGCAGACATAAATAAATTAAATGAATAAATAATAAAATAAAATAAAATATAATACTCACATTTAATACTCTTGATGAAACATTTTCATCAATTTTTTCAGAAGTTTCTTCTAACTTGTCTCCATCTCACCCCATAAAGCACGTCTTGTCTTGCCTTTCTCTCACCAGCTCATCTTCTGTGTCTACTTGTCAGTTAGATCCAGCATCTTCCTCACTTATTAAAAGCCGCCTATCTGTAATCTCTTCTATTCTCGTGTCTGTCCCTCTATTATTAAAAACTGCTGCTGTCATATTTCGAAGAAATCAGGACTAGTTTCTTCTGCTATGAATAAAAACTTTTGTTTCTAAACTGCTCAAAAAAATTGTTGCCTCTCAGCTACAATCTCATCTTTGTGTTAATAATCTTCTTGATCCCTATCAATCTGGTTTTCGATTAGGCCATAGCACTGAAACTGCACTGCTAAAAAATGACCTATGACCTGCCGATTCTGGCTTATTATTGTTCTCATCATGCTTGATTTAACAGCAGCTTTTGACACTGTATCCCATCACATACTTGTTTCTAATCTTTCAGCTTATAGGCATCATGGTTAGTGCTCTTTCTTGGTTTACATCATATCTCACTGAGACAATTCTTCATTGCTGTCCATAACTTCAAATCTTCCACTTGTTCTCTCTCTCAAGGTGTCCCTCAAGGCTCCGTTCTTGGACCTCTTCTTTTCAATATTTATTTGTTACCCCTCGGTCATATTATCCATTGTCATGTTTTTACTATCATTGTTATGCTGATGACCAGCAAATTTACATATCTGCTTGCTCCGTTTCTGCTCTTCCTCTTGACCTATTAAAAGCCCGGGTGTTACATTTGATTCTTCATTTACATTTCTATATCATATAAACTCTATTTCCATGACTGCCTTTTACCACCTTCCAAATATTGCCCAACGACTGCACTCAGCCCCAAAGATACTGAAACTAGTTCATGCTTTGATAACCTCACATCTCGGCTACTAACTCGCTTCTTATTGGACTGCCCGCTAAAACAATTGCTAGACGTATTGCTAAACTATTATTATTATTTATATACTAATATAGTTTATATTAACATTTTGAATTTGCTTTTATTTTTATATTTTTAGTTTTTACTTGCTGTGTGCTTTTGTCATAGTTCTGTTTTTATATTACTATTTAAGTTCACTTTATTAGACTACTTAATATTTTCTATTTAAAAAATTTATATTCTTATTCAAAAAAAAAATAATTATTTTTAGTTAGCTGCCAAGGCAACATTTTCATTTACTTTAAGTTTTTCCATCCGATATTTATATTTTATTTCAGCTTTATTTCAATTGACAAATTTTTTTTGATACTTTTAGTTTAGCATAACGATAATAACCCTGATTTGGATTTAGGATTACATTGCAGCCCTTGTGAAAACTTGCCTAAACCCAGGCTCTCCCATATATCTTGTTTTACAGTATATATATTTTAGTAATAATATAATATAACATAACATAACATAACATAACATAACATAACATAATATAATATAACATAACATAACATAACATAACATAACATAATATAATATAATATAATATAATATAATATAATATAATATAATATAATATAATATAATTTCTATTCCAAATGTATTCCTTCAGTGTTACATTCATTGCTCTCCTTCTCCAAGTGGCCGGAAGAGGGATGTGATGTAAAAATCACATTGAACCGTTTTTTTCTTCCCCTGTGCAGCAGATCTTCCGATGCATTGTAACAGTGTTGAAGAACATAAACTCTTGAACACAATGCCTCGACATCTGTAATGGCGTGCTGACTTTCGGATGTGATTTCGGCGAAACGATTGTCAGGATCCCGAAAACAGGTAATTTGTCAGTTTAAAGCGAAAGATAGAAAAGTTTCTGAAGACAAACTGAAGTTGTTGATTTTTCTGGACTCTTTTGTTGCGATTGAGAAACACTCTTGCGTTCAGACAGATCAGATGAACTCGAGCTGATTCATAGATGCTTGAAACGTTGTTTTGCCAACTTTGGACGCTTTTTTTTTTAGACATCTTTCATTTACAGTCGATTGTGTAAAAAGTTTTGAATTAACAATATCATCCACATGGTTCTGTTTTATGTTTGATGATTATAACCGTAGAATGATGGAATGTTTTGTGGCTGTTTTTTCACTTTATTGTTTGTTTCTGTAAGTTGATGCTTTGTGTTTTAATTTGTCTCCTTGACACTCAGCTTTATAAACCAGGCCGCAGTGCGCATGTCTAACTTTTACCTATAAAAAATTATAATAACTGATCGCTGTTACCATGGCTACCTCTAAAAAGATCTGTTAGATGTTTTACCTTATGGATTCTGCACGAGGGGTGTCCGATTAGTGAATGAATCGTTTTTCCGAGTCGGATCTGAGTCGGTTCACAAACAAACCGGTCTGAACGATTCGTTAACGAATCAGACTCAATCAATCAGTCCGAGCGGTTAAATGAAGTGCAACAGTGCCTGTTGTTCCTGACAAAAATGTTTTTGTAATACATTTTTCCAATAGGGATTTGTGAAAAAGGCTTTGCTAAAGAGTTATACGCCATGAACCAAGCAAATTGAGGTGAATCACAACACTACAAACTTTGTTTTGAAGCAAAAAAGTTTTTGAAAATCGGACAAAACTTTTTGTCCAATTTTCAAGTACAAGACTGTGACAAACTACAATCCCATGAAGCATTGCGAACAGCATAATTGAATAAAAAATGGAGAAATATAAAACTAATAATTTACAAATGTTGATTATGCATAAAAACGATATATATATATATATATATATATATATATATATATATATATATATATATATATATATATATATTCACATACAAGTCATTCACAGTGCTTTATGGGAGTGGGCGGAGCTAAAGAGTTATTTACAGCATCATGGGTAATGTTGTTTTTCACCAGGAATTCCAACATTAAACACGATTATTTTTAAAATACTGACGGCTTCAGCAGAAGCAAATACCATGGATTAACAACCTTGTATCTCACAGTAGGTCTGTCTTAAAAGCTTAATAAGTTATCGTTAAACATCAGTTTCCCTATGGAGAAAATGAATGGAGTTTTTACCTGAATCTGACTGTTGCACTCTATTATAACTTGTTGACTCTGTGAACCGAGAGTCGATTCTTTCCATCATGTTCAATTCCTAACTGAATGTGCTATTTTACTGATGGGGTGAAAAGGCAGTTTCTTTAACAGACTAAAACTATTTTAGATTTGCATAGAGTTAATTTTTTTATCAAAACATGCAAAAATGTTTTATTAGAGAAATGAATTACGTCATGCTGTAAAATAATCGCATATTTATTTATTCATTTAATTTCACATCGGGCCACATTTTTATTGAGTCATCTGTTGTTTTCGTTTTCAAAGTTGTAATTTTATACTCTTTAAAAGCAATGTTTTTCATGTTTTTATTTGTTACATTTTCAAAGCTTTATTTTTAATGAAATGTATAAATGTGTTACTGTTTAAATTGTGCAGAAAAACCTAAATAGACTATTTAGTGTCAGGTTCCAATTGTGATAACTTACTCCTTTAAAATATACCGTGCTATTGAATTGATTTTAAGAAAAAACTGCTAAACGAAAAATATTCACTGGAGTAAGTGTGACGACTAGCCCCAGTGCATTAACAGGAATGTATTAGAAACTTTGATGAAAGAAGTATAAGAACAACACAGCTCAGTGGATTGCTCTCAGTGAGGAGGAATTGGAGATAGATTGATAAGTTGCTGCTTTGAAAAGTGAAAGATCTTTAATTGAAATCCATCAAGTTCACCTGTTGCATGAGAGGTGACGGGTTATTGATGTTTATTAACGATAAAGCATTTGTAACCGAGAATCCGAGGCATTTCATCTCTGAGTTTAATCTTCAGAAATCCGGTTATAACAGCGATTTCCTCTGTTTTTTATTAAGTGACTTTCACTGTTTTTCTTTCTCCTGTGATGCAAGAAAGTGTTGTGTGCCAGAGCAGAGGTCAGATGTTGCCTAATAAATGAAAAATGCCTCGAGCGTAAATTCTCATAAATTCACTTGTGCTCACAGCTCTTGTTTCTGTCTGTGTCTGATTATCAGGCTCTCTGTTCAATCGTGTATCTGTGAAAGTTACTACCAAATGAAAATTCTGTCATCATTTTCTCACCCTTATCCTGAATGAGTTTCTTTCTTCTGTTGAACTATAAAAAATGGTAGCCATTGCCTTTTTTAGGGGGAAAAATACTATGGAAGTCAATGGTTACCGTCAACTGTTTGATTTTGGGCTTGATGATGGTTTTGTTTATGTCATAATGGGGATGCAAGAGAGTATGTGTTTGTTATAGAGCCAATATGAATTTGTTGAGAGAGGTTGAGTGATATTTAAGTACCACAGTAGATGTGATGAAGCACAGAAAAGCTTTATTCTCTAATAGCCTGTACATCAAATGCAAGTGAAGCTCATGCTCATTATTTACAATTTTGTTCTTATCCAAGTGATTTCCCCAGAAATAAGAACAAAATGTATTCCCCGATGGACTGTAGGGGATGGATGGGCTTTGCGAGCAGATGTCGTCTTACTTGCAAAATTTCTGAATTTCATTTTTTGAAAGAAATTAATAATTTTATTTAGAAAATAATATGTATTAAATTGATCAAAAGTGACGATAAAGATGAGATTTGCTAATTATTTCTATTTCAAGTAAATTCTGTTCTTTTAAAGTTTCTCTTCATCAAAGCATCCCGAAAAAATGGTTTGGTTTCCACAAAAATATTAAGCAGGACAACTGTTTTCAACATTGATAATAATAAGAAATGTTTCTTAAGCGGGAGCTCATATTAGAATGATTTCTGAAGGATCATGTGACACTGAAGACTGGAGTAATGATGCTGAAAATTCAGCTTTAACATCACAGGAATAAATTACTTTTTAAAATTATTATTAAAAAATTATTTGTAATTATTTCCTAATTTGACTGTATTTTTTGTTAAAGAAATGCAGCCTTGGTGAGCATAAGAGTTTTCTTTCAAAAACATAAAAAAAATGTGCCAACCCCAAACATTTGAACAGTAGTCTAAAAGGCACACTTGCTAATCCCAAGTTACTCATTTATTAGCAGCAATAACAGTAGTGATACCATTAGAGAAAAACATCAGTCCTGCACTCCTGCTATTAAGAAAGTGGGTCACTTCACTCTTTCACATTGAAATGTGAGAAACTGTGATGCTGATTCATTGCTGTCATAAGTTATTTTGAGTTTACCAATCTTACATCTATGCAAGGCCTCTCAGCTTTTCTTCTCAGATTTGATCAATTCAAGACCGTGAAACAAAAGGCTGTTGACCAAAGTCCAAAGTCCATTGCATTAAATAAAATAAAATTTAAAAATCTATATTTGCTAGCCATAATCCAAAGACTCCAGTTGTGTTTTTTCCCCTTCCATATGGGATCTTTTCATGCTTGGGAAAACATAGAGGTCTTAGCATGAACTGAATAGATAAAGTACTTGTGTGGCCACAGTAAGTTTGTCCTTAAGGCAACAGCATTTGTTTTTGCGTATACATTGAGACTCCTCAGTTTTTAGTGTCATGTTTTATTCCCCCTGTGTGGTGTATCTGAAGTACATTTGAGGTCTATCTAACCTGACTAACCGACTGTTGAATGAGATTATTTACAACATTAATGTCGGTTCTGGCTGTGGTTTTGTGCCGTCTCTCGCTCTATCTCTCTGGTGAGCTGCCAGCGACTCTTTCTTGGTTTTGCTCTGCACATTGTTTGTGTTGCATAATTTTGAGATGTTTGGCAGTAAGGCTTGTCAGAGGCCATTGAGTGAACTGTACTACAGTTCCCTAACACCAGGATGTAGGAATGTGATGCATGTGTTTGTGTGCAAAACATGTTGTGTAGATGAGTGAACCGAATGGGTTCACGTTTCTCTCGGTCCTTTAATTCTAGCTCAGTAGGGCAAACGCGTCCCTGCATGCTTGCAGGGGTTCATATGTGTGTCAGCATGCGTGCATGTTCATGCTAGTTGCAAGAGTGTGGAATTTGGGTAGGATAGACTTTCTCTCATGAAACAATCTGTTTGTTGTTTGCAGCACAATGTCTTTTTTCAGGAAAGGTGCTGTTGCAAATGCAACATGATGATTTACAGTATGTTTAAACTACTCAAAAAAATTGGTGTACAATAATTTTCTGAAGTTGTAAATAAAACAGTAATTACTGGAGTAGGTTTTCCAGTTTTTGGCCGTTTACAGAGTTACTGGCCGATTCTTTGTAATTGTTTCTGATATTTACAAGCAGTAAAGCAGTTCTTAGTTAAAATTTCTCTCTGTGCACTATAAAAGTTGTAAATATAACAGATTATTGATAACGGAGTATGTTTTACAAGAAAATAATTTTTTTTTATTATAATTTTTTACTTCATTTAATTTAGCTTCTACTTCAGCGTTTAATTCAATCTGTTACTTGCTGTTTCTTTGTAATTACTTGTAAAATTGATTAGCATTTTCGGAAGTGAAAATAGTTTTAAAGTAAATCCTGATAGGTAATGGTTTCATAGTCAACTTTAGCTTAAATTTTGTATTTAAGATCCCAATTAGTGGAATTGTATGCTGCATTTTGGGTAATTTTCCCATATAAAAATTGGGTAATTTGACATATAGTGGTGTCAAAAGTACTGCCACTTTGGTTTCAAGTTGATACTAATTAAAGCTCATTACTTCATTGTCAAATACTATTTAATTTGCTAATAATTACACTGTATTAATATTAAACCTCAAGAAAGGAATGTGTTCAGTATAGCTTATTAATCTTTGCTGTGATATTAAAATTGTCTTGGAGAATTGTGAAATTTCACGCTTTTAGGAAAGATTATTGTGGCAATCCTAATATATAATGTAAATTGTAAACCATTTACGCATCATACTTCCATTAATTTATGCTAAATTTAAAGAAAATAGTTTGTATTTCTTTCTTTTTAATTTTTTTATTTAGATTCTCCCTGTTAGCAAAGGGTCTGTTAGTGCTGTTAATGTTTTGTGGCTTTGCTGTGTTTCCCAGTCGGTCACATGAGGCCTCTTAGAAAGATGAGCAAGAAGGCTGGAATCCCGGCACTGGACAGGCCTTTACATGAGCCAAATATTACATAAACCATCTGCAACCTCTATCCTCTCCCTCTACCTCTCTCTCTTCTTCCTTTAGTATGCACATTATACCTGCGGCCCCCTATCATGCAATGGCAATAAAGTAACACACAATTTTTCTCTCGAAACGTTTCATTTGCACTCCAGAAATTTTAGTTTGAATATGCGAGTGCGTATGTTTTTGTTCACATACAAGTGGGGTGGAACATGTTCCGATCTTGCAAATTATGTAATGGCTCATGGGGTATTCTCATCAACACAATGAAAACATGCTGTGTGATAAACACATGAACCTTCACACGTCATGATTGTGTTTACAGGCTGTAACGATCAAAAGCCTTTTCTGATAACACACCACCATTCGAAAGTTGGTTGGTAAGATTTGTTTAAAGTGCCCCTATTATGCTATTTTAAAAGTTCCTAATTTTGTTTTGGAGGTCTCTTACAATGGGTTTGCATGCATCCAAGGTTTCTCAGTGTCTGAAACTGCTCAATAAAGGAATCTGTTTCTCTAAAACCCTTCTTTCCGAGAGACTACTCTGCTCTGATTGGTCAGATGGCCAGTCTGTTGTGATTGGTCGACCGCTTGCACCACAATTCGGAATTTAACAAAACTCATTACCATATCTGAATTTCAGCTCCACCAGAGCCCGTCTACGGAGAGCCTGCCCACTCCCTATTAAGTCCTATTGTACCGAATTGTGGTTGTAGTTCCACCAGAGTTCCACTGGGGGCGATCGCCCATGAGTGCAAAATGAATGGGAGTCTATGGGGCTAGACGGCTAAATTTGTCTCTTTCACCCGATTGCCGTTGAGAAATCTCAGATTTGATTGTAGGTTTTGCAAGTTCAACATGGCTTATAGGTCGAAAGTTAAATGAACGAGTACTTATGTCCTTTCAATTTCTTACAGGTTGAGTTGTTGTTGCCCATAACACGCTAGCATTCTGCTAATGAACGCTGATTGGTCAGTGAAGGACTGATTACGACCAGAGATACCGCTTGATGGCATCGTGGCATCCGAAGCGGGACCAGAAACAAACAAAACAAAAACTCTTCTAGCACGTGTATTTACCCGTGTCAGCTGTGTTGTCGATGCCTCGAGAGAAAAGAAAGTGCAGAGCGCGAAAGCACCAAAGCGACTGAAGGATTGCCGTAAAGCAGTATCTCTGGTCGTACGATGTGTATGACATCATTGACACTTTAAAAGACTTTTGAAAGCAAATAAGTGACTCTAAAAAATCGAACACCCAGCGATGTGTAATTTCTTTGCGTCTCCTTTCGAATACAACATTCAAATTACTAGACAAAAAATGATATCCTGAGAAAAGTGGATTTTGAGGGGTATAGCTCCATAGACCTCCATTCATTCTGCACTTGTCCTGTGAGCGCCCTCATGTGGAACCAGAGTGGAACTGCAACCAGTTCAGAAGCCGGAAGTTTACTGAGAGTGAAACTTCTCCCCTTATTAGACATTCTCTGGCTCCACACAGGTTTCCTCAGCAAGATACGAATAGTTATGATGCCGTCAGTTTTTACGTATCATTTCCAGTGCGAGTCCTCCTCATCCTTTGGAAGTGGATTTGCTTTCGCAGTGAAGCATCATTGCAGCAGCATCTTGACATCTCACCAACATGAACCAAACTCTTCCAGGTCTCAGATACAACTACAGTGTTGGGTCCTTTTTCAAACAAATGAAAAATAAACAATGTACAATTTTTAACTGTGAGCAAGACATGCAATACACAAATTACCCATAGCAGATATATACAGGTGGAGCTGGGGAAGTTGGAGGGTTTCTGAAAGCACATTGTAGTCTGCTAACAGCAAATACTGCCTGGTATTTGAAGGTTGAGCAACGAGCTCATTGATACAGCAGGAACCAATCAGCTGTGCCCTACAGAGAATGATGTGATTGCAAGCAGATTGAGTTTAGGACCCATTAGCCTGCGCCATCTAGAGTTTCATGACAGAACTTTGTATTTATAATAATTACAGAGCAATTACGCCACAACCAAATAAATACTTACAGAGTTCATTTTAAAAAAGTCTAAAAGTTCATTGTAGATGGTAAAGCATTCCAGTGAGTAGTTGCTTTCACATAAAAAGCTGATAGTCTAAAAGCAGAACAACGAACGTGTACAACACAATGTCTTATGGATGACAATCTACTGGATTTTACAGAGTATTAAGAGCTAAAATAAACAAAGTCACAGAGTACAGAAGGGGCCAAACCATTTAAAATCTTATATACAAGACAATATAAAAATTAAATAAAAAGAGTCTAAAATTGTCAAAACTCAAGATTATTTTTCTCCAAAATTGAGGGTGGTTCGTAGTAGACGTTTGCGGACAGCCAATGAAGACCATAGGCTGGCATTATGCACATTTGTTCCAAGATTTGTGCAGGAAGTTAGACTGTTATTACTGACTACTCGTTTCAGGCAGTTCAAAATCAGTTTTTTTCTTTTAGGACAAAGTAACTCTATTTATCGTGCACTTTGATCTTTGAAACTTTGCCGACCTTTTTTCACAAACAGCCATATTACACAATACATGAAAGGTGATATCTGAAAAAGCATAATAGGGGCACATTAAACTTGACCTCTCAGATAATCAATAATAGCACAAGCGAAATGATTTGAAGTCTGTAGCATAAATAATCGGCCGGGACCGGTTGTCTGTGATGCTGTTTCGTAAACGACCAAACTCGCTGAACTTGTCATAGTTGTAAGTAATGGCTGATGATGGTTTGTGTGTAATTGTCTCTGGGGTAATGGCTGGGGCGTGATGCAGTCGTGAAATCAGACACATTCCTGTGGTCTGAGGTTTGGGGGAAAGAGAGAGACCCTCCACAGTAATCGCACTGCAGTCAACACAGTTTCAAACTTGAAGTGCACACTGTCTGTCCTAACAACAACAACACTAACATTTATCTCAGTGTTTCCAGCGCTGATACTCACTGCTATCAGAGGGGCCCTCGGGACCCCGGCTCCGGAGAAGAGCGCTGAAGTCTGGCTTAGGCTTTTTTGATGAGAGTTTTGTCAGGCTTTGGTCTGCAGAACACGGATTTGTTCAGTTTCTTGCAAGTCTCTTTGGTTATGATGTGTCTACCAGGAACTTGAATGCATGTAAATTAGATTCTGAGGAAAGTGTGGGTTTGCCAAATCAAAACACTCTGCATCAATGCTAGGGTGGTTGTTAGGATGTTGCCTTGTTGGTGTTTATCATGTTTCAAAGCGCTTCCAATTAGCGCTGCACCATATGAAGAAAAATTATATTAAATCGGATAAATATTGTGATTTTAAAGTTTTATGCTCCAGGTTTGCTGTGTCCTTTTGTAGCTTTGCACAATTTTGCCAAAAATTCACATCATCAAGGCACATGAAAAACAGAAGCTCAATGAGGTTTGTTGTCGCGCGTCAAGCAGGTTCGGTTGAGCTTCTGTTTGTTTGCTGATCAATATGTGAATAAAAACCTATAATCTGTTCATCATATAAAGTGATCGTGTCTCTTAAGAAAATTTGGACTAAACTGCTCAATTCATATGAATTAGTATTTACAATTTACAATCTCTTTATGAACTTTTTGAAGTGTCAAAGTGTCAGTTGTGTAGCTGTCAATAGAGGGACACAAAACTCTCAGATTTCATGAAAAAGATCTTCATTTGTGTTCTAAACATGAACAAAAATTGTACGGGTTTGGAACGATATGACGGCGAGTAAATGATGACAGAATTAAACATTTTGGGTGAACTATCCCTTTAATTTAATTCTACTAATAATGATAGGGTTAGAGGTTTGTCCAAAGCTCTCACTCCTAAAAATGAGCAATAAAAGTGATGTTTGTTCTTTATTATTAATGATAGGGAAATATTTTAAGTTCACATGAAAGTTTTGGATGAATACTATGACTATTTTAAATATACGGTAACACTTTACAATAAGGTTCATTAGTTAACTACATTAGTTAACATTAACTAATAATGAACTGCACTTATACAGCATTTATTAATCTTTGTTAATGTTAATTTCAATATTTACTAATACTTTATTAAAATCTTGTTAACATTAGTTAATGCACTGTGAACTAACATGGACAAACAATGAACAGCTTTATTTTTATTAACTAACATTAACAAAGATGAACAAAAACAGTAATAAATGTATTGCTCATTGTTAGTTCATGTTAGTTAATACATTAACTAATGTTTAATAAAGGAACCTTATTGTAAAGTGTTACCAAATATACTGTGTGATTCGTGTCCAATAATAAAGGCCAGTTCACACCAAGAATGATAACTATAATGATAACAATAAAGATAGAGTTCTAAAAATTGTCTACAAATAAGATTGTCTAAAATATGAGTCCACATCACAACTATAACGATAAAGGCACAAAGAAATGATATCGGTGGAATCACTTTCAGAGCCGATGAACGATAAAACCCTTGACAGCCAATCAGAATCCACCCTATATATAATATAATATAATATAATATATATAAATTAAAAAAAGTTGAATCAAACAAACTTTTATTCATAAAATGCACAATAATATGGCATGCATGAGTAACTGCTGGCAATAAAACATTATTGTTCACATTTTATGTGCAGTCTCAATAATGGCATGGTATGTTATGTAACAGTTCTTGTTTTTACAATTGGAGTGTCAGTGATTCTGTGTGTTTTAAGAAAGAGCCTCTTTTATTCATCATTATTATGAGTCCCACCCTGAATGAGCTGGAATTCTCAGTCATTCCCGGCCACATCTGCTCTGGCATAGTTTGCATAGTTAGCATAGCAGTGATGCTAATATGACCTGTGGGTTCCCACAGGACTCGGAAAACCCAGAGGATTGTGCAGCTGCGCCCTGCTTGAGAGCATCAGGGTGCCGATTTGTTGAATTTATAGTCGGTTCTCTGACATGTTCTAAACATGTTTTTCTCAACATCAGTCAGTGAGTACAAATGGTGTACCAGGAAAAAACACAAGCAGAGAAAATCAGTGTCTCATGCTCCTCAAGGCTGCATTTATTTGATCAAAAATACTGAAAGAAACTGTAAAATTGTGAAATATTATTACAATTTAAAAGAACTGTTTTCTATTTTATGATATTTTAAAGTGTAATTTATTCCTGTGACGCAAAGCTGAATTTTCAGCATCATTACTCCAGTCTTCAGTGTCACATGATCTTTCAGAAATCATTCTAATATGCTGATTTGCTGCTCAACAAAATGTTTTTATTATTATCAATGTTGAAAACAGTTGTGCTGCTTGATATAACAAAAGTCTTTTCAATTAATCATTTGAATGTGTCCTTTCTGAATAAAAGTATTAATTTCTTTTCTTTTCTTTTTTTAAAAGCTAACTTTTTAATGATAGTGTATGTTTAAAGAATATGAGTCTTGTAGGTATTTTGTTTTTAATTTGTAAAATTTTGGTTTACAAAAGGTTTCAATGTGTTTAATTTTTTTATTGACTGTAAAAACAAAAAGGGGGGGACTTTTAATTTTATTTATTTTCACTTTCATGTAGAATTCAGCCTTTTCTCTTTCACTTCTTGTGACAGTTATATTGACTGGAACATTATTAGATGGTACATTACTGTTGTTTGTTTGTGTTCTTCAGAGATGTAGTCTGCACTCCGGTCTGTTGGCAGACTCTGAGGTCTCACTATGCTGCTTTATCTGCTGCTGGCCATCTTACAAACGAACACCAATGGCCAGATAGACCCAGGTAATGTTACATGCACACCTACACAAACATATGCATCCGTACAGACAGGACCAAAACATTCACTTTCTCATGGTGTCCTTCAGCTCACTGTCGATACCCTCTCGGCATGGAGGACGGGAGGATCAAAAACGACGACATCACTGCCTCCAGCCAGTGGTATGAAACCACAGGCCCTCAGTATGCAAGGTAATGTACTTATGACAGACTACACTGAAGTGCAGAAGTGTAGTAGTCTATAAGGCTGCAAGATATATCAAAGTAAAATCAATATGGCTTAGTGCGATTGTCAAATCGTGCAGGCTGCAATTTAATGAAGTGAATATAGTGAAGTGAAGCGCATCCTTTACACACGTGTAGTTCATGATACAGTCTCAGAACAGCTCGTCTCAGCTCACTGTGAATCCAGCCGTTCTGAGATGCTGAGAGCTGCACGCGTGTAAATGAACATACCGTACCGTTACTTCACTGTGAAACTAGCAGCGTGTTTATTAATTTGCCAGCAAACCGTCAAAAATAAAATCTTGATGGTAGACTGTTTGAAAAAGATCAAATTAAGGTGGAAATATTATTACTGTTATTATAGTAAAAATTCAATTAATTTTATTACTCGTTTTTTTTTTATTACTGTACAATAGTGTTATTACAATATAGTTATTATTTTGATTAAAATATATTTTGAGCATCCTTTTTCAAATACAAGGTCAATATTGATTTTCACTAATGACAAAACAACAAATTATCCGTGAATTTATATGGAACTGAGCTTTAGGAGCTTTCCATCTTTACTCTCCTCCCTGTTACGCTGCATTCGGAGATCGACTATTTTTGACTGACAAAATGCCGGCGGACACAGAGACAGTGAGTAGTTCAAAACCTTTCTTTTTAGTAAACTCTGTGTACATAAACAATGTTCTCAATGCTCGAATTCATGTGTAGAGCCTCTGGTGATACTTCCAGCAAAGTTTCATGTTGTGTCGAGCCTTTTTAGTGTTTTAAAAATGCGATTTTTGATGCTATCATAGTCGTGCCCCAAACACTCCCATTCAAAAGGCAATTTGACCGAAAACGAAAATACGGTCAAACTTAAAAGTGGCGTTTCCATTCTAATTATGCTTTTAAACGAAAGTTTGCCTCGGGTAGATTAACAAAAAGACCCTAGGTTGCATTTTGGCGACAGTTATCCTTTAAAACTCAAGTGGAAAGAGTTTTTTTAATGGTTCTTGTAAAGAGTAAACCCAGGTATGAACACCTAAATCGTTCAGCCCTAAAAGGATTTCGTACTTAGTCACCATGAAATTAAAATGGACAGTTCTCCATTCTTCAATTGTTCATGTGTCCTCATAATCTGTAGTCAAAATGACGTCCCTCCCTCTTGCAGCGTCATCACTTCTCTTCTCTGATGATGTGTTTACTGGCACGAGGGCGGGACAACCTGTCACTCACATGAGATCCACCAACAGCAAACCACAACAATCCATTCAATCCCCATCGACAAAATCAAGCCCTGCCCTACTTTTTTTTTTTTCTTGTTCGAGAACCTGTTTCACTTAGATATACATCACAATAAGGAAGAAAAGACTATCATAACTTCTGTTTCATGCCGACTTAAAAAAGTTTTTTTTTTTTGCGGTCACAATAAAATCCCCCAACTCACTTTCTTTCCAAATAGAGCTATTCATGTCATCTGGTGAAACTTCCTGTATTTTTTCACATCACAATATTGTACAGCTCTAGTAGTAAATAAAGCTGGGGAGTGTTTTTATATTGCATCAAGCTCATTTATTGCAAAAGATCAGGATAAAATTTGTTTCCTCATGATCTGACCTCTTTAAATAAAGTTCTAGTTTATCATTTGCATCCGTGTGTTGTTGCATCAGGTTAAACCGTGAGGAAGGGGACGGCGCCTGGTGTCCT
Source organism: Leuciscus idus (assembly GCA_021554675.1). NCBI lineage: Eukaryota > Metazoa > Chordata > Actinopteri > Cypriniformes > Leuciscidae > Leuciscus > Leuciscus idus. The sequence goes on from CM038624.1 coordinate 44,483,815, forward strand.
GCTGGTCAACTGCAGCCCTCAGATGTTCAGTATCTTCAGCTTGACCTTCGTCAGCTCATCTTCCTCACCGTGGTTGCTACGCAGGGTCGCTATGCACGCAACTCCGGCAACGAGTATGCACGCAAGTACCGTCTGGAGTACAGTCGCGATGGACGCCGCTGGATCTCCTGGAGAAACCGTCTTGGCAGTGAGGTAGGAAAGACATAGATACTATAATGAGGTACTATATAATCAGATTTGATATAAATGACCTGAATGAACTGAAGTTTTGGTACTAAACTAATATTAGCAAATATATAAGTTATATCAGAAAGCTACACTACTATTCAAAAGTTTGGAGTCTGTAAGATTTTTTTTAAAGTTTTGAAAAAAGTCTCTCCTGCTCACCAAAATACAGTAAAAACAGCATTTAAAATTTGTAATGTTTTAAAATGCAATTTCTTACTGTGATAACAAAGCTGAATTTTCAGAAGCCATTATTTGGGGAAACCATGATGCATTTTTTTCCAATATTCTTTGATAGGAATAATTCTATGATTTGATTCTATTCAGGATTGAACAGAAAGACATTATAAATAAACATTATAAATGCCTTTTACTGTCACTTTTGATCAATTAAATGCATCCATCCAGAATAAAATATACATTTTTGGAAAAAAAGTAGTGTGTAAAGTGCATTATACTGTATGTGCAGTATATACTGTAGTTGAAACTATAACTTTTCATCAAAGTAACCAATAATCATAGTAATTCTATTCTCACACTATTTTGTTTATTGAATAGTAAAGCTTACGCATAAATTATGTTTGGGTGTAAATGTTGTCACGTAAGCAAAGCAAGTTTGATTCAATGGACATTTTACTATCCCATGAGGCCCCCGGAGGGGATTTGTAAATGGCAGACAGTGAAGCGACGCAACAGATGCCACTAGTCACATGACAGTGACAACTTGGCGGATGTACTAAATCCAAATTTCGTTCATACTACACACTTACTATTTAGAATAGAAACACTTTTTTAATGATTGTGAAGCAAGTTTCAAACCAAATGTAGTACCTACTATACAGTATGCGGTTTCAGATGCACCGCATGTTCATAATATATACCACAGTGTCTTGTACCTTATTGTTTTACTAATTTCTTCTGTACTCCAGATTATAATGGGCAATATAAACACCTACGACTCTGTGGTGAGAGACCTCCATCCTCCCATCATCACTCGGTTCTTGCGCTTGATTCCTGTCACGGATGCCGTACACACTGTGTGTATGAGAGTAGAGCTGTTTGGATGTGCCTGGCAGGGTGAGTCATGAAAATTACCCATAATTAATCAAATATAATTATAAAAAAAATTACAAATATCATTTTATTTATAAGTGCCTTCTATTAAAGGGTTAGTTGACCTGTTTTTTATTTATTTTTGAGTAAATAAAGCCTGTAGTAAACATAACTTGATGATACTTTGACGTTTTGTTCTACAACTTAAACTGCACACACTCACAACCCAATCTGTCTTATCTAGTTACTTACTTGAAGCATATGTTTTCAAAAATAAACATAACTGCTTCAAAATGGCATTTTCAGTATGGGTGTGCAGTTTACGTTGTAGAACAAAACGTCAAAGTATCGTCAAGTTATGTTTACTACAGACTTTATTTTACTCATAAATAAAACCCCATAGGAAAATCTCGAGGGAACCAGTGGCGAATTAGTCTTCCTGGTTCTGACGTCAAACCCAGTGGCGGCTGGTGAAAAATATCTTAGGTGGGGCTGTGTCATATTCAGTCGGTTTCAATAGTCTGGTAACCATGGGAGTCTTTTAGCGTAGTGGCTCCGAGGTTGTGGAATGCTCTTCCTCAAGACATCAGTCAAGCATCCACCCTTCTCTCCTTCAAAAACACATTTTTTATCTGAATATTACTCTTCAGCTCACAGTCTGTAAAGTCTACATTGATATGCTATTTGTTTGAATCCCTCTTTGTTTGTGTCTTTAACCTGATTTTGTAAGTGACCTCTGTTTATTAGGCCTACTTTCTGCCCTTGGTATGTGTATTGTGCTTTGATGTTTATGTTTATTTTGTTCTATTCCTAAACCCAGTCACAGTGGTTCTCAAACTTTTTAGAGTTGTATCCCATGAGGCTTTTAACATTCTTCTGCGTACCCACACTCTTCAGTCACAGCTTTTTCAGTAAGGGACAATATTTGCCCCCCTTAAATCGATTTTTCAGTGCATTTTTACCTTTACCAAATACCTTATAAAATAAATAATGCTTTAAAAAAAAAAGTTCAATACAGAAATATGCAATGATGGTAAAAACGATCACAAACTAAGTGATGCTTTTAAATATTAAATTAAAACCGCCAGTAGGTGGTGAGTCATCGAGTCATTAATTTACTCAGTAATGAAGCAAGTGGCTGTATTTATGAATTAATCATTGAATCATTGACTCTAATGATTCGTTCAAAGCCGCAGATTAATTTACAATCATTGCTGTGTGCTGCAGTTCTGCTGTGGCTTTCATTGGAGCTATTATTTTGTTGTAAAAATACTGACAACTGTGTTGAAAATGAACATCACTTAATATTAAAGGTATAGCGGAGGATGTTTTACTTCCTGGTGGGTAACCTATACTATTGGTCCTCCTAATTGTCAATCATTCTGGTGAATCAATCAAACTTTTCAAAAAGTGGAGAGGGCGGGTCTTATCTAAAATTTGGAAAGATCCTCCGCTATACCTTTAATATTTCGTTTGTTGAACTATTGTATAAAATCAATGTCACATTTGCAATCATGTGGGTCTTCATATAATGTGATCAACATTAAACACAGGGGGCCCTATCTTGCACCCAGCACAATTGACTTTGTACACCAACGCATGAATCATTCCTATTTTGCACCGGCGCAAAGCGGACTTTTCCCTCCACAGAAGCACGTCGGTCAGTTAGGAAATACACTTGCGCTCCCGGGGGCGGTTCAGCGCAAAGAGGAGGCGTGTTCCGGCGCAAACGTTCCTTCATGCTATTTTGCAGGTTTAGAAAACAATTGCGCCACTAACCAGGAAAACATTTTTTAAAGTCAGTGGCGCGTTGCGCATGTTATTCATATGCTATTTTAAGGGCGCATGTTTGGCCATAATCAATGTAGCGTGTGCACAACGCGCACTTTGATTCTCTCATCTACACAGAAGCAGCAGTTTTCATTTTTGCAAATCATACATTATTACGATAGATAGATAGATAGATAGATAGATAGATAGATAGATAGATAGACAGACAGACAGACAGACAGACAGACAATTTATTATAAAAGCATACATCTAACTTACACATTTACCCAAATTATCATACGCCTGTTTAACCAAAGTTAATTTGGGTGGGTTTCTCCATCCCCAATGTCCCTGACGAGAACGTCGGTCTCCTCGGCTGTGAACCGCTCCTGGCGCGCGCCTGGCAAATCCGCCGTTATAATAGGAATCCGCTTTAGAACAAGCGCGCCTGCTATTAAAGGGAATGTGAGATGTCGCTCTGATTGGTTTATTTCACGTTACGCCCAAACCACACCTATGAATAATGAAGCTACTTCAGACCAACACCTTTTAGATTTGCGCCGGGCGCAAGAGGCATTTATCCCGCCGGGAAAATAGCAACAGCGCCGGAGATCCGCCCACAAAGTTACTTGCGCTTTGCGCTTGACACTTGTGTTTCAGATCGTTAAAATAGGGCCCATTGACTCAAACAGGGTATGTTTTTGTATCGAAGAGAGTTTGAATCTTAGGCTATATCGATCTCCATGCACAGCCTGTGTCTATATTTGTTCTTCATGGTAGTAAGTGCTAAATCCCTACTTTTACAAAGGTAACGTACATTGTCGAGAACGGTAGTATAGCGCGATTTGCCAAGGCAGAAATCTGCACGAGCCCTGTCATATAGCCTACACTGCTTAAATGCAGAAGGTTTGACCACAAAAGATGAGGTAATTTGATCGGATGTCATGCATTTACAGCATTTTACCTGATAGAAATGCATGCTCAGTTTGAATCTCATTTTAAGGTGGTAATCTCAATTCAGCATTTTGTTCCCGCACCCCCTTCTGTCACCTCACGTACCCCAGTTTGAGAACCACTGCCTATCTTTGTAAAGTGACCTATATAAAAAGGCGCTATATAAATAATAATAATAATAATATTAAAAATAATAATAATTATTATTATTATTAACCACCCAAACACAATTTAACACAAACTGCATGATACCAGTGCTCTGTGAAAAAGTCAGTAATTATTTAATGCCATATTACAAGGCTGAGGCATTCTTACACAAAAACAAACAAATTGCACAAACTTTCCATTTGCATTTGAAATTGAACTCAAACTGTTTAGTTACTTTCTCAGACAGGTGCTGCTTCCCTCACTCCGGTAACTGTCCATGCTGGATATGTCCCTGTTGTTTTAAAAAGTAATCACGGAAAGCAAAACAAGGCATTAGCATGACCGCATCCAGATAGCCAGGCCGATAGTCCACTGTCTGATAGAGATGGAGATGGGCGCGCATGGGCCAGCCGCCCCTGGTCAAACCTGCACGACTGTATTTTGGTCACGAAAACAAGAACGCAGCACGTTTGAGCTTCTGCAAGAACCAGTGATGTTCATTCTCGTGTTACGCAGCACGTTTGAGCTTCTGCAAGAACCAATGATGTTCATTCTCGTGTTACGCATCACGTTTGAGCTTCTGCAAGAACTAATGAGGTTCATTCTCGTGTTACGCAGCACGTCTGCAAGAACCAATGATGTTCATTCTCGTGTTACGCAGAACGTTTGAGCTTCAGCAAGAACCAATGAGGTTCATTCTCATGTTACGCAGCACGTTTGAGCTTCAGCAAGAACCAATGAGGTTCATTCTCATGTTACGCAGCACGTTTGAGCTTCAGCAAGAACCAATGAGGTTCATTCTCATGTTACGCATCACGTTTGAGCTTCAGCAAGAACCAATGAGGTTCATTCTCGTGTTACGCATCACGTTTGAGCTTCTGCAAGAACCAATGAGGTTCATTCTCGTGTTACGCAGCACGTCTGCAAGAACCAATGATGTTCATTCTCGTGTTACGAAGAACGTTTGAGCTTCAGCAAGAACCAATGAGGTTCATTCTCATGTTACGCAGCACATTTGAGCTTCAGCAAGAACCAATGATGTTCATTCTTGTGTGTCAAGCAGATTTAGCTGAGCTTCTGTTTACGTTCTCTCATCAACGTTTATATGTGAATAAAACTGTAAATGAAATCTGTCGGCGCCGATGGCCTCGTGGTCAGCACGCCAACATGTAGCGCCGTTACGCTCGGGCGGCCCAAGTTCGAGTCCCGGCTCGTGGACCTTTCCCGATCCCGTCCCCCGTCTCTCTCCCGCCTTGCTTCCTGTCCACTCTATACTGTCCTGTCACAATAAAAAAAAAAAGGGCACAAATCACCAAAAAACCAATATACAAAAAAAAAAACTGTAAATGAAATCTGTTCATCATATAAAGCAATCGTGTCTCTTCAGAAGACTTGGATTAAATCGTTTCATTCATCTGGATTTATTTTACGATCTGAGTTTTGAACTGTCAGAGTTTTGGATGAATAGACTGTCAATGGAGAGGCAGAAATCTCTCAGATTTCATAAAAAATATCTTCATTCGAATTCCGAAGATCGAAAGTCTATTTAAAATGGCATGAGGGTGAGTATTAAATGATGACAGAAGTTTCATTTTTGGGTGAACTATCCCTTTAAGCTGCCGAATGGCTACATTTATACATTTTGACAAACTATTCTAATCCGATTGTGCACAAGCTTATAGACGTGAGTTATGCATGATCCCATGCGGTTCATGCTAATTCAGTTTCATACTTACATATGGGCTACAGACTGAAGCAGATCGTTTTGGCAGTCACGTTCGAGCAGCTGTGGTCTGTGTAGATTTGCCCCCTAGTGTCTGATTCGCAGCAAGTTAGTTTCATTTGAACTCAATTGCTCTAGTGCCTTAAATGTGAGCCAAGAGAAATGAGTAATTACATTCTAGAGCTAAAGCAATATTGAAGCTTGGGACCTCTCTGTTTGTCTTCCTCCTGGAGTGCAGATGGCCTGACGGCGTACAGCTCTCCAGAGGGCCAGACCATGATGGCTCCTGGCTATCCCATCACACCCCTCAATGACTCCACGTACGACGGCGCCCTGGAACGCAGGTGAACGTCTAATCTAATGCTATATGTTTAGCTTTTAGGGATGCACTGATGTTAAAACTCTGGCCACTACTGATTAGCCGGTAAATATTTATATCATGTTATGGCTATAATCGATAAATTAAAATGTATTTTAAAAAGAGTTGATATTAAAATTCTATACAGTTTTGTCTAAATATATATAAAACATGGAAAAACTAAAATCAGTCATTTTAAATGACTGTTAAGTACATTTAGGCATCACATCGTTATAATGTTCAGAATGATAAATTAATATTAATTTTGAGATTTGCTAAACATTACATTTAACAGTGTTGTTAAACTATTGGTGTTTTTACAGATTAATTTTAAGCGTGTTTTAGTTGATGGGAAAAGTCATCTAAATATAAAATAATAGAAATAAGTTTGTTGTTAGTACATTTTGTTTTGTTTTTGAAATACTTTTATTCAGCAAGGATGCATTAAATGCAATGCTGTTCTTTTGAACTTTTTTATTCATCAAAGAATCCTGTTACAAATGATCACAGTTTTCACAAAAATATTAAGCAGCATTGATAATAAGAAATGTTTCTTGAGCAGAAAATCTTCATATTAGAAGGATTTCTGAAGGATCATGTGACACTGAAGACTGGAGTAATGATGCTAAAAATTCAGCTTTGATCACAGGAATAAATTACTTTTTAAAATATATTAAAATAGAAAACAGCTATTTTAAATTGTAATAATATTTCACAATATTGCTGTTTTTAGTTTATTGTTGATCAAATAAATGCAGTCTTGGTGAACAGAAGAGATTTCTTTCAAAGACATTAAAAATCAATTAAATGTCTAATATCGGTCAATTACATTTCAATAATAATAATAATAATAATTTAAAAAAACGTATATTCCAATGTTAAATGATTTGAAGAAAGAATGTCGAACAGGTTTGGAAACACATGCGTAAATGCTGATGGGTGAACAATCCTTTTTAAAAAAAGCTTTATATACATGGTTTGGAGGTTGTCTGTTTCTTCACATTGATTTTACATCCTCTTGCCAACTTTGGAGTTGTGGAGTTTTCAGGGTCATTCTGTGGCAGAACAATCAAGATTGTTTTTAAGTTCTACAATGAATGCTAATCACTCGTCGCCCAAAGCTAAGTGCTTCCTGTCATTCTCTTCCCACAGGAAGCTGTCTAGGGGGCTGGGTCAGCTGACGGATGGTGTGATTGGTCAGGATGACTTTGCACAGAGAAGGCAGTACCGGTTGTGGCCCGGATATGATTACGTGGGCTGGAGGAACGACAGCTTGGGCCCTGGATTTGTAGAGATGGAGTTCCAGTTTGACAGACAACGAAACTTCACCTCTATGAAGGTGAGAGTGGAGGAAGAGCTGTGGTGATTACAGTGAGGCACTAAAGGAAGTAAACCCGGACCAACGTGTTAAAGCTGAGTGTAAAGCTTGCACGTTTAATGAAAAATTGAATTAAGGATTTAGTAAAAAAACAGTTTATTATTTCAGTAAAATTATCTAAATTGTATTTTTGGAGCCACTTTTCTTAGTCAATGAATCTTTGATTATGCAAAAGTCCTCCGGTATTCGTGAACATATCGCACAAAAATAAATGTTTTTTACTTAAACATCGGTGTTAATTTATTCTATTTAACTTGCTCAGACAAGGTCAGCATGAAGTAAGCACTTTCATCACACTAGGCACATGTTAACTACAGTATGCTGACCAGACATCCCGTTTTCCCCGGGAAACACATGCTAAAAATCTAGCTGAAATACGGGACTGTCCCAGGGAATACAGGACAGTCCCGTATTTCAGTTAGATTTTTAGCATCCCGACTTATTGAAAAATCATATTTTGTCCCGTATTTTCTTCTTTCCTAAATTGTCTTTGCTAGATGATCCTGAAACAGAGTACCAGTCTTCTGTAACTTGAGAATAGCCTAATAAAAGGTTGCCAATCTCGTCACAGTATATTTTTGAGAACAAAATTATCATCCAAACACAATTTGTTATCAATTTAACTTGCAGTTAGTGAAGGCGGGATGTCAAGTCAGACGCAAAGATGTCAAAGAAGCGTGTGTACTTTTAACTAGGATCTTCAAAAAGAGTTTATCAAGTTATTATGTGCTGTAAGTTGTGACAGAAATAACTCAGTGTGGTATCGCGGATCTCTCTCAGACAGAGCGCGGTCCCGAATCCACTTCTTTTTGCGCCTGAATGGTCAATACATCAATCAAATTGTCAAAATGGCAATCATGTGGAGTATCTCAAGTAAATACAGTCGGTTATGGCTTAAGTGAATGTAAACATCCCAGTGAAAACCGGATATGTGTCAGTATATTAGATCCAAGCATTCGGTCTTAAAGTGACATCAGCCTAAAATACCTGTCTGTGTCGTTAATGTTCATCAAACAACAAAAGATGTTAAATAAATGTATGCATGCATGTTAAATAAACCTATTGTACCTGAAAAACTTAATTTAATTTGTATCGCTATCATTTTTTCCTATTTGTAATTTGCTTCTTTGTTCTTTTTTTATATGACAAAAATAACTATTTGATTTATATATTGTTATAATAAATTAAAATTTCTCATATCATGAAATATGTATTTGATCATATTGCCCACCTTTAGTAACATTATAATACATTATAATAATCTTTACTGTTACTTTTGATCAATTTTTAATGCATCCTTGTTGAATTAAAATAATTAATTTCTTTTAAAAAGAAATCCTACTGACCAATAGTAATGTATAATATTTAATATCTCGTGGTGATGCTCTTGAAACACTCTTGACAATGTTTTTCATTTATGACTATAATTATTTTCTATTGTAATTGACATTCAGCCACTAACACTGATAGAACTTGTACCGAACCTAAAATGTGCATGTGTTCTGGGTTACATCTGTAATGTGTATAATTTGAAGTTGAAGCGCTTTGAAGTGTTTGTTGAATGACAGCTTTAATGTAGCACTAATTATACATCATATTTCACACATAATAAAACATAATTGCATGTTGGGGGAGGATTGTTTGCCATAATAGCATCAGTGTCTGTGGACTGGGGGGTTTAGATGCTTAATCTTGTAAAGTAATGATTTTATATTAGAAATCATATGTTTATTGAAGCCTTGTCACTTTGTTTTAGTTGCTTTTGTATCTTAAAGTCAGCATGAAATCAGAGTTGATCTTATTTACTTAAGATTTACTTGTATACACAACCATCCAAAAGTTTGGGGTCAGTAACATTTTTGTAATGTTTTTGAAAGAAGTCTCTTATGCTGCGTTTTTTTTTTTTTTCTGGAATCTTTGATGAATAGAAAGTAGATTGTCCAAAAGGGTCTGGAAACTGAACATAATGTCCACTTTTGAAAGAAAAATGAGTTTTAAATGTCACTTATGTTGACTTTAAATGGTGCATTTTGTAGAACTATGAAGCTTTATTTATAGTGAACACAGAAAGGCTTCAGATGTTAATGATGCTTATTTCTCCTCTCTTTAACAGGTTCACAGTAATAACATGTTCTCTCGGGGTGTGAAGATCTTCGCATCCGTGTCCTGTGCTTTTAAACTGCATCTCATTTCTGAGTGGGAGGCAGAGCCGGTGGAGTTTCACACCGTTCTAGACGACCGGAACCCAAGCGCTCGTTATGTGACCGTCCCGTTAAAGCACAGGTCGGCCACGGCCCTGCGCTGCCGCTTCTACTTTGCTGACACTTGGATGATGTTCAGCGAGATCTCATTTCAGTCTGGTATGAAATAAGAACAGCTCACCTCTCCCTCCCACTGGTATTCCCAGTATTTCCTCATTAAAATTCAGCCAGAACTGTGAAATGCTTTTCATATCATCATTCCCAATTTATTAATTTCCACTTACACCATCGTTAAAAAATTTGGGGTCGGTGAGATATTTTTATGTTTTTGAAAGAAGTATTTTATGCTCACCGAGGCTTGATCACAAATACAGCAAAAAATATTATAAAATATTATTACAAATTAAAAGAATCGTTTTCTGTTTGAATATATTTTACATTTTTATTTATTACTGTCACAAAAAGCTGAATTTTCAGCATCATTACTCTCGTCTTCAGTTTCACATGATCCTTCAGAAGTCATTCATGCTGATTTTCTGCTAATAATAATAATTATTAATATTGAAAACAGTCCTGTTGTTTTAATATTTTTGTGGAAATCATGATAAAAAATGTCTGGTTTCTTTGAAGAATAGAAAGTTCAAAAGAACAGCTTTTATTTGAACATTATAAATGTCTTTACTGGCCATTTTATTCACTTTAATGCATCCTTGCTGAACAAAAAATATTCATTTCTTTCAAAAGCATCTTATTGGAAATGCGTGCATCACTCATAGTGAGACCAATTACTTATTCACATTTAGAGTGATAAATGTATTTAAGTGGGTGTAACTTGAGGTTTAGTGATTTCCTGTGTTTGATTTATTTTCCATTGCAGCAACTAATGTGCTTCCTACCCAGAGGCCTCCAGTTTTGACCCCTCCTTCATATGAAGTTAACAGCAAAGTATCAGAAACTACTCAAATAACAGGTAAGGCGTTGCAGTGTTTTTATTGTCAAAATGAAACAAAATTTGTCACGTTTTTGACCGTTTACTTTCTTAATGCATGTTATTTAAAAGAAAATGAAATGTCTGTTCAGCCAAATCGTGTAGAGACTGTTTTTCGTGATCCAGCAAGTTTCCGATGAATACAAATGGAGGAAATGTGTCACTTTATGGAAGTAAAATGGGTTGCGTACACCATTTCCTGTTGACTTTAAATGAATACACCTGACTACTGTACTAACTTGCGTTCTACACACTTCACTTGAACTTTAATAAACCGTCTGTGTTTGACAGAGGACCGGACGACACCATCAAAGACGGGCTCTCCTGAAGAGGGCAGTACATCGATTCTGATTGGCTGTTTGGTGACTATTATTCTCCTGCTGGTGGTGATCATCTTCCTGATACTGTGGTGCCAATATGTCTGCAAAGTCCTGGAGAAGGTTTGTGTGTGTTTGTATTGATGCAACAGATTACATGTAATATTTGAGGAGTGTAAAGTACCTTGGTCTACCTTACTGAAAGGATGAGCATTGCTGAATTTTAAGATGCGTCTTTGAGAAGTTGTGACCCCCCACCCCCCACCCCCCAATATTTTCCGGGCATATAAGTAGCATTTTTTTATCCCCTGCTGTGGTTCATATTACAAAGTGACTTGTATAAAGCATGCAAAAACATGAATTTACGCCGAATGACAGGTACTTGAGCCCAATTTTATTTGTATAGCGCATTTCCCACACAACGGTGATTAAATAAAATGCTTTAAATAAACGTGTTTTCTTGGTGTTGGGTATAAATGTTGTTGATAACGAATGCCATTATAATTTACGTTTGATTTTTTTTTATTTATTTTTTTTATTCCTGTTCTTTTCTGAATACCATTAATTTTAAAGGATTTGTTTGTGAGGGAAACTTAAATACATATTCATAGTGTTTATAATGTTTACAAATGTTTCATTTATTTACCTGTATTTTACATTATTTCTGGATGTAATAATAAAACATGACTTTTGTTTAGTTTTTTCTCTCAACAATGCAGTTTTGACCCTGTGCGACTTATTTATTTTTTTTGGAAAATATGATAACACAAAAAGTGTCTCTCTCTTTCTCTCTTAGGCTCCAAGGCGTATTTTGGAGGAGGAGGTGACGGTGCGTTTGTCCTCTAGCAGTGACACTATAATCCTGCAGACTCCCCCGGTGCCCCCGCGCGTCTCCCTCGACCCCCCTTACGAGAGGATCTTCCTTCTGGACCCCCAGTATCAGGATCCCGCTGCGCTCAGGAACAAACTTCCAGAGCTGTCTCAAAGTGCAGAGGCTTCTGGTACCATCCGTTAAACACAAACACACACTCTAGCTCTATTGTTCATCAGTAAATGGGCAACTGATCACTTAAATCATTGGGAATTATTTATGCAAATTATGTAAGAAAGGCACAATATAAAACTATTGCCTTGGATATAAGAATTTTAAAAAAATTTAATTTTACGTTTATTTGTGAAATAATCAGATGCTAATATGCTAATATATACACTACTGTTCTAAAGTTTGGGGTCAGGATTTTTTTATGATTTTGAAAGAAGTCTCCCATTCTCACCAAAGCTGCATCTACGTTTGTTTGAAAACAGTGATATTGTGAAATATTATTACAGTTTAAAATAAATGTTTTCTATAGTAATATGGTTTAAAATGTAATTTATTCCTGTGATCAAAGCTGAATTTTTTTAGCATCATTACTCTTCAGTGTCACATGATACGCTAATATGCTAATTTGAACAGTAGTGCAAGTACTTGTACATGTGAGGATCATTTGCATAACTGGATTTTAATGTTAATTTTGCAGCGCAGTCTGGGATTGTCTAGGATGCATGCAAAGCTGCCTTGTAATTTGGCCAAATATTATAAGACTATAAGCATAATTGTGTTGCCTAATGGTGCAGCCTTCATGTCAGGAGCTCAACTTTGAATCCTAAAAATAATGCCCAGATAGGTATCCTAGTAAGTTTTGGACCAGAGCTACTGTGAAGACTTCCAGTACTGAATACACCTCTCCATGATGTCCTTTTTAAAACTAACCTCTCGTTCTATCTTTTACCCTTTTAAAATGAACTTAGTTTCGTTGACACTTGTTTCCTCGAGATTTTGCATGCTGCCTGCCAATGCACTTTTCCCTTTCTTCCTCCTCTAGTCTTGCGTTCTTTAGCCTTTGCTCGCAGTCTATGAACTCCATCTGATCTTGTTACCAGACTGACGGACTTTGCAAGGGTAAGAATCGATGCTGGATTTTCGTTTGCTCCTATTGTGACACCCTGCAGTTTCTTGCACCCAGTCACCTCAGTGTTTTGGTTGAAATAAAATGACTGAAGTTGACCTTTTCCTCTCTTTTCATCTTCTGCTTTTTTCTGTCTCTCTCTCTTCCTCTTTCTCTTACTCTCAACAAAGCTCTCGTGACATGATTGTCAGCATTTAAAATGTTGCAAATCAATGATGAAGAAAATAAATAGGGTGACATTAATAAAGAGATGCATGAAATGAAGGATATGCCAGAATGGTAACACTTTACAATAAGTTTTCAGTTAACTGCATTAGTCAACGTAAATTAACAATGACAAATACTTCTAAAGCATTTATTAAAGGTAATGCAATTTTAAAGGTTCCTAATTTTGTTTTGGAGGTCTTCTACAATAGGTTTACATGCATCCAAGATCAAAATGATAAACACTTTCATCTTCTCATAATATACATCTTTTCTCAGTGTCTGAAACTGTTCGATAAAGGATTCAGTCTCTCTAAACCCCAGCCTACTCTGCTCTGATTGGTCAGATGGCCCAGTCTGCTGTGATTGGTCTACCGCTTACAGCACGTGTCGGAAAACAAATTGCTTATTATCTTATTAGTGATACGATCGATAACGATGGCTTCGGTTTTACCAGATCAATTTAAGCCCGAGTCCTCATCCTTTTGGTTTTGCAGAACAGAAAACAGTGTCTTCTTGACGTCGACAACATGAACCAAACTCTTCCAGGCCTCAGATACATCTACAGTGTTTGAGGGCGGGTCAAAGTAGACGTTGTTCGCGGGCAGCCAATGAAGACCATAGGCTGGAATTATGCAAATATGTCACAAACCTACTTAGACTCGTTTGAGGCTGTTCAGAATCAGTTCTTTCTTTTAGGAGACAATAACTCCATTGGTCACTCCATTGCACTACATGAAAGCTAATATCTGAAAAAGCACAATAGGGGCACTTTAATGTATTTGAACTAACATGAACAAACAATGAACAATTGTATTTTTTTAACTAACATTAACAAAGTTTTTTTTTATATATGTAAAAACAAAAATAATAATAGTGATAGTTTTTAATGTTATTTAATGCGTTAACTAATGCAACCTTATTGTAAAGTGTCACCATTAAAATAAAATAAAAACAGAAAACAATGGGTTGATATAAATGACAATTACTGACATGTTGACGTCTGGTTCTCTCTGTAGCCTGTAGCGGAGGATATGCCGAACCCGACGTTACCCTGTGCACCCCACACCAGTGTTTTCAGAGCAGCGTGCCGCACTACGCTGAAACTGACATCATTAGCCTGCAGGGCGTCACCGGCAGCAACATGTACGCCGTTCCGGCCCTCACCGTGGATTCCCTGACGCGGAAGGACATCTCGGTGGCCGAGTTCCCTCGGGAGAGACTGCTGTTCAGAGAGAAACTGGGAGAAGGCCAGTTTGGTGAGGTGAGTCTAGATGAACCACTGCAGGAGGTTTTATAGTCGCTGCTGATGTTGACTCACTTCTGGAGCCACTTGGATTGTCTTTTATTCTGAGTTAGTTGGGATCTTTTTGCATACTGTTTATGCTTTGTTTTATACAAACAGTGCTGCAATGCCTAATGTTTGAGTGTTTCCCAGAAACCCCTGTTATTAGTGACCACGCATGACTGTAATGTATGGCTTTATTAAGAAAAACATTGGAAATCTAGAGTGAGAGCCAAGGATTTTTTTTTTCTTTCTTTTTTTGCAATAGTGTTACTGATACTTTTTTAACACAGTTGATCCTCATTCTGTTACTATGGTGGCAGATTTATTAATATTACCAATGCTGAAAACAGTTGTGCTGCGTAGTATTTTGTGGAAACTGATCATTTTCTAAGGATTCTTTGATTCATCTTTTGTAAAATAAATGTCTTTACTGTCATTTTTGATCAATTTAATGCATCCTTGATAATTTCAAGTATTTAAAAAAACATACTGACCCCAAACTTTTGAACGGTATTGTATATATGGGTACTGTGATTTAAAGTATTTATATAGAATGGTATTTCAATTTTTCACTAAATCAATCAAAATATAGCATGATAATACAATAGTACGGTATTTAGTATTTTTGTTGTTAGTGCCCATTTAAGCGTGTTTTCATCCTCACGTTGTTTAAGTATGATGCTTCACATATGTTCATGCTCTTGTCTGCTGGCATTGCTGTTTTCAGGTGCATTTGTGTGAGGCCGAGGGTTTGGCAGAGTTTCTGGGAGAAGGTGCACCGTTACCTGAGCAGGACGGCAAGCCGGTGTTGGTAGCAGTTAAACAACTCAGAGCGGATGCCACCAGCAATGCCAGGTTTGGGGAAAAAAACACTAACATTTGAATGGAAAGTTGCATCATGGAGTGAGGCTGCCTTAAGTACTTCTGGGAAGTTCCTGCTTGAAAGTTCGGAATGGTTATGTAATTAGGATGTGTTGTGACTGGTTGGAATAAAATTGATTGGCACATGGATCAGCCAATCACATGGCAGCAACTCAATGCATTTAGGCATTTAGATGAGCTTGCTGAATTTCAAACTGAGCATCAGAATGAGGAAGAAAGGTGATATAGGTGAATTTGAATTTGGCATGGTTGTTGCCGCCAGAAGGGCTTGGTCTGAGTATTTAAGAAACTGCTGATTTACAGGGAAATTCAACTATCTCTAGGGTTTACAGAGAATTATCTGAAAATGAGGAAATATCCAGTGAGCGACTGTTCTGTGGGCGAAAAAATGCCTTGTCAGAGGAAAATGGCCAGACTGGTTCCAGCTGATAAAAAGGCAACAGTAACTCAAATAACCACATGTTACAACCAAGATCTGCAGAAGAGCATCTCTGAACGAACAACATAATCTTGAAGCAGACGGGCTATAGCAGAAGACACACCTGTGCCACTCCTGTCAGATTAGAACAGGAAACTGAGGCTTCAATTCACACTGGCTCACCAAAACTGGACAATAGATGATTGGAGAAATGCTGCCTGGTTTGATGGGTCTCGATTTCTGCTGCGACATTCAGATGGTCGGGTCAGAATTTGGCGTAAACAACATGAAAGCATGTATTCATCCTGCCTTGCATCAACGGTTCAGGCAGTGCTGGTGGTGTAATGGTGTGTGGGATATATTCTTGGCACACTTTGGCCCCTTTAGCACCAATTGAGCATTGTTTAAACGCCACAGTCTACCTTAGTATTTGTTGCTGATCAAGTCCATCCCTTTATGACCGCAGTGAACCATCTTCTGATGGATACTTCCAGTAGGATAATGCACCATGTCACAAAGCTCAAATCATCTCAAACTGGTTTCTTGAACATAACAATGAGTTCACTAAACTCAAACGGCCTCCACAGTCTCCAGATCTCAATCCAGTAGAGCAGCTTTGGGATGTGGAGGAACGGGAGATTCGCATCATGGATGTGCAGCCGATCAATGTCTGAGAAATGTTTCCAGCACCACGAAAAATTTACGCAGTTTTGAATGTAAAAGGGGGTTCAACCCTGTACTAGCAAGGTGTACCTCTCCATAAAAATGTCTAAAATTGTTTCAGAATACACAGTCATCAGTCATTTTCACTATTCAATATTATTTTCACATCAATATTGAGTGATGGATGCTTACCTTTAACCTTTCACCTGATCCCATGATAATGTCTGACTTTTGTCTGTGTAGAAATGACTTCCTGAAGGAGATAAAGATCATGTCGCGTCTGAATAACCCAAACATCATTCAGCTGCTGTGCGTGTGTGTGAGCTCCGACCCGCTCTGCATGGTGACGGAGTACATGGAGAACGGAGACCTCAACATGTTCCTGTCCCAGAGAGAGCTGGAGAGCACACTCACACACGCCAACAACATTCCGTCTGTCAGGTGTGTGTCCATCATTATGAAGAACCCTGACATGTACAGACTTTCATCTCCAGACAGGGGTCAGATCGCTTTTCTACAAGTCAGAGTCGAGCTTAACATTCTTAACCTTTGAATTCTTCAACTTAACCTCCAAGTTTCAAGTCAGCTCTCAGTTTATGATGGAAATGTTTCAGATTACAGGGTTAAAATGAAGCCAGGTTTTCACGTGAGACCTCTCAGTCTTCAAGTCATGATAATAACATATTAATAAGTCATTTCAATCCGTTCTTTTTTGAAAACCTGAAATTAAAAACCAACATTGTAAAATCTTATTACAGGTACTAATTTTGAAAATGAATTACTAGCCCAAAAGGGAAAACTCTTGAATCTTTTACTCACCCTCATGTTGGTCTCCTTCTTTGTTTCACACCAGTGTTATTTTAGTATTTTTATTACTATTATAGTATTTATTTTTATATTTTCAATTTTCATTTTAATAGTAATTTTGTTATGTTTGTAATGTAATTGTTATATTTTATATTTTTTTATATTTCCATTAAACTTTAATTAATTTTTTCAGTTTGACAGTTCTTTAGTGGTTTTATCACTTCAAATTAAAATTGTGTATTTTAGTTTGTTGCAAGGCAAAAAAAAAAAAAAAAGTTTTATTCTAAGATTTATATTTAATTTAAGCTTTATTTCAAATAACGGCAGCCATTTTTGATACAACATAGTTTCACTCAAAATACATTTAACTGAACTGAATGTTCTGGGTAAGTTTTCCTCCTAAAAGGTATAGTGTGTGTGTGTATATATATATATTCATCATGTTTTGGTTCACATCCCTGACTCTTTTATCTCTGTTTCTTTGCAGCATTGCTGACTTGTTGCACATGTCGGTGCAGATCTCTTCTGGGATGAAGTACTTGGCTTCTCTGAACTTTGTGCATCGTGATCTGGCCACACGGAACTGCCTCCTGGACCGCCAGCTCACCATAAAGATCTCTGATTTTGGCATGAGCAGAAACTTGTACAGTAGCGATTACTATCGTATACAGGGGCGCGCTGTACTGCCTATACGCTGGATGGCCTGGGAGAGCATCCTACTGGTGAGGGAAAGACAAGCTGTTGATAAAAGCAAAGTTGCATGCATGTACACTACCGTTCAAAAGTTTGGGGTCAGTAAGGTTTTCTTTTTCAGGGTGGTGTTCACACTTGTAGTTCAGTTCGCTTTGTTCATTTGGTCTGGATCAACAACAAAAAAACAATTTATTCCTGGTCCGCTTAGCATTCACATTGGCATTTTTAACACCGAACCTGAAGATACCGAACCTAAAGGCACAGGGATATGTTCACAAGCTGATTGTTCGGCTTTTATTACGTATATTTTGATTACCGAACATCCAAAACAATGCTGTGTTCTGGGATAAATATGCACGTTGTATGACCGTAGCTACATATGATGGTATTTTGACCAGCTGAGAACTCGTGAAGAGCTTATAAAATGTATAAAGGAGTCAAAACAGCGTCAGAAATCCCTCCGTCACACACACAAACACAGATCTGCTGTGAGGAGACGCGGTTCTGATGCCTGTACTGAACTCTGATGGACAATCTCGCAATTATGACGAGAAAAAAACAGGTTTGCTTGAGCATTCTGTCCTTTTTAGGGTCGCATCTTGTGACATCCGTGTGATCCATGTTGCTTTCACATGTCATTCAAACCACATCAGATTTTGTTTAGAAGCAGAACGAGAGCCATCTTATTAGCTGTCTCGATCCGCTTGTTTGGTGCGCACCAGGGTTTGGATGGCAGCGTTCCCTTATTCAAATGAACCGCACCAGGGTTAATTTTAATCAAACCAAACATGCCAACTGTGAACACACTCTTAAAGAAAGTAATAGTTTTATTCAGCAAGGATGCATTAAATTGATCAAAAGTGAAAGTAAGGACATTTATAATGTTACAAAAGATTTCTGTTTCAAATAAATGAACTTTTTTACTCATTAAAGAATCCTGAGAAAAAGTATCAACGTTTCCACAGAAATGTAAGCAGCAATGTAAGCAATGCTATTTTCAGCATTGATAATAAGAAGAAACATTATTATAATGATTTCTTTAGGATCATGTGACACTGAAGACACTGAATATTCAGCTTTGCATCACAGTAAGAAATTACATTTTAAGACATAGTACAATGAAAAACAGTTATTTGAAATTGTAAAGAGCATAAGAGACTTCTTTCAAAAACATGGGGAAAAAAATCTTACCAAGCGCAAACTTTTACACGGTAGTGTATGAATTGTTCCAAAGCTATTCGTTTTGACTTAACTATTGGCTGGAGACATCAGTCAGCAGCGGCTTTCTTTCTGTGTATCGGTGCATTCCGGGATACATGTGTGTGTTTTCTAGGGGAAGTTCACAACAGCGAGTGACGTGTGGGCATTTGGAGTGACTCTGTGGGAGATCTTCACGTTGTGTAAGGAGCAGCCCTACAGCCTGCTGTCTGATGAACAGGTCATCGAGAACACCGGCGAGTTCTTCCGAAACCAGGGCAGACAGGTACACACATTGCCTTTGATTTGGGTTGTGATTTGAAGTGAGTGAATCCCAAGTTACAGTGAGTTTGAATGAATGCACTGTTGCAGGATGAAAACTTTTGCATGAAGTACATTATTTCTTTGGAGGTTTCATCTAAAAAAGACTTCTGACCTTCTTATTTTTCACTCTCTCTAGATCTTTCTCTCCGCCCCACCACTCTGTCCATCCTCTCTGTTCGAGCTGATGATGCGCTGCTGGAGTCGTGACATCGTGGACCGGCCCTCTTTTAACAGATTGTACCAGGCCCTGCGAACTTTTGCGCCCCACTCATGACCGAGACCTGCTCTACTGAAACAACCTGGAGGAGAACTGTTATAGAAGTACTCTGACTGCTTGCCAGTCAGGGAAGTAGAGCGCAAACGTTATAGCCACAATGTAGCGTCATTAGAGCATCATCAGAAATCCAATGGAGGAGAGATTTAAAGATGATGAGATTTCACAAAAGGCATTCATTCATTCATGCATTCATTCACTTACTTGTATATTCATCTCCATTGGGACTCAAAGAGCTTTTTTCCAATCCATAGACACTTGAGATTTTTTTTTGTACTTATCGTTGTTAATATTTCCTTTGAGTATCTCTCTTTTCTTTACCTTAAATGTTATTTCTGTTTGTTGTTTTCCCAGAAGAACAGTGACTCTTAAGCCTACTGTGTATTCTAGGCAGAAAGAACCAACTGGACGAATGTCGTATTTGTCAAAACTGTGGTCGTGTATCGTTAAGCACTGCTGTCTTTGGTTATTATTTCATTTTTGTCCTATTTTTGTTCCTTATTTACCCCCACACTGGAGTTACTGTGTCTTGTTATGATATTAAGTGTTGTTTTGCTCTCTGAATATGAATGTTTTTACAGGTTCTTTGGATATAGCCGGGTCGGAGACTTGCTCTGCCTGGATCTAGCAGAACTACTGTTATAGTTAGATTAAAAAACCCTTTTTGGAGGAGAGAGGAGAGGGTTATAGAGCCAAAAATGGACTGACGTGCAATTGTATGCACTGTTTCTTCCCCCAACTTGTAACAGGCCACTTTAAAGTCAACATGAAATCAGAATGGACTCTGTTTGCTTTCTTCAAACACGTTTCTGGTCTCATTTAGAGATTGATTCATCAGTGCAAGTTTCCAAAGAAGACAATGTTTGTTGTTGTAATTTCATCAAAAAATGTAATAACTTTTTTCCTTGGTTAATGTTAAAAGGACAAGAAGCATTTCAGTTTAGATATGCCAAAATGATCATCAAAATGTTCTTTTCACCTTCATTTTCTGCATTCAAGTGTCAAATTATGGGGGTAAAATGGGTTGGTAATGCCATTTCATATTGGCTTTAATATCCAGAAATACTGCACCATCACAGCCAGACAAACTAAATTTCAACTCAATTGTAAAGGCAAACACTACAACTCTGTGATATTGGCATACAGTTCTGAGATTGCATTGTTGTTGAAACTATATGAATCAAGTCTGTCTGAGGATGATGTACAGGACCCATAATATCAATATTATAGAGATCCATCCATCTTCGATCTCGGTAAAAGGCACATGTTTATAGGGGATTATGTATGTAAGATAAAAAATATTCAAAGCACATTTTTCTTTCTCTCTTTTAACCCACTTTAATATTTTATACAATTTCTTTTGTCATTTCATTCTTTTAGTAAATGTTTTGTTGTGAATGAGTGTTGCATCAAAAACATTGTAAAAATGATTTGGTGCACTACGTTGTAATCAAAATCTAATATTTCTGTCTTTGTACTAGTTTCTACAGCATTCCTTTTTGTGTAGTTTGTGTTTACTGTATTTCAGAAATTGTCGTCAAATGTACAGGAGACTTTTATTGTTTGGCTGCTGAAAGGTTTGGCTATGCAGGGCGTTTGAAGAGTCCTCCGATAGCACTGGGATTTCGGTTAAATGTTGATGGTAGGAAAGCTAGGAGCTCGACGCGGTTCATCGACAAGGGCAACCACTAAAACTCAATTTCCCAGAAGCCTTTGCTGAAGTGAGCCTGAGGCAATTTCTGTTATTACTGATCAGAGTTTTTTTTTTATTTTTTTTTTTACTACATATTTAGAGACCAAGAATGCATGTCTGTGTGAATGCGTGACACTGCGAGTGTGGTTTTGTTTCAAGTGAAATTGAATTGACCTTCTTTTAGCATTTAGTATTCAATAACAGTCTTTCATTCAAACCTTTTAACTCTCTGTATGTGTCCTTCATGTACATTACATAAGCAGAGAAGATACTGTATGTATAGTAATATATTGGGGACTAAGACCTTTTTCTTTCATCTTCTTTCTTATTTTCCATAATAAATATCAATTTTGCTGTAACTGTATTTAGTGTTTTTACTTATTCTGAAGGTTTTTCTAAATATCTGAGTAGTATGATTTTATATAATAATTATCATTATTATTACTATCATTATTTTAATGCTACCAATGTGACATTGAATGTTTGATTTTGGTGTGACTGTAGACTTGGTCACTACAGTCCAAATAATAGATGATATATTAATGTGTGCGTTCGGCCGAAACACCCTCCAAATGTCAATCTTGGCAGAACAGTGTCACTTTGACTCCAATAATCTAAAAAAGACAATATGATAACTTATAGCATCATTCTATTTCTAGTTCTACATATACACTTTTTTTTTTTAACATGCTTATTTTTCTTTCCATAGTTGTGCACTTTCTGTCAGTTTATGCTTATTGAATATTATTGACTCCCTTGGCCTAAAGTTCTGGCATAGCAAACCCCCACAAGCAAAAACGTACCATGGTACTGCTCTCATATTCTTTGAACATGTCATTCCTAGAAAAAAATTAATAATACAAAATAAACAAATAAATGTACAGTCATACCTGCTGAAATAAGCTGGTTGGCTGGTTTTAGCTAGTCTCCCAGGCTGGTTTTAGAGGAGTTTTGGACACTTTCTTTTTTTTAGCTGACCAGGCTGGTCTTAGCTGGTCAAGCTGAGAGACCAGTTTGACAAGTTTGGCCAGCCTGAGAGACCAGCTTTAACCAGTTACTTCTGGGTTTCCAGCAGGTATGGTATTGTGAATTCTTGTAAATACAATGGTATATTCCAAAAACACCAACATTAGGCTACCACTTACAAAAACACCCATAAAAAGTCACCAGTACCTTATAGATCATGGTAATGCCATGTTGCTTTGGATATGTACCATGGTATTACCATCTGATAATCATCACTGTACCTTAATTCCCTTCTGAAACCCCCAGCTAAAACTAGCCTAGGCTAGTTGGCTGGTCTTAGCTGGTTTAAGCTGGTCTCCCAGGCTGGCCAAGCTGGTGTTCAGACTGGTCATCATAAAAAATAGACCAAAACCAGCCAACCACCTTATGTTGGTTTTAGCTGTGTGTTTGTTTTCTCCTAGCAGGGTGTTGCTACCGTACCAAAAAGAGCAGATACTTATGACCAAACGAAATGCATATACTATGAATGCATAAATATATAATCATGTATCCAATCTCAAACTTAAGTTTAAATATGTCAGAGGCGCGTGGGACTCATTATGATGTTTATAATAACCGATTGTGTGAGTAATTTATTATGCACACATGAGCGCGCGCAGCACTGCTGCTGTTACTAGAGAGATTCCTGTAGAGTCACGTGATCGCCAGCCAGGAAAGGAAGAATGAAGGGAGGAAAGCAGTCTGCGGGCGTCCAATAACACACTCAGAAGGCAAGTTAAACACCGATAAATGCTCGAAATGACGTTCAAGCTTTCTCTTCATAAGTTTCTCTATCTTTGTAACGCGGCTTCATCACCTTTACGCTAGTAACCAGGCTGCTTTTGATGGTTTGTCAAGCAAACTGCTCGAGCTCAGTCGAGAATGACAAAGACTGTATTATAAGTCATGTTGACTTCATTTCCACATGTTGTGTTTATGGTGATGGGTGATTTCCTTTCTTTACGAGTGTAAATGAGTTTGATAATGTTATATTAGCTTTTTTTTAACACCTTCTTGGTCGTTGTGAAAGCATGTAGCCTAACTGTCCTGCAGATGCGGTCTGACAGTGTTTCTGCAGCAGTCTGATGCGCACTTGAAATGTAGTGTGTATGTCAATAACATTTTTTTATTATTATTATTTTTTTTTACGCACATTGGTATAAGATTGCTGTCTGAATCACTCAAACTTTAGTTGTAGGCTGTATTAGCTGGTTGTATCACTAATAACTATTTGTTTGTTTTTACTGTGGCAGAACCGTGGAACGGTATCAGATAGTAATACCGTGGTATTTTGATGTATACATACCATGATGTTGAAATGCATGTATCATGGTGTTTACATGATATTAAATGCAACCTCCAAGAACACCATTGTAAATACCATGAAACATGTCTAAAACATGATACTACCATGGGGCTTATTGGTTCCTTTTTTGTAAATGTAACATTAAAATACAAAAAATAAATAAAAATACAGTTACCGGATATAATGCTGGTACTTTGACATGGTACTAAAATGGATGTATCATGGTATTTATCATAGTAAATGTCCAAACAACTTTGTTACTTTTAGTATAAAGGTACTTCAGAAAATACTTTTGTATGATCTTTATAAAAAAGTATTGTGGTAATGGTACCATGGTAAAGTGATGGTATCTGGCATATCAAGGATATATGGTTATGTCCAGGGCTGGAAAAGTCATGAATCTAAAAAAATAAATGTTTGGTGTGTGTGTGTGTGTGTGTATGTGTGTATATATATGTGTATATATATATATATATATATATATATATATGTGTGTGTGTGTGTGTGTGTGTGTGTGTGTGTGTGTGAATTTTGACTTTTTTTGTCACATGGTTTTGACGCTAGGTCTGATTCATGTATAGTTTAGTCACCCCAGACCCCACACAGACCTTTATTTATGGCACTTGTTTTAAGAAAGAGGAATTTGCTTGTTTTAAACCAGGTCAGATGTGTGAAGTGGAATGTTCCTGTATTTATGACACCTCGGTTGTTGACTTCACTGTGTGTGTGGCTGTTTCTATATTTTTTTAGAGCAGAAATGGGATGGAGATGTTCTACATGTGCTGGTGTTTTGATTGACGGTTGGAAGCAGGCCAAAAGTGAAGGCTTCGCAGAAGAGCTTTCATAGAACGGTGAATTTAGATCTATTACCGTTCAAAAGTTTGGGGTCAGTAAAAAAAATTTTTTTGGTATATTATATATACAAGAAATTTATATTTTTATTCAGCAAGGACGCATTAAATTGATCAAAAGTGACAGTAAAGATTTTTATAATGTTACTGAAGTTTTTTTAATTATTTTTTAAAAGTGCTATTCTTTTGAACTTTCTATCCATCAAAGAATTATGAAAAAAAAAAAACTATTGTGGTTCCCACCCAAAAATATTAGTCACAAATGTTTTTGACTGATAATAATAAGGAATTTTTCTTGTCTTGGTCAGCAAATCAGCATATTAGAATGATTTCTGAGGAATCATGTGACAGTTAAAACTGTAGTAATGAGTAACTGAGTAATGATGCTGAAAATTCAGCTAACCATCACAGGAATAAATTACATTTGAAAATATAATAATTTTATATATATTTATTGTAGTAACATTTCACAAATGACTGCTTTTACTGCATCATTAAAAAACAGACCCCAAACTTTGAACAATAGTGTGTTTTTATTCTTTTCATCACTTTTATTCACATTTTTTAAATATATATATTGGATTGGATATAAAATATTGCAAAACACATCTAATCAGTTTTTAAGAAAGCTAATAGCCAAATAAAAGTGCATTGAAATCATTGTTATATATATTGACTGATAAATAATATGCAGAACAACTTTTAAAAAATTATTATTGAATTTTTTTACGCAATATGACAAGTAGAAAATTGGGTTAAATCAATATTATTAACTGTTTAATATTATCAGTCTATCTCTACTGTAAATGTATGTACTGTAAACTCAGTTTTTATTCATTTCCGTTTCAGAGACAGGTGTCCTCGCCATCATGAAGTTGAATGAGAGGAGCGTGGCGCATTATGCCACATGCAACTCTCCTCCAGACAAGACAGGCTTCCTCTTTAAGAAAGGGGAACGGAACACGGCGTACCATCGCCGCTGGTTTATCCTGAAGGGCAACATGCTGTTCTACTTCGAGGAGAGGGAAAGTCGAGAGCCCATTGGCGTCATCGTCCTGGAAGGCTGTACGGTGGAGCTCTGTGAGTCCGAATCCGAAGAGTTCGCCTTCGCCGTCAAATTCGACTGCATCAAAGCGAGGGTGTACAAGATGGCTGCGGAGAGCCAGGCCGCGATGGAATCGTGGGTCAAGGCTCTGTCCCGAGCCAGTTTCGACTACATGCGCCTGGTTGTGAAGGAGCTGGAGAGGCAGCTGGAGGAGGTACAAGAAGCGAGATCGTTACAAGCCAAAAGCAAGGCGAAGAAACACCAGACGCAAGTGCAGGGGGCAGAAGCGGGCACTCGAACCGCGGCCACCCCGTCCCTACAGAACACTGCCATAACGGGGCCTCCGCAGGAGGGGCTGTCTAGTAGAGAAAACGGGGTGTCCTGGAGTAAACACACCAGTTCGGCAAATGGTGTCAGTGAGGGTTGTGCCTGGGACGGGGACTGCAGCGTGAGGGCAAGTGGAGTCAGACCACCTCCGGTGCCTCCGCGGAGGAAGACCAACGGCGGGTCGCTCGAGAGCCCCGTCTCTCCCGGCACGGCCTGCTTCTCCAAACTACATGAGTGGTACGGCAAAGAGGTGGCTGAACTGAGAATAGAGTGGCTGCAGAGTAAATGAACGTCTGCAAGAGACTCAACATATATGCAGTCGCACGCATACCATACTTAGTGCAATCATGGTTTAAAGGGATAGTTCACCTAAAAATGTAAATTCTGTCGTTAATTACTCGCCCTCATGTCGTTCAAAACCCGTCAGACTTTCGTTCATCTTCGGAACACAAATGAAGATCTTTTTGATGAAATTTGAGAGATTTCTGTCCCTCCATTGACAGCTACGCAACTACCACTTTGACGCTTCAAAAAGTTCATAAAGGGATCGTAAAACTAATCCATATGAATTGAGCGGTTTAGTGCAAATTTTCTGAAGAGACTCGATCGCTTTATATGATGAACAGATTGAATTTAGGCTTTTATTCACATATAAGCATTGATCAGCGAACATAAACAGAAACTCAACCGAACCTGATTGACGCCCGACAACTAATCTCATTGGTTCTTGCAGCGTAACACGAGTATGAACCTCATTGGTTCTCAAACGTCAAGGGATCATGCTTGAGCTTCCGTTTACCACAACTTATGTGTGCATTGAATGTCTAAATTAAATCCGTTCATCATTTAAAGGGATCATGAACCGCTCAATTCATATGGATTAGTTTCACGATCTCTTTATGAACTTTTTGAGGTTTCAAAGTTGTAGTTGCGTAGCTGTCAATGGAGAGACCGAAAGCTCTCAGATTTCATCAAAAATTTCTTCATTTGTGTTCCGAAGATGAACGAAAGTCTTACGGGTTTTGAATGACATGAGGGTGAGTAATAATGTCAGAATTTACATTTTTGGGTGAACTAACCCTTTAAGATATAATAGGTCAAATTCATCTAAAAACAGTGAGAGCATCAAAATGAAAATCACTTGTCCACTGTTACTGGTAATTTCTTCTTTTTTAATTTTTTTTTATAAAACAAGACCAAGCCATTTTTTAAAGAAACATTCTGTCATTGTTTACTCACCCTCATGTTACATTCCACAACTGTGAGAAAAATCAAGTTCATTTCTTTTTTTAAATACAGCAGGTGACCAAAGTTGGGGGGAAAAAATTGTTTATTAATCACAAGCACCAATATGACTAAATAAACCACAATATTTACCCAAATATATTTTTACTAATACATGAAAGACATTGCACTTTGAACTGTTGAGTGTTGACCTAAATTAATCTTTCAATCAATTCATCGGAACACAGTTTGAACTCATTTTAACTTTATGCAATTTTTGCTTCTGAAGTTTAATTCAGAAATGCTATTAAAATCATCTTAACGTAATGTTCCTCACAAGTTGTGAGACAAGGATTACAGTCTGTTTTTTGAAGATTATCAGTGAAAAATAAAGACTTACTATGTGTGACTTTAAAAGAGTTTTATTTGGTGCAAAGGTTGTACAGACTACATTTATGGTGCTTTTTTTAAAGCTCGACAGTCCCAGTCCGCATTGTGAAAAAGAGCATTCAGGACATTCTGCCAAACTTCTTTGTTTGTGTTCATGAAAGCAAGACAGTGATGTGGGTTTGGAACGACATGAGAATGAGTAAATGATGACGGCGTTTTCTTTTTAGATGAACTGTAAAGTCTCATACTTAGCTTCATTTTGGGGTTTTCCTAGAAACTCATGTTGAAGTGGCTTGCCAGTTCTTATTTTATTTTTAATATGTATATTTTTAAATTGACGTCTTACTTTTTTCACAATGTTGGTCTTGATAAAAAATAGAATAGCGGTACAATATGTGTTTTCAGAATCAAAATCATCTTGAATGTTAATTATTACAGTGCCAAAGCTGGTCTATGGTCATTTGTAATCATTTTTCAATATGTAGCAACAAAATTAACAAAAGCAAGTTAACCTGAGGAGTGATTTCACTGGTGAATTTTAGGATGTCTACAATCGAACCCGCCAAAAACAGAATTGCCAAAATGATTTCTAACTTTAAAGTATGTAAAAGTGTCTGAGACATTGAAGCTATCTAATTAGACAGCTAACATGTAATCTTCGGTCAATGGATCTTTTTTCTAAGCAACTCTTCTAAGCAATGTTATTATTTTTTATGCTAAGCCTTGCTATGCTTAATTATATATTATCATACTTGCCCATTAGCTTGTGAATGCTTTGCCTTGCTTTTTAAAACGGACCAATTATAGTCATCATACTGTGACCAACATTTAATACATTATACACACAGCTCTCGAATTTATTTATGGCTTTTTCAAAATGCATTTTTTTTAATGGTACGAATTGTGTGCAATCCTGTAATCATATCTGGGGAGATATTGCCTACAATAACACTAAATAGGGTCCTTGACTGGACAACCACAGTGCCTTCAGATTTCATATAAAACACTGTGTTAGATTCCAAAATAAAATGGGAATTAAGAGATGAACATTGTTTTAATCCTAACAGTTTGTGTATTAACGCGGTAGCCTACTGCAATACCGTGAAAATAAAAGCTGAAGCTGTATTGCAATAACCAGTGTGTCAAAACAGGCACTGAAATGACATTGGGTGAAATATTTAATTTGAAGGAAACAAGAATGTAATTTTTTTAAGGAGTCAAATAAAGATGAGCATCGGGATAAAATATGTATTTTATTTGTGTGTTTTTTCTTCTTCAAAATGTGTACTCGCATAATTTCACCACAAGGTGGCTCAGCATTGCTTTGTATTGGTGAGTGGTTCATTTTCTGAAAGACAGAAGGGTTCATTCACTGATCCCGTGTCATTGCGTTAGTTAGAAATGTCCGTGTATGGAGAATGTATTGATTTTTTATTTGGTGGATGGTTTCTAAAATTCAATGCTCTTGACTTTTTTTTTTTTTTTTTTTTTTTTTTTTTGGTACAATCTCTTCTTCAGCGATGTGCATAATAAAAAATAAACTATGAAACATACACTTTTACATTTATAAATGCCTTAATGGCCTTTTCAAGGACATGGAGGTAAAGATTAAGTTTCGAGGGCATTGTTACTACTGTGGTAAGTTTTTTCTTCATTGCTTTTTCTAAACAACCTGACAATTTCATATTTGTCACAGCTAGTAGCCATAGACCGTAAGCTAGTAACACGCTTTTAATGGACCACACACATTTGACAGCGGAAACTACAAAATATATCATGTGAAGCCGCAAAGAAAGCATTGAAGTTGAAGCTTTTTTCAAAATAAAAGTCCCAATGCTCCACATTAAAGGCCCACTGAAGTGCCTTGAAACGCGCAGCATTATTCACTGTGTTGACATAATTTCGACTGAAACAGGAAGAAAGGGCGGGAAATATCGAACAGCCCCTCCCCTTTTTAAAATAGCCAATAGTGTTTTGTTTATATCACAGTTCGGTCAGCTCGTTATAGCCGCAGTTTCCTCCTAATCTCTTATCGTTTCTCCTCCTAATCTCCATACCACTTTAAAATATATCATTCTGAGCAGAATTCAAATGGGTCCGGTATGTTTTCTGATCCGCTCTGCATATCAGACTGTGTGTGCGCTGCAGCGGTTCACTACACTAACGCGAAACCAGACTTCATTCGCCCCAATGGACAGCATATTTAGACTGTCTGAATTGTTCCCTATTCCCTATATAGTGCACTTGGTGCCACTCACCATGTAGGAAATAGTAAATGTGTGAACAAGTGAACAATTAATAATATATAATCAGCATCTATTTATAATGTAGGGGGCGGAGCTTAAGATTCAAGAGAGCTTTTGATTGGACAAAATCTGATGAGAAGCTGAAGTGCAGAGAGATGTCATCAAAATCAATTATCCATATTTTTGGAAGTTTTGAATGCTTAAGAATTTTTTCATTGTTTTGGATCACACTTGCTTATAGATAACAGTAAGGCTAAAATATTCATACTAAAAGCCCCCAAAAAAACGTCCATTTTGATTTTATGGGGACTTTAAATTAGGGAGTTGACATGACCTCAAATAGTTACAGTCATATAGAGTTATCCAGTGTGACATATTTTTACAACATTTACAATCATAATATATCATAATATGTGTTTGATATATATATATATATATATATATGTGTGTGTGTGTGTGTGTGTGTGTGTGTGTACATAACTGTACGTCTCTATATTGCATATCTGTTTACATCGTATACATGTAATTCTAATTTGTATAATTATCATTATTTTTTAACTGTACTGTATTATTTTTAATTGTATTTATTTTTATTGTAGTTTTATATTCATTTGTATCACCCTAATCCCTATGTATTTATCAAGATGTTGATAAATCAAGAACTCTTTAATGTTTCTTTACATGATGTCCTTGTTTTGAAATATCATGAATATTAATAGTGATGCAATTGCATGAGAAGGTTACAAAAACTACACGAATGGCTTTGCACACGATAGGGGGCTTTTATTTTGCCGGAAACTGAGTGAGTCTCGCCACATCAAGGATTTTCGTCGCTTGTTGTCGCTGTGTCCATGGAAAGTTTGTGTGTGTGTGTGTGTGTGTGTGTTTTTTTTCCTTCCTGAAAGTTTACGCAGGACTGTTGTTGCGCGCATCCAACATGACAGAGAAAGTAACGGACACCACGGCTGGCAGGCAAGTCATGTTTAATCATTTCCATAGCTCTCTCTTCTTGTAAGTTAAGATGTTTAATAGGATTCTGCAAATGATTAACAGTTCGTGCTATATATCCTGACATTTTTGGCCAGAAGTTTCTTGGTCAGTGCAGATAACGCAGAACGTGAGAGTTTGAGTCGAGGGGGGGGGGGTCTCCCGTTTCTGCTCTCCGACAGTTATGACACCGCAGTAATTATTATGAAAGTTTCATATAACCCATATATTGGCTATTGAGGTTTTGCGATGCTATCTTCCCTTTCAAAGTTTATTGCAAAGTTATAATGAACTTGTCACGCGCAGAAGAAAGTTTAAAGGGATCACGCAGTTTCACAGCGCGTGCCTGGCTCGGTCCGAAAGATACGTGAATTACGTACGGATTCTTAGAATTTGCGTCATTTCGAACTGGCAATTAAAGAAAGCAGCGCAAAATTATTACGATAATTTGACAAGATTAAACTGCTCGTGCTCATGCGTTCACACCCGCTTCCAAGTTTCTTAATGGCATCGAATTAAGTCCAGTGATTACGTAATTTTTGTTACACAACATATACATTATTATTACTAATTATAAGAATGTGGCACGAGCTAATTTCCATATTCAGGATCGTGTATACAAATGTATTTTTGGAAACACCGCTTTTACTTTAGTTATGATGTATTTTATTATTATTATTATTAATAATAATAATAATATGCCATGGTCATTTGCATATACATGTGAAATGGGCTCGTGAACATGTGTATGCAAATGAGTGTATGCCAGATGTGCTTTTCATTATCTAGAACAAGCGACCGGAAATCCTGCCTGTACTTTAGTTTATAATGTATTTTTAATAATAATAATAATGTGCCATGCATACACATGTAAAATGAGCTCGTAAACATGTGTATACAAATGTAAAATATGCAATATGCAATATTATTTTGTATATATAAATACACACACACATTTAAGAAATATTTGCATGTATATACATATATATATATATATATATATATATATATATATATATATATATAATTTATATTATATATTTTCTTATTATTATTATTATTTTTTATTATTATATATAAATATTTGATATAAAAAAAAATTCTACATGCATGTGTATGTATTTATATATACAAAATAATTATACACTGTACACTCGCATATATTATGTAAACACAAACTTTTATTTTGGATACGATTAATCATCTCACACCCTAGAACATTTATTTTGACCAATATTTTTTTTAAAGATGCACACACACACATATATACATAAACATATATATACAATATTGTGCATTATCTATTAACACTGTCCGTAGATGCAAAATGTTTTGATGCAAAATGTAAATATGTGGTAATTTACTTCTTTATATTTTATTGGTGTGATCAGGGTCTAAAACTAACTGTTGGCCTGTATTAACTTGCTGAAAATATTTCTTACAGCCCACGAAACTGTATTTTGCATATATTTGTAACCTTGTGACAGTGGAGCCATTGAGCTTCCTTAAAAAGAGCTGGTTGTGTCAAGCAGCAGATAAATAAATAACCAAATTAACATGTATGGCATTATATTTTCGAATGTTTATTTCTATCAAATGCTTATTACTCTCGTATGGACTTTGGTGAGTGTTAAATATTTACCTTGGGTGTGATATTTATAACATGCATCAGTTCAGTTGTGGTTTTCTGTGTATTATATTGCTACAAATTTCACACATAGCTCAGAGCACATTAGAAAACGTTTCAATGTATGAGTATAGAGAAGCGCTGATGCCAACATGTGCATGTTCATGTATAGAACAGGAGATTCTGTTGCATCATGCGTTCGTCTCAAGCTGTAAGAATCCCCCGTTCCCACACTCGCTGGCCCCTGAACTCCTACCCTTACATGGGGGAACAGTGTGTCGAGATGTGACTGCGTGATATGGTCGAAGGAGCCTTAAACACTCAAAGCAGCGTGCTACTTGTGCATGTGTGTGTGTGTGTGCACACGTGTGTGTACAGGCACTTCCTTTTGATCAACCTCCTTCAGGTTCTGCAGCCTCATAAAAGGGCGCAAAGCCATACTTTAATGCATGTTTTCTGCCCCGCATCAGCGCTTCTGTCTGTTTTTTGTGCATGCTAGTGTCAGGGAGGGATAGAACGACTATTGAATGGGCTTGTGCAAACAGGACAGGGGAGAATTACAAGGTTGCATTGTATCTTGCTTGCGGTCGAGTCAAGAATGCTGTCATTGTGTGTTCTGAGACACTGAATATTTGTCTGGCAGATGCACAGACATCGTTGAGTGCCATTGAGGTGTTGAAATGTGTTTTTGCTTATTTGAAGACATACTTTTGGAATGACCCCCACAAAGCATGCATTATTATTAGTGCTCTGTGCTAATGCACCCCTGCCCCCCTAGCACTATAGGTCACACTTAGAATTAGGGGTTTGTTCAAAAAATTTGGTGTGTAACTTATGGGAGTTTGTGCTATGAACCTCAACTCAATTCTAAGCAATCAGAATCACAAGTTTTATATGGTGGATGATAAAACTTACATGGAAGGAGGAAGCTGAGGCATATCTAGGGACCAAGGGCCGGATTCATGAAAGTCTTTTTAAGATTCTTAAGAAATCTTCTTAAATATTTTGTTAAGATTGTCTTATTTGTTGAATATGCAATATTCTCAAAAGTAGATTAGGCAGTTTCAGAGAGGCTAGCAATAGCAAGCTAGCTTTGAAAGCATAGATCCCACCCTCCCTTCAGAGCGTCTCCAAAGCCACGCCTCCTTCAAAACACAGACAGCAGAGTCAAGTTAAATGACCTAATGTCTCAAAGCACATAACATTACAATAATAATACACATAAACAACTTACAGAGCTCTAGTTGTACCACCTGACTGCTGCAGATTCATTTCGGTGTTGATAGTGTTGACCAAGCATGTCGCACAAGTGCTGAAAAGTGAAGCCAAAGCGTCTCGATGCCCCCCAGTTATATGCCCACATTGTTATTTGATGCTATAAAAATGGGAATGTGACGTCATGATTGACAGCTGTGTGATTGACAGCTTTCGAAGTAGTCACCAAGGCAACAACGGACTTTATTTTTTTTTAAATTTTCGGTCGGAGATTAGAGCTTCAACGTTAATTTCTACATGTCCATTACTGTTTATTTCACACAGTAAACTTTGTACTAACCGTTTCTGTGGGAGTGAGGACGGGACCTTTATATCGCGGCTTTACTTCCGGCTCACTTCTGCGCAGAATCAGGTCTCGCGTTCACTACTGTGCCATATATGTGCCATATTAGGACTTTGGTGGCTTCACTTTTCACCAATGGAAGAGAGTGAAGGGGCATCGTCCATGTTTTTTTTACAGTCTATGGTGTTGACATTGAAACGCATAAATCAGAGTCTAAGGACGTGAACAGCTCTGGGTAGAATGTCACGGGTTGCCATCTTGTAATTACGGTTACGGCACGGCATAAACGCAGCATAAGCTCATTGTTCTGGTTCACGTCGAGATGTAAAAGGTGGCTGCTGCTTGTTTTTGGTGCTCGGTGCCTCTAGAGACTTGGGGTTGGGCACTTTTGATTTGGGCCTACAAGCAACCATTCACATCCCCCTAGTAACCACCTAGCAACTTGCATGGCAACAATCTAGCATTGTGTCTGTGACTTTTTCACAGGCAAACTTCACATATTCTATTAGAAAATGTAATATTTTGCTGTTTAGAGCGGGTTTCAAGGATAATCCTCAATGTTTGTCGATGCCAGAGAGAGATGTCAGAGAGAATGCTCAGAAGTCCAGTATTTAAGTCTTAGTCTTTACGTTTAGCTATATCAAGCAATTCTCAGAAAAAAAGCAGAATTGCGAGTTTATATCACGCAATTCTCAGAATGAAATCTGAATTGCAAGTTTGTCATGCAATTCTGAGAAAAAAGTTTTTATTCAGTGGCGGTAATAAGCCTTCATAGAGCTGCATCATGTTGGGCAGACGTGTGATTGTGTAAAGCTCGAAATCTTACGCAAGGCCTCCGTTTTATGAGTGGCTTTCTGATTTAGGGCAGGTGGCAGTCCTTGAAGAACTCTCCTATAGTCTGCAAGGTAAGATTGATATTTATTTTGATAAATGGTGAATTGTTTTTGCATTTCTGTAATCCACAGTAGTAGCAACATGTGGCGAGACAAAAATAATGGTCATGGTCAATATGATATAGTTCCTAGTATTCCTTAAGGTGTTGGCAACACCCCTGCCCTTCTTTTTTATTTTACTTACTTATTTATAACCAGTTTATTGACTAACTTTTGATTTATGTATGTTTTTGTTTTAGTGGTTTGTTTATGTCAAGTACATGATCTTTTTTTTAATTTAATTCTTGTTTGCGAATAAGAAAATCAATGAAGTACAAATAATTTTTTTAAGTAATATTTTTATTTAAATTAAGCTACTCTGAAATGTAAAATTGTAAAAAAAGATATATTCAAATATATATCATAATATATAATTAATATGTTAAAAAATATATAATATGTATTTTTCTGTATTTCAGAGCACAATATGTGTGAGAATGCATGAAATGGTCGGCATAAACAATGTCTTGACCATGTGGCCAGCTAGGTCAACGGAAATGTGACATGAATGCACACATACGCAATGGAGGGGAAAACAATCCCAAGAGCCCCTTCTTTTTTGTATCCTGCTGCTCTGGCTGTTTGCAAACCATTCCTTCCTTGTGGATTACTTTGATTTAAATGGTAAAAAAGCTAATTAAATGAATGAATTAATCAAATAAATCGCAATTAATCGCATATATCAACATTTACTAACGATTAATCGACTACTCTGCGATTATTTGATCGATTATTCAGCTTTTGCAGTTGTTTGCAATATTTATTTATACATATTCTAACTATCAAATAAAACAAGGAAATCAATTCAAATGAATAGACCAATCTCCTTCAGGTTTTCTGTCCTTCTCTGAAGTCATCAATAGTTCAACTGCAACAATGACTGGTACTTTGTTTTTATTAAGGTAGTCCATTGACACAAGTTTTCTATTCATAAGCTTGCGACTCAATTCCGGTTCAGTATCGATTAATTTGGATGTATATCAAATATCAGTAAGTTGTACTGTATCTTTCAACATACCTTCTGATGGTCATTCATGTTTATTTCGTGCTATAACTAGTAGTAAAGAGGAAGAAGAGATGATCATTTATTGTTTGAATTTCATAGTAAAATGGACAGAATTTAAAAGCTGAAACTTTTTTTCATATCAAAAGTACCTTGCTTTGCTCAATTATTAATTGAGTAAATGTTGTATTGTTGTTATTTCTTGTAATAATTTATCTGCATTAAATGAATGTGTTAAATTGAAAGCCGTGATTCAAAAGTAAGCATATGTCCTTTTTCTTTAGTAATTTCGTCACGTGACATCGTCCCCTCCTTGACATCTTAAGTTTTGCTTTAGCTACCATACCTTTCACGCCTAAAACTTTGAAGTCAAAGTTCATATCTGCATGTGAACGGTGTGTGTGTGTGTGTGTGTGTGTGAATAAGTAAGTGGTCACCAAGGCAGGGCAGGGTTTCCTGTCTCTGTGAATAAGCCCACTGCCTGTCTGCTTCCCGCACTCTTTATTTTTGTGTCTCATTATAAAGAAGTTCTCATGCTTGCGCGAAGTGTTTGTTCCGTGTTGTTTGCACGCTCGTCAAATCATAAGGAGGAAGCTGGCACGAGGTTTGCGATTTCTCTGATTCAGCAAAATTACGTGTATGAAATCAGTTTCTGAGAGTCGGTATCATCTGGGCACTGCTTTTATTATCATGACCCTACACTACAGGAAACTCTCTGTGTGTGTCGAGCTTCCAAAGACCCCAGCCGGGGAATTAGAGGTTGCAAATGTAATGGACTTAAAGTCGCATTGGAATACAAAGCTCGGAAATTACACCAGAGCACCAAGTGTTTGGCTTGAATGATGATTCTGAGCTGTGTGTGTTTGATTTGGTTAATGTTAATGGAGCAGCTGATTTGTAGCGGTTCATAATATCTGTTAAACTAAACTTACACAGTCATCAACTTAGATTTAATATTTCATATTAGCAGCTTGAATCAAAATGTAACCAATTTTTTATTTAAAATGTGTTTTTCATCAGAAATTTCAAAACAATGTAGTTTTGTGAAATGATTACAGTGGAATTGATACGGCTGTTTATTAATATTTTCTCCACATTATAAGAGTAACGTTACAAATCTTGGTAAATTCATGAATTTCATACACTTAAACTAATTATCCCCATGTTTTCTTTTGTGCTGGAAAGTTGTTTATGAAATACCAGCAAGTACTTTTAGGTAACGTTAACGGTAGTAGGCGTTGCATGATTAGATTTAACCTAACACGGCCCTTTAAAACACCATAGCAACTATTGCAACAACTAAAAACAATCAGGACACCATAGCAACCACATTGCAATGCCGTGGCAACCAACCACAAAAGCCAATCATGGTTGTGACTCTCACCGTTCACAGCGTAACTGTTTGTTAGATAGTATATATTGATTTTTGAAGGCTGTTTTTTTATTTGAACTCAAGCCTTGTATAGTGTGAAGACACATTTGTACATATGCAAGACATATTGACTGTTCACCCATAACACGTTTTTGCATTCCACTGCACTGCTTTTCCATTGTTTTTCTATGTAAACAACACTACATGGGCGTCTTTGAATGTTGTACTTGCATCTTTTGCAGCCTATTATGACGCAGCGTTCTAAAAATGTGGCGCTTAAGTTACAAGTTCAACTTTTTTAGCCTTTTTAAACGCATTTTGTGTGAACAGCCCTGCTCGTTTGCTCTGAATAATCTTGTCTTTTGGGTATGCATCCATTGAGTTCCAAATACAAATGGAAAATAACCAAATTAATTGTCATTTTTATTTGTAAAATATTTAATTCAATGGATTATCAGAAATAATAATAATTGGCTTTACTACATGGCTATTTAATAATAAAAAACAACAACTGTACTGTCATTTTATTAAATATACGCACACACACCGGCCACTTTATTAGGTACACCTTGCTAGCACCGGTTTGGACCCCTTTTGCCTTCAGAACTTCTTTTTGGCCTAGATTCAACAAGGTGCTGGAAACATGCTGGTTCATATTGACATGATAGCATCACACAGTTGCTGCAGATTGGTCGGCTGCACATCCATGATGCAAATCTCCTATTCCACCACTTCCGAAAGCTGCTCTACTGGATTGAGATCTGGTGACTGTGTAGGCCGTTTGAGTTTAGTGAACTCATTGTAATGTTGAAGAAACCAGTTTGAGATGATTTGAGCTTTGTGACATGGTGCATTATCCTGCTGGAAGTATCCATCAGAAGATGGTTCACTGCGGTCATAAAGGGATGGACATAGTCAGCAACAATACTCAGGTAGACTGTGGCATTATATCCCACACACCATTACACCACCAGCACTGCCTGAACCGTTGATGCAAGGCAGAATGAATACATGCTTTTATGTTGTTTACGCCAAATTCTGACCCGACCATCTGAATGTCGCAGCAGAAATCGAGACTCATCAGGCCAAGCAGTGTTTTTCCAATCTTCTATTGTCCAGTTCTGGTGAGCCAGTGTGAATTGTAGCCTGCTGTAGCCCATCTGCTTCAAGGTTGGACGTGCGTTATTTAGACATATCTAGGTTGTAGCGAGTGGTTATTTGAGTTACTGTTGCCTTTTTATCAGCTGGAACCAGTCTGGCCATTCTCCTCTGACCTCTGGCATCAGCAAGGCATTTTTGCCCACAGAACTGTCGCTCATTGGATATTTTCCATTATTGGCCATTATCTATAAACCCTGAAGATGGTTGTGTGTGAAAATCCCAGTAGATCAGCAGTTTCTGGAATACTCAGACCAGCCCGAACATGGCATAGCACCAATAACCATGCCAGAATCAATGTCACTTAAAACACCTTTCTTCTCCATTCTGATGCTCAGTTTGAACTTCAGCAGATCATCTCGACTATGTCTAAATACCTAAATGCATAGAGTTGCTGCCATGTGATTGGCTGAATAGATATTTGTGTGTATGTATGTAATTTTTTTGTTAAATAATATTTGTAAACAAATAAAATCATACTGTGATTTAAGACTTTGGGCTTACCGCCCAACTCTAATGCCAGAAAGAACGTTATCACGCTAGTAAAGGCTACAAAGTGCATGCAAAGTATATGGAGAGGGGAAAGACAAGTGAGGATAAATAATAAGAATAATAAGAAGTGAGGAAAATGAATAAGCTTATGGTGAGAAACAGGAAATGGGTTAAAGTGAGAAAACAATGAAGTGGCTGTTTGGTTATGTCGAGGTTTAAAGATGGAGAATGGGGCAGTTAGGATGAAAAGAAACACGAGGGATGTATTGCAAGAACGGGAATTTAACAT
Organism: Leuciscus idus; assembly: GCA_021554675.1. Classification (NCBI taxonomy): domain Eukaryota; kingdom Metazoa; phylum Chordata; class Actinopteri; order Cypriniformes; family Leuciscidae; genus Leuciscus; species Leuciscus idus. The sequence goes on from CM038624.1 coordinate 44,523,133, forward strand.
GCATGCATGTGAAGGATGAGGAAGGAGAGAATAATGTGGAGAGAGAGACGGCCAGAGAGGAAATGATGTTAGTTTGTTTGGAGGTTGCTGAGTCATGAGTGGGCCGGATGATCACTGATAGAACGAACACCCGGGGGCCAGCGCAGGGGGCGGGACTACGTCACACGGCATGCGCTCTGATGCACGGGCCATGGTGTAAACACGACATATGCACTCACACCGATGACTTTCCTGGCTGGTTAGGTGCTAGTCTGGTGCTGGTTGACCAAGAACGTCTTGCTGGTTGTAGAATTGGTTCACCCTATAAACATTATTGCATGACTTTCCAAACCTCTATGACTGACTTTCTTCTGTGGAACACAAAAGTGGCTTTTTTAATATGATGAAAGAAAGCCATACAGGTTTGAAGAGACGAGGGTAGGAGATTATGCCAAAATCTTCTTAAGAAAAACGTTTTTTCCATTACACTGCCCCGCGTCTGGGGTTTTTTAAATGCAAAAATGTGTTTTTGTGTGAACAGCCCCGCTCATTTGCTCTGAATAATCTTGTTTTATGGTTTGCATATGGAAAAAAACAAACAAATGAACTGTAATTTTCATTTGTAAAATATTTAATTTGATAGATTATCATACGAAATTGGCTTTGCCTCATGGTTATTTAACAGATAAAGCAATTTGGGTTTGATTTCCATCAGAAATATCCAATGGACCCTTTTCAACTTTCCCACAGTTATTTCCATTGTAAATCTATCACAAAAATCGTGACTCTTGTAAAGTCACAAATTAAAATGCGATTTGTAAATTAAATAAAAACATACTGTGATTTAAAACTTTGTCAATGATACCAAAATTTGCATTTTTGAGCAAACAACTTCTTTATGCAAATTAGGAAGCCTTGTGTGCAAACCACCAAACCAGCAACACATCTTAAAGACGTTTGTGACCAGCTTTGCTCGTCTTTTTAGAAAGGACTTTGCACACCAAAGAAAACAGCTATACGTGTGATGGGTGTTCCTCTCCCTATGTAGGTTAATGCTTCCTGTCACCCAATAAAAGAGCAGAGTGCATGATGCCGTCTTATAGAATGCCCCCCTTCTCTTTTTTTCTCCTTTACCATGCGAGTGTTGTGGTTTTTCTGATCTGTTGCTTTCTTCATGTATTAAACCTTCATTTTGTCATGCTTCAGGGCTTCCAACGGAACTTTAAGAACAGCCTTTTACTTCTCACGCAGAGTTAAACGTTCACAGGCGTCCGAGAGGGCTGTGCGCTCGTGAATGAGGATGTGGGGAAGAGAATGGGGAGATTGGCTCCAGTTGTGTCGCAACATGTCTGGTGCAGCGCAGCACCCATGTGCAGATTTTTTTTTTCGCCTCAAAAGAAAAATTCCCCAGCTGCAAATGGCGACTTGTGATCTGATTCCGAAGGTGGTTTGCACCACGTGTTGAGGGACTGCGCACATTCATGAGCAAATTCCGCATCGAGAACTGCGGGCCCATCAGTGACTGGTATCAGATGCTTCTGACACTTTCAACTTCCTCAGTCTTCCTCTTCACACCAACAATGGTCTCACAGATATTTCTGTGTTTGACCTATGGCGAATTATAAAGTTGCATGAGCGATATTAGTCACTCTCTTCCTGTACTGGAGAGCTGAGTGAGGGAGTGAGTAAAAGTGAAGAATCTGTATTGTACCAGCTGAGTTCAGAAGACTGCGTCAGAGCCATGCAGTGATGAGCTAAACTGATACACTTTGTTAGCGTTCATAGAAAGCTTGATTCATTGAAGAGTTTCGGTACAGAGATTGCTAAGTCAGTAGATGCGCAGCGTAAACAAAGAGATCAATTGTTCACGCACACTAGAATACCTTTATAATACCTTATATAATATGGTATTAAAACACAATCTCACAAAACTATTGAAAAGACTAAATTTAGGACGGGACTTGGTTCAATTTATTGGGTGTTGCTTGAATGCTTGTGTGAATTGTAGCCTCAGTTTTCTGTTCTCAGCTGACAGGAGTGTCACCGGTGTGTCTTCTGCTGCTGTAGTCTGTCTGCTTCAAGGTTCAGTCCATTCAGAGATGCTCTTCTGCAGAGCTTGGTTGTAACAAGTGGTTATTTGAGTTACTATTGCCTTTTTATCAGCTGGAATTAGTCTGGCCATTCACCTCTGACCTCTGGCATCATCAAGGCATTTTCGCCCACAGAACTGCCGCTCACTGGATATTTCCTCTTTTTCTGGCCATTATCTGTAAACCCTAGAGATGGTTTGTGTTTGAAAATCCCTGTAGATCAGCAGTTTCTGTAATACTCAAACCAGCCTGTCCGGCACCAACAACCATGCCACGTTCAATGTTACTTAAATCACCTTTCTTTCCCATTTTGATGTTCAGTTTGAACTTCAGCAGCTCGTAAATGCCTAAATGCATGGATATTTGAATTAGCAAGCAGTTGAACAGGTATACCAGACTTGCAGTCGATTGTAAGAAAGGGGTGGCATGCATCACCAGAGAGAGGTCTGTCATTTTCACCAAAAGATTGACTTATGTTATGACATCAGATTACAAGGTCAAAATAAATAAATAAATAAATAAAATGAAACATGCATGGATGGATCATTCACAATAAGATCAATAACATGCATTTTGAAAAAGATTGGGATTTCATGCCGACTTTGAGCGATCACGCTGACGCTTATGAAATCGCTGTCAAAACTCTCATTAGTAGTCCGTACATGTTGTTGTTGCTTATTTGCATAAAGTTGCACTCTGCTCAACTTTGTTGAATTGTGTTCAACCATCTTTGCTGCTCGAGTCAGTGGAGATCAGCAGTTCTTATTAGGTGTGTTTATGTGCACTTTTTTTTTTTCGAAGACCATAAACTTGAGACCGTAAACATCCTCATATTTGTTTACGTGTGCATTACATCTGTTCTGAGCAAAATTGCAGCCGTAAGCACAGTGCCCCAGTCGCCACATAAAAAAAATAAAAAAAACAGAACAAGGTTGTCACCAGAGCTACTGTGAGCATAAATAAACATGCACATTCGCTAGACGTAATATGTATATAAACATACACATCAAGACACACTACACATGTGCACAACACATTTGAGAAAGTAGTCGGATTCAAAATTTACAAGGCTAAAACTTTCCTGTTAAACAGATTATTTAAGATCTTTACCACCTCTCAATTGATTCAAAATTTCATTTGAAATTCGAGCTCATTTGAATTGTTTGAGGCATTTACATAAGACTTTTCTGCTTTGTTTTTAGCCATTTTTAATTAGCCATCAGTCCAATTATAAATGGATTATTCATTTGCATTTAAATGTAGCTTATGAAAATGAATCATGTTGGTTGCCTTGTTGCTGCAAGTTACTTTCTATATTAAGTCTGGTAACCTTAGCTTACATGTACTGAAGTAGCTTCACAAAATAAAGCTTAAATATAATGTGTACTTGATATTTTTCATTATGCAGTAAGCGTTTTAAAAAAGCAACTTGAGTCGTTGTTACATTGCAAATCCAGTCATACAGACTTTAATGTGCATGGATGCAATTTTGTGATGTTGTTCATCTGTTTTTCGCAGTGATTTCCTGCTGTGCTGGTTACTGCAATGAATGGTAACACTGTCCAGCAGACCACAAGCACTGCACTATCCATAGCACCCCCCTGTGGATGGAGGGAGTTCTGCGAGTTGCATGCCAGCACCACGGCCCGAGAACTTGCCCAGCACTACCGGCGCTTCATCAAAGAGCGTCCGGTACAGGATGTGGTCCCGCCGGAAAATTTCTCCAAGCAATTCAGTGCACTGTTCCAGCACCACTTCAGCTGTGAGGTGGCTAAAGATGCAGAAACCCCCCTGCGGCCACCGCCATTACTACCCATGACTAGCCGCTTACGCATCACTTCCTTCTCAGGGGTGCTGGATTACCGGGACACCGTGCGGCCAGGAGCGTCTCCGCTAGTTGCCGCGTTCGCGCCCAAACCAGACGCCGTTGGCATCCCTAGGGAACAGGAGCAGTTGCAACGCTGCTCTCCTACAGACACTACACGCAGAACGCGGCCGCATAGCCAGGAAGATGAACACCCGGAGCGGAGGCCCGGGTCAGAACGATACACGCACCCTGCGTTTCCCTTCCCTTCCCGTAGTGAGGTAACTCACATTTCCGTCAGACGCATCCGAGAAAGCGTATGCCAACTCTTTAAGAAATCTCCACAACTTGATGAATCTTCAAGTGGTTGCCCTAGGGACGATTCACTCCAGGTGGGCGGACCATCTGCGACTGTTGAATGCACATCTCAAACCCCACCTCAGACTGTGCAGGTAACCGCCCATCGCACCTCAAAGAAGGTTGCACTGTGGGAACGTTGGAATCCATTGCGAACTGTGAGACGCCGGCCAGAGACAGGAAGTGTTTGTAAAGAGGGGCAGCTGCGGTACCTGGAGGTGGATGACACTATCTCAGACACACCCCCGCATTGGCTGCGCTGCCGCCTGCAGGTCAGGAGGACCAATGACCACACAGCTAGCGAGAGGTACCAGCTAGAGCTCTATGACCCACCGAAGGTAAGGCGACCGGTCGAGAACCTAATGCATTTTTCAAGAGTGACTACTGTCATGTGTTTATTTATTTTAAAAAAAATTATTTGTTAATTGTATCTCAGAGTTTGTATCTCAGAGTTGTTTCTGACTTACTGTAACTTGATATATTGGTCAGATCTTTTAGATTAGATCAGTATCAGTAGAAGAAATGGTAAGGTATATTTCATGGAAATTTGGAAAATTGTCATCATTTACTTATTTTTACAGTATGTTGCTCAAAACGCATGATTTTCTTCCATGAACAAAAAATGAGTTGTTTAGCAGAATCTCATTTGCGTTCTTGTATCTTCAAATATGGCACATCGTAATGTGTTGTACAAAATTTGATGTCATCCTGATGTGAATTGAATCACCTTGAAGCGTTATATTTAAATATATGCAAACGTGAAAGATTTAAGAGCGAAGTCGTGCTTTAGTTAATAAAAACGTAAATTTCATTCACGTATATTTAAATATGACATATCATGATGAAGGTTGAAGGCATGAAGGTTGATGTCAATGACAAATCACACAAGAACCAATAGCATTGGTAAATTTTGCCATGAATTCTGGTGTGATTTGTCTTGATGCGTTACATTTAAATATATGCAATTGTAAATGAGATTTGAACGACGTATCATGTTTTAGTTAATAAAAATGTACATTTTATCCACAATTAGTCAAATATGGCACATCAAGATGTGTTGCACCAGTTTTGTCGTCAATAACACGTGAGAACCAAGCGTTATGTTTAAATGCATGCAAATGTGATTGAGATTTAAGAGCTATGTCGTGTTTTAGTTAATAAAAATTACAATTTGATTCACCTATATGCAAATATGATGCATTAAGATGTGATTTGATGTTAATGAAACATGAGAACCATTTGGATTTGATGTCAAACATGGTGTGAACGATCTTGAGGCCTTACATTTTCATAATCGCGAATACAAATGAGATTTAAGAGCTATATGGCGGAGGGGAGGAATTTCAGTAAATAACAACTTAAAGTTTAAAACTTGTAGCCCTTACATTCTGCTAGATTTATCCGGCTCCATGGCTTTAAATCCAAACCAACGATAGGCGTGATTCACCTAGTAAGTGATATGTTCACAGTAACTCTCATTTAACCTAACTATCCACCCACATATGCAAGACAAACAGCCCATTTGAAACATAGTATGATTGATACTATCGTATGTAATGAAACTAATAAGGACACAATTACTGTTTTGTCTGCATTTATCTCCGCCTCGCTCCATTTCTCTGGCTGACACAGCATGATAGCCTAATTGGTGGTTTTGTTAGTTCATTCAGACAGCAAATGACGTCTGCTCACTTGAGGGGTTACGGTACGGCTATATCAAGGCACTGATTGGCTGCTGAGGAATCTTGGCAGAGATGTGAGAACTTGCTCTGAATGTCTATATAAGGGAACGGCAACGTAGACCAAGAAAGTTCAAACACTTAAAGTTTATAGACTCCAATAAATGTCAAGCATGCACACACATTTTAGCTTCAAATTAGCAACGCATTCATTGGTTCTTGGTTCTTTGTTGACATTTTATTAGATTCATAATTTTAAAAGGAGAGAAATAGAAATGCATTTTCTGAGCATGCATCATACTTTATTTCACAGTATCTTATGTACTTGCATTGGTGTGTGAGCGTGGAGGCTTCATCATAGAGTACACACACTAGTCCGTGCCTTGATTCTGTAATTGTGCGCTCTCTATGTTTGGTGTGTTCACTACAATAGCAGCAGCGAGGGCAGCTATGCTAAGAGAGGAAGCTGCAGGGTGGCTGATAATTTCTTTGCGTGAGAAACTTTGTTTCAGGGAAGTCCTAACTTTAAAACCAGCCTGTGCACAGCAGATAAATTAGTTTGATTATCTGCTTTCAGAATTCACAGAAGTGTTTTATTATTATCATGTTAAAAATGACTAGATAGGCCAGAGACAAAAGTGTTAGAATGCATACATGTATAGATATTAGATATACGTTTAACTTGTGTATCCAGGGCTCAACATCAAGCTTTTCGAGGTACAGTTTTTCAGCAATTCATCTTAAGTGCATGACATTTTAAAATCATGACCCACTGAAGTTGCTAGATGATTCATAATTGCTGGATCTTCATGAAGTAGGCTAAACTAGTTATCTATCTATCTATCTATCTATCTATCTATCTATCTATCTATCTAGATCATTCCGATTCAATTTCAGCGAGTGAAGGACAAATGTATACTCGCGTGCGTTATGTAGGCTATTAAGTAGGCTACATTATCGCCTCAGACTTACAGTAAGTTGAAACTGCTCAGTCCACCATTTTCTCCCTCTTCTCTGAAAACAAGCGATGATGTAGTCAAAATATCCGGTAGTGTGTGTTTTCCAAGTAATGCGTGAACTCTCGCAGGACTTACTGGTAAATACTACAGAGTATTGTGCACATAATTTTTTTTGACAGACATCGATGTCGTGATGTTCAAACGATGTGGATTTGAACACAGATGGATCGTACGGTATTAATTATTTATTTATTAGCCGGCAAGTATTCAGTGAAGTGATTGATTGCCCATGAGGGTGTTATGTCGATATTTTTAGTTCTAATATTCCATACGACAGCCAGTCTAGGTTTTTGATATGAGGTGTCAACTATATTTGATTTTTGGGCAATTATAAAATGTGCTGGAGACGTTCGAAATGCTTCATTATGCTTATTTTACGGATTTCGTGACTTAAATAAATTACATGTTACTCAGAGACTGACATGTTTGGCTTGTCAAAATTTCGTTGACTTTTGCAAATCAAGTTTATTTATTTATTTATTTTTACCAGGAGTGGTTTTCATGCACAAAGTTGTCTGTCTCTTATAACAAAAAATATTTAAACCCATGAAAATGCAGATCCTGTTGAAAATAATAGTGAAAAAATCACTTTTTTTTTTTAAACTAATGTTCCATAACTCCATTTTTACACCTTATTACCCCCAGATTTAGACTCATATGTGTGTAGAAAAACTGGACAGTTTCTTGCTTGTGTATGTGTATGTGTATGTGTACGTGATGTTGTTTGGAAGGTTTGAGAAACATCTGTTTTGGCCTTCAAATGATAGTGTTCATTAAACAGGGCTTCTAGGGCTAGAGACCACAGACCTTTAATTGCTGATGTAGTCTGAACAAGTTTGGTCGAGCTCTGCTTCGAAACCTTAAATCAGATAGAAGACATACACAGACTCATATATATATATATATATATATATATATATATATATATATATATATATATATATATATATATATGGACACCAGAATAGCCAGCAGTTTGCAGTGCCTATGAGCCAATAGAGTATGGATTGAATAAGACCTTGTGTTTGTGTTGTGTGTTGACGTCTTCTGATGTGGCTTGTTGGTGTGTGAGCAAGCGAGAAGGAAGGCAGAGTTCAGATTTTGCTATTATTTTTATGTGTTGGAGGTGTAATCATGTCTTGTGTTTTTTTTGTATTATTTGCTGTAAAGCAATCGCATCCAGTGCTGTGGAAAATATTTCTAATTCTAGAAAACCGCATCCTCCCATCTGGAGTGTGTTAGAGCTTGACGGTGACCTTATGCACATGCAGATGCTCACACAAATACATCCAGAGTCGTTTTAACTCTTTAACAAGCCACTAACAACTGAATCCGATCAACACCACAATATTCAATGTAACCGTCTGCACTGATTTACACAGAACCTAATGACAAATTGCATAAGATATATGATCATTTTTGTTTATGTTTTATGCTTGCATTTTTTTTGGGTCTTTGTAAAGTGAAATCAAGATGGACATTTTTTTTTCTTGATGTCTTGATGTTTTTCTTGATGATCCCTTGTTTATTTTTTCCATAAAAAAAAAAAAAAAACTTTGATAAATGAAGCAAGCTTTGAGATGATTCACAACATTTGCGAACTTTTGTTTTAAGCAAAACCGCAAAAAGACCATTTTCTATGGAGAAAATGAATGGGATTTGTAACTGTTGGGCTCTGTTCACGACACGTGCCCTCGTTTGTTTTTCATTCGCTTTTTAAAGAAACGCTCTGAAACTCGACTGAAACCCGGTCTGACTCAAAAGTTTAGTTTCTTAACGTAATCGAGCAGCTCTGACCTCGTACCCGGGTTTATCGATATGAGAATCTGCAGATTGATAAGTAGGCCACAGTCATAAGTCATAACGAAATCAGACATGTCCCTGTTTCTCCGAAAGCATAACACTTGACAAGTGTTACATCAAGAATTATATCACACACACAGATGCACACAGCAGCAATACACACTGATGCATTCTTAAAGATGTACTCGCACACACACACACAATTGCAGACCGAGCACTGGTTCACATGATGACAACAGCGTTTTTTTATTTCGAACAGAAATGCGAGTAATAATTTTTTATTTTTCAATTTTTTATAATTGGCATGCCTAATTTAATTCGAGATTAATTGCATGCATTATTTTAAATGCATCACTCTTTTCTCATTCGTCATTTTGTCAAATTGTAGTTTCATGTCACATATGTTCTATTTTAGCGTTTCTCGGCTGGTCCTGGTAATCATTTTGTATATTTTCGGGCCTACATAGTTCAGGATAATATTAATAAATTTCATGCCTGACTTATTTCTTATTTACATGAATAAAACTTTCAGTTCTGATTCAAAACCAGCTGAGAACCATTGCTCTATACATTTATGGACATATAAATGATTACTGATAAAATCAGTGTAGATTAATCAATACAAGTTCCAAAAAGTTGTAATTTTGGGGACATTATAATTAGAATTTTGGAATTAAATAATGTTAACATCAAATAACATTTTTTTTTTACTTTTTTTTTAAAGTAATGCATCCATTTATTTATTTCGTTTTTTAAAATGTATTCATTATTTCAATTGATTTGGTTTTCCTTATATAATTATGTTTATTTATTTATTTTGGATGTCTGAGCACATTGTTTGGCCTATTTAATAATTTAGTGTTTTCACACCTCGTGGTTTCCATTATCTGACTAGTTTGTTTTGATGGTTTTGCTCTGTCTGCTTTTTTTATTCACTGATGTAGTTCAATGATTAGTAATAAAGCAAATCTGTCAACATTACTGATTCACACCGGTACAGACTGTCCAAAGCCTTCACATCTGCAGAATCAGGACTGATAGGAGATCCATTGTGTGCTTTGCATTTGACAGTTCCTCATCTTTGGGTGGTTGTGTGTTTTTGTGTATAACACATTCACCCAATACCTCTGAGAGCTGTGCGCTCGGAGGACAAACACGGCCATGTTGGTGGTGGGTGTGAAACTTAAAATACTGTGTGTAACACAACAGTGTCGCCTGTAATTCAACAGCACAGCCTCATGACGCCTGTGTTATGCATCATTGAATGCTTATTTTTTTGGACCCAAGCACTGTTGAAGGCCCCCAGTGTGAATATTCACAACAGCTGTGCAGTGTGTGAAAAATACATTGAGTTTTGGGTGAATTTCTTTAGTTCCTTTTACTAAAATGTGTCCAAACTACATGTTAAAACAAAACAAACAAGCATTTTTGTAACATGTTTGAATGTTTTTAATTAAATGAATGTGTATTAGGGGTGTAACGGTACACAGAAGTCACAATTCGCTACGTACCTTGATTTTGGGGTCACGGTTTGATATGAGTTTACCGAACCCCCCTCCCAGATTTAAAATTGTAAAGGGTCCATTTTGATTTGTTTACACTCACAATAAAAGCAAAACATTGTGCTTTTGTAAAATAAAGAAAACATTGTCGCTTTCTGCCATCCCTCCGTAAATCTTGTGGAACGCGCGACAAAAATGAATCGGATCTCAGCGTATAGGATATAGCAAGCTCTTGCGTTCTTGTTTTGGGTTGATGCATGTCTTTTTCCTGCCGTTACATTCGATTGAGTCCGTGACCATGAGCTCGCACGTATGCGACCACTTCAAATTTTAACTCGCACATTCTCAAAAAATATTTTGGTCGCAGTCGAGCCATGGGTAGTGGTTTTTCATGTCAGAATATTCTATTCGCTTTTTTAAATTGTAAATCGCTGTCAGTGTGAGCGCCCAGGGGCGTAGCACAAGATCCCGGGCCCTATGCATAGGCAGTCCTGATGGGCCCCCATGTTCCCATGTCCATTTAATTAGGAAATGAAAATATCCAGGTAAAATAAGATATATTCCAGACTTTTCAAGGGCCCTCTCTCCCCCTGGGGCCCTGGTAATCTGTAATGGTTTTACCCCCAGTTCGACGCCCCTAAGGTCCTTGCACACTGAGTCCGACATTTTCGTATGTGTTTATTCGTATTCGTGATTCGGTGGTTCTGAATTGTCAAAACTTTCGTCCGTCATACATAAATTCGTATCAGGTTCAATTTTCAGCGTTTTTCGCACCCCTTAGCAAGCATTTTGAATGGTCTTTTGACAATTCAGAGCCACCGAATCACGAATACAAAATTACGCATGCGGAAATTTCGGATTCAGTGTGCAATGCCCTTAAGCGTGATTGACATAACGTGAGGTCGTATTTATTTTTTAAAGGTGCTCTAAGTAAGTCACTTCTTGTTGACCTTTAAAGTATTGTCAAACAAAACGGAGGCTAGCTAGACCCTCCCCCCTTCTCATCCGCGCACTAACTCCCCAAACCCCACCCCAAATCCTTCTTGCCGGTTATTGGCTGGAACAGTTTGTTATGTTTCGTGGTGCAGGTTGGCCCTGTTTGTTTTTGTTGCCATTTGTGGAGCCTGTGGAGTCTGCAGAGATCGCGTTTTTTTTACAGTGTGTTCAGGGGACAGGCAGCTAGCGGATAGTGAGGAGATGTTTGCTGTATGTGACAAAAAATGTTTTGGCCTAAAAAACGTGTGACATCGCTTTAATGTGCGAAAATTTCGGATGCGAATTTCGGACTCAGTTTGCAAGGGCCTTAAGTCTATTACAATTATTTTTGTAATCTTTGAGATACAAATCTATTAATAAAACTATTATGCTTATACAATAACAATTATGACAGTACTTTGTTTCGGTAGGCCTATGTCAACTTGCCATCCGATATCGATCCAATCAGAAATCAAGCGACCTACTGTTGTTTTGGTTACTGAAATGTAGTTTCGAAACACTATTGAACCAATTTATTAAATGAGTAAAATCAATTAGTAGTGTAGTTTTAGCTAACAAAATAAATACATTTTATATTTATAAATTTAAAACGTTTTAGTAGAATTTTATTCAATATTTCATAAAATATATAGTTAACCCTAACCCCTCCAGACACTGTAATTTGCATGCTTTGGGTCTGAATTTTAATACCATTTTTTTTTTTTTCATATACTAGTGTGTTATTTTTCTCAGAATTCAGAACCTGGCCATTTCAATCTGACCCTATGCATTGGAATGATGGTGTGAATGCAATCTGGCACACAAAAAAAATCCATATTCTCTCCGAATACGGAATACATGGTAATGCCAGGTGTACAAGGCCTCATCCGTCATTACTGCATTGCATGCATCCGTTAGGATGAGCAGAGTCCATCTCATGCTTTTGTTTTCAGTTTTGGTCCCCTGACGTGAGCAAATGGTGTTTAGGTTTCGGTGCGTGGTTTTTCAGTGTGTGTTCATGTGGAAAGCATGTCACAGCTCTTCAATTTGTATATCAAAGGTGTTTGCTATAGCAGCGTGTGTTTGTGTGAATCCAGTGAAGTGTTGTGTTGTCTGTTTTTCTCTTAGCTAACAGCTGTTTCAAGCTGTGTCTACACTGCTGGTGGCAACGTGACACGTCATATCAGCGTAGACCGTTTCGGTGCAGTATAGATGGTCAATTATTGCAAAAGTTTTAGTCATTTTCGCAGTAAACACGGCAACATAATTTGAATATGTACTGTGCTGGAGTATAGACAACTTGGTTGATTCTGATGGGAGCGTTTTAATTTGTGATCTGCATTGATTTTAATGGTAACACTAGTTTTGTCGCATAATATGCATCATGTTTGTAATCTAGACAGCTTTGTTGATTGTAATGGGCGTAGAGGTGAGTAATGTACCGATTTAAACCATAAATCGGTTAAATAAACGATAAACCAATTTGCTTCTGCATCAAAGCTCAAAATAAAATAAAATATTAAGAATTTTTTTATTTTATTATTATTATTAACTATATTTTATGAAATAAAATTCTACTAAAATGTTTTAGATGAATAAATATAAAATGTATTTATCTCTTTATTTATTTTGTTAGCTATTTTATAGAATATACTATAGGATGATTGCATGTAATAAAAAATTTACTTTTTTTCTGTAAATATGTAAGTATAAGTAATAATCTAAAGAAAGAAAGAAAGAAAAACTCTGAATTCTGATAGTCCTACCTTTACTTTGGACATTGTTTTAAAAGGACATTTCATTATTATTGTTATTTTTTTAACAGTTCCTGAATCACTTTCTCATATAATTTTTTTTTAAATAATTGGGTTTTTTTGTATACGATATATATAGTCATGCAAATTTTTGGCATATCGGATATTTTAAGAGCATCATGATATCATTTTCTTTACTTATCGCCTACCCCAAATGGGCGTGTTTTAGTTTCTCTCATGCATCGAGTCTCTAGCAGTGCAGACTGGCTGTGAGTGGATCATAAAGATTCTATATTGCGAGTGTGTGTGTGTGTGTGTGTGGGCATTGTTGCAGCTCTTTATGTTAAAACCTGCAACCGCTGAGCTGGTTGGTATACCTGACCTCACTAAGCCACCCATGGAAAGCACCGCTCGCTCCCCCTCAATCTCTCTCTCTCTATTCGTCTCTCTCTCTGTCGTTGTGTGCATGTAGGTGCTGTGGTTCACCTTCTCTAGTCCGTAAACAGGATGCTTCCGACCTGTGTGAATATGAAGTTGAATATGAGTAGCTGTGTGTGTGTGTGTGTGTGTGTGTGTGTGTGTGTTTTCACTAGTGTATGAGTATTGTGCCGTGTTTTGTCACTTTCCAGAAAGCCAAACTGCATGTATATTTATGGTGATTAAGCCAATAAATCTCTTTCTGTAAATTAAAGGGCCGGTTCAGTTTCTCAACATTATTGCAGGCGAACGGATGTTTTTGAATCAATATTTACAGATATACTGCTGAAGAACTAAAAAGAGAGGAAAAAATTAACTCTTTTTGCTTTTTTTTGCTTTTTTTTTTTGCTTTTTTTGCTGTGCTTTAAATGCAACAAGCACACGTAGCATCTTAACACAGCTAGCGGTGGATGACGAGTGGTTTTCTAGCTGTTTCAGATTACAGAAAACATCCCTTTTTTTTAAAGAAAAGTAAGATACTTGTCCATCTTCGGGAGATTTTGACTGACACCGGAAACCTGCTCTTTTTTTCATCTGCGCTTCTCCCTCTCCCTCGCTCTATCTCTGTCTTTCTTTCATGTGTATTTTCTCAGTACTGCTGTGGTGGGGCTTTCGAGAGCAGCAGTAAAGGTCAGAGTGATTGACACTCTATTTTAGTAGCGTGCAGGGAGGGAGATGGAGGTAAATAAATGAAAGGAATGTAAAAAAAAAATAAAGCCAGTGAAAACCATGAGCAAACCATTCTGACCTAAGAAGGGATCAGTCTTTAACACAAGCATGCACATGTGTACAAATGTGTGAGTGTGTCTTTTAAAAGCTGGGAAACTTGGATGTAAAAGACAGTTTTACTTTCTTTTTTTCTAAACTAATGCATTATATATAAAATAATATATATACAGTATATAGCGAACAGTGACTCTCGAACCTTGGCCCTCTCACTTTTTTGAGACTAAAATCAGCCTAGCCTAGCTTACTGTGTCCTCTTATATGGGTTAGCATGAGAGTTATTACCAAAATAAAACAAAATGTAATAAAATGCAAATCCTCATTATAAATAATTGCATCATCACACAATCGGTGTGTGCTTTTCAACAGAATATGGTGATAACTGGCCACAAAACCACACACAATTTAATGTACGCCGACGCATCATGACAGCACGTTAGCGACAGACACTTCCGCATCATCATCATCATCGAACAGTGATCGTGACCACACACAAACAAGCAAAGCTGGTAATAAATGATATCATTAGACTGGCACAGCAGTCGGTTAAATGTATGTATCTTACCGTAATAAACTTATGATTTGGGAAATCATAATTACAGAATTGCAGAATTACAGCAAATATGCATAATAGTCACTGAGTTTAAATATACAGATTGACCAGTAATTCTGCAAAATAACTGTTTTCTCAAATAAAGCTTAACATGTATAAAACAGTGGCAGTGGTGGCCAGAATATAATCAGTTGGCACGTAACCTATTAGATTTTAAATAACTTACCCAAAGAACCAACTTTTTTATTGTTAAAGTTTTTAAACTGTTATTTAAAAGTTTGTAAATTTTTACATATAATTTTTTTACAATAGTTTAGTGATGATGGTTCCCATATATTGTGTAAAGATACATGACATACATATTGATACATGTTAGTTTAGAAAAATATATAATATAATTTAAATATAATTATATAAATACATATCATAATTTGTGTGTGTGTGTGTGTGTGTGTGTGTGTGTGTGTGTGTGTGTGTGTGTGTGTGTGTGTGTGTGTGTATAGATAGACAAAAACATTAGTTTCGAAAAATCTCTTCAACCACCACCAATGTGCAGGATCCACCTGGATGATGCGACGGCAGCCATATTGCACCAGAGCGCCACACCACACACCGACTTATTGGTGGAGAGGAGACAGAGTGATGGGGCCAATCAGTATTCATGGGGATTATTAGGGGGCCATGATGGACAGAGGACACTGGGCGAATTTGTCCAGGATGCCGGGCTTACACCCCTACTCTTTCGAAGGAATTTTTAATGACCACAGATAGTCAGGACCTCGGTTTAACGTCTCATCATGACTCGTTCTACTGGATTATATTAGTGGAGTTAAGAGTGAAAGACAGCTTAGGTGTGTTCGATTTGAAGCAGTGCTGCACAGACTGATCGGTGTGTGACATCAAAGTACAGTGAAACCGTCTGGTCTGTCTCTAATCGCTCTCGCGGGACTACATCGACAGGTCTGTGCAGCGCCGCTTCAAGTCGAACACACCTAACCTCTTGCTTTGTGTCCTGAATGAATCAGTCGTTTTGAACAAATCGTGTGACTGATTCAATGACTCACTTGTTGGGGGAATGATTTGTCGCCATCTACTGACGGTTTTAGTTTCAAAAGTATGATTACATTTTTACCATAATTAAATTTTTCTGTATTTATATTGCATGCCTGCGTTCCACCATGCTGCAAGAAAGACTGTCCGTGTACTTGCTGTCTTTACACAATGTTATGAGATTGCTGGATTAGTGTTGTCAAAAGTGGCGACTTCGGTACCAGGTCGGTACTGAAATGTAAAAAAATTTGACGATACCAGCATTTCCCTCTAGCATTGTGAGCGCAGTTGAAAAGCAGATGATAGCTTTCGAACGCTCCTGTATACCTGTGTAAGATCCCAGTGAAGACATGTTTTTGAAGCATTGATCATTAGGGGCTTTCGCACCTGATAGTTCTAGGAACTAGCCACCAGGATGGTTCCCCCAAGAACTAATGGTTCCCTTAGGAACGTTTTCTGGTTGCATTCACACACCGCCAGTAGGAACTCTGAAGTGACGTAAGACGCGCTTGTTGTCGTGACTTTTATTTTGGCGGAGCTGAGAACGCCAGAGCCTGAGCCATACAGTGCTCGCATTCTCCATGTTCATTATTTTACGATCTGTCTAACAGTCCTGTCTAATACGTTATTATATAGTACTGTTACACAAAGAAAGTAGACAGTATATGAAAAGTTATAAGCGTATGCCGTGTGGTTGATGTTCAGAGTTGCTGAGCAGAATTGCATAATCATGTTTGGCTTGGTCCACTCAAAGTTGCGTTGGATTTTCTCCTCAGCGTAAAGGTTAAGAGGCCCATCTATCACTGGTTTCCATGTTCGTAGAGTAAGTTTGTGGAGTAAATATATAGGCTATAATCTGTGTGTTTAGCTTTTTTTTTTTTTAATGGCGGGTGCTGGTGTTCCGCGTGCGTTCGGCCAATCAGCGGACACTAATGTCACGGATAGTTCATATAGTGCTGGTTTTAACCCTATTCTGAAGTAGGAGCTAAATTAGTTCCTCTAAAAGGAGTTCCTAGAACTAAAATCGTTCCTAGTTCCTGCGGTGAGAACACGACCAAAAAAAAAACGGGTACTTCCACCAATAGTTCTGGGAATTATGAAGAAGTTCCTCTGGCGCGAAAGCCCTTATTGTAGCCAATCACAGACATATATGTTGAGCTCGTGAACGCAATGGTCAATCAGAGGTTTTCAAGAATCCGTTCAATAGTGGGGAAATGCTGGTATAGTCACATTTTTAAAATGGAAACAAAGTCGGTACTTTTGACAACACTATGCTGGATAAGGATAAACTTGTCAGATCTGTTGCTGCACTCCGTCATCGCAAAGTTTATATTGTAATATTGTATTATTCTCATTTTTATTAAACATATATAACATTGTTAAATATAACAGAGATTAATTGCAGTCGCATTGCATACAATGTTTTTGTCTGACTTTTTTTCGTCATTGGGTGGGCGGCCTGGGAATTGCTGAAAGGCCACCTCTGGATCACAGCAGAACATCACTGAGACATCTCTTCCTAATGTCAAGTCATCTTTATTTATATAGCGCTTTATACAATAGAGATTGTTACAAAGCAGCTTTACAGTGATAGGAAAATGATGCATGTCAGCTGTTGTTCACCTGAAGTTCAGTGTTGATTCACTTCCATTCTAAAGATCATCAATTATTAAATCACTTCATTTCATCTATAGAGCAGGTCTGCAAAAAATCAAAAGATGAAGTCATTATCCAGCTCAGTTCTCATCGAGCAGCGTCAGTACAGTCAGATAAATAACATTGTTGAATATTAATTGATTCCCAGTGTCATTATTGTGTGTTGTCAGCGTCTGGATCCCTTTTCGTTTTGTTATTTCTAATTTCATTACGTGACTCATTTTGAAAGGTTGTTCTGAGAATGTGAGTAAAAGCAAAAGTAACAATTAGGAAGTGGAGTTATTCAGATGAATGGCATGGCTGTTTGTTGTGGCATTTTAAATTGCTCTCACACACAAACACGTGCACAATTAAACAGTGTTTAATGCGGTGACACCAGAGAACATCTGTGACTTGAAATGAAACTTTTGAATGTGAGGATGAGCCGTGAAATCCTTTACACAATATACAAAAACAAGGATTTTAAATGGATCAGGTGAATAATAAATCGACTGTGATGTGGCCATCTCATGCGTCTCTCCACATGGACCGTCTACATTGAAACTCAAGTTTTCTGGACTCAGAGTCGCAGGAAATGCACTACAGAGTTGTGTCAGAAAAACAGATAAACAGCATTCTACACAGCCTAGCAAAATGTTTGTATTGTGTAGAGCGAGAGTGAATATCCAGCCTCTGACAAACAGAAACAGGGGCCAAATATGGTCATAGAAATCGAGCTAATGCGAATTTCTTCGTTTTTCGCTCTTTGGTTTAAGAGCCGTCATGATTTGTCACACTCGGGCAGTATTTAGTTTAGACTAGAGAGCAATTCCTGAAGTCATTTCACAACAGGGTTTTGGAAGCTAGTTTGAAAGTGTAGTTATTCATATCTTAAAAATAGTCAAGCTATATATATATATATATATATATATATATATATATATATATATATATATATATATATATATATATATATATATATATATATATATAAAAAATATATATATACTCCACATGCTACTAACAAACAGTATCTAACCACCCTGATGCTACTAGACAATATCTTTTTGAAAAGTATGATTGCAGTGATAGCTATGCATATTTTTCTGGCACAAAAACAATGAAGGTATTTGAATGAGTGAGATTAAAACGAGATTAAAACCTTCATTTGACTGTTTTTGATGTGCATCACATTTGCTCCAGCCACTATATGTTCCATGTGCGCTTAAAATAAAAGGATTTTCTCTATAAATATGATTAATTGGTTATATTTAAATCATTTTTGATCTTTATGCTAAAGCTAACTCATGATGCTTCTGGTTTATGACTTGCTTGTATAGTATGTATTCTAGTAGTGTCTAGTGTAAATCATTTTTTGTTCATAAGCGTATGGTACTAGTTTTAATCATCTTTTGTTCATAACAGTATTTATAAAAATTTTAACCATCTTTTGTTTTGTTTGTGGTATCATATGTATACTATTTTTTTGTAAATGTATACTACTAGTAGCCTATGCTAGTTTAAATAATCTTTTGTTTGTATACTTATACTAGTTTTAATCATCTTTTGTTGGTATGTTTATTAGTTTCATCTTTTACATGCATATACTAGTTTAAACGATATTCATTCATCTTTTCTATGCAATCATATGTATATTAGTTTTAAGCGTCTTTTTTTGAAAAGGTATGTTTGCTAGGTTTAATAATCTTTTTTTCATAATGGTATATATACTAGTTTTAATCATCTTTTGTTTACTTCATAACCATATGTACACTAGTTTAAATTATATATTAATTTCACTAATCTTTTGTTTACAACTGTATACTACCAGTTTAAATCATTGTTTGTAACCACTGTAAAAAAAAAAAATTGTGACTTTAATGGTAAAATACTGTTAATTATTTAACAGTAAGTCTCCTTACTACAGTATGTACGGTGAAGTACGGTGTGTGTGTCTCATCACCACCGGTTTTTAGTGTCAGCTGCCAGTGTTTTACCGTAAATTTCACATTTTTGTACAGTGTAGTTTTAATAAACATATGTATCCCATCCATAACATACAAACTGCGAACAAGTTATTGTACAATGTGTTAATGTTCAGTGATGATGGAGAACCTGAAATGGACAGTTTCAGACATATAAACATCCAGCAATTTGTAGTAAATCTGAGTTGACAGAGAAGCTGATTGGTCTGTGGTTCGTGAACTTCCACGACCTCAACGCTGATTCTCGGAAAACGTCTTCTTGGGTATTAAATATATTATAGAATTGCTTTTGTGGAAGTCTGCTCCGTAAGTTTAGCAGCCTTCATGCATTTGCCTTGGCGAACGTAATTGGAGAAGAGAAACAAGTCATTTGTGTGTGTGGTGTTTAATACTTCAATAACTTCTTGTTCTCCTGGAATTAGAGCAGAAGTGTGCAAATGTGCATGCATATGCATGTGGACGTGAATGAGTCAGTGGTGTTTTCTCCTCTCCTCTCTGTGTGAGGGTTGACTGCCGTTCAAAGAGGAAGGCTTGTAGTATTATGGCACCGTTACTTTGGCACAAGCCAGAGCGTGTGAAGCTATTTTAAGCCGTGATTTAGCCTGACTCACTCAAAATGACAGATTTAGTTTAGAAGAGAAAGAGCTTCTTCATTTCTAAATCTGAATACATGCTGGAAATTCCTGCAGCTCAGAGCGTCCGGATTCATTTGCACAACTTCCCGGAATCCGCTCTCATTTTTTCCCAAGGAGATTTAGTGTGTGTGTGTGTGTGTGAGTGTGTGTATATGTGTGTATGTAGGCGTAGGTCGAAGGTTTCAGATCACGGGTCGTAGCTCTATTCTCTCTTAATTTCCAGATGAACATTCTTAGCTAATCCCAGTAGAACAAGAAAATCATCCCCCTCTCGTTTCCCTCTCTCTCTGCTCAAACCCACACTGGACGACATTCATGAAGTGTTTATCATCAATGACAGAGTTATTATTTGTCCGACTATTTGAGTGGTATATTATTATGTTTTATTGTCCTGTAAAGAAACTTGTTGGGTTTTGTTTCAGTATGAGAGTCCAAATCACAGTTTATTGCTCTGTGTAAAATCTTACATTTTACTTGTATTCATATGGCAGACATTTTTATGAGCAACTCACAAATGAGAATAATGTAAGCAGAAGTGATCAATTCAAGCTACTGTACAGCACTGAAATATGCATTTATAGTATAAAGACATTATACAGGCACGATATAAACAGTGAAGGAGGTTTTGGAACTTGTAAATGTTTCTAAAGACATGATGTAATTGTTATATGATTATATAAAGAGGTTTTGTTGCTTTTTTGTGTGTTTCAGGACTACAAAACGCCAAAACTCAACGTACACTGTTCGGACATCAGAGAGATTCGACGCTGTAATCGTCTAGAGATGCCAGACAATATGAACACATTTGTCTTAAAGGTGAACGAAGACACACACTGGTTCATTTTATTGAAAAAACTATTATATATTGACAAGGCCGATTCATTTGGATGGTATTAGGCCATTTTAAGATGATCAATTTTGGATGAGTGCATGTCCTGTTTTTAGTAAATTTGAGTAAATATTCCATGCAAAAAATGTTCATTTAAATTGATTCAATTCATATATAATTATGGAATATATTCAGATCACATTATTTGGTGAAATCCACAAGTTTATAGGACTTTCATGTTTTTTTTAAACACTGAAACCTTATATTGAACGAATATGAAATATTTCAGATTATGCAGTATTTCTAGGTGACTAATCAAATGTCATTGATCTGGTGACTTTTTGTACAGACGGCCAGATTATCTTTCTTTGAAGCTCGGAATGCTTCTTCGAACAAATCAAATCATGATGGAGAACGTGGTCATCATGTTTTACAATAAATAAATAAATAAAAAAATACATTTGAAAATTTTGCAAAACAGAACCATTTTCACTTCTGGTCTCAGATCTTCAAAGCCCACTGTATTTGATATTTGAAAATGTGTGGTGAGTCTTTTTTCTTTTCTTTTTTTTTTGTAGATACAGTAATTTTTATAAATATGTATTTTCACAGTAACATACTGTATTACAGTATTTTCACAAACCAAAATGTCTGTTTGTGAATCCCAAGTTCTATTTGTTGTCCCCACCCATACACAAAAGAAATATATTTGAAATATATTTTCAGTATATATTTTGGAATATATGCAAATATTTGAAATTGGCCCAATAAATATATTTCACACTTAACATCATATATTTTTGTTATATTTCAGAATATATTTCAATGTATTTTTTTTCTGTATGGGTCCCCAAAAGTGTCAAAATGTATGTGGCATATATTCCAAATACATTGAAATATATTCTGAAATATAACAAAAATATATGATGTTAAGTGTGAAATATATTTATTGGGCCAATTTCAAATATTTGCATATATTCCAAAATATATACTGAAAATATATTTCAAATATATTTCTTTTGTGTATGGGCAAATGAAAAAACATCTAGCACATAAAAGTTACAAAATGAGTCACATAATATACCTGTTCTAATCTGTCTCAGGTTAATGCTACTACATGGGAGTCTCGTCGTTTCAGAGCTGGAAAGGAGAGCTCAGTCTTTGATTTTGCTTTTTTGCTTTTTGCTGAAGTCGTCATGATTAGTGGTCGACCAAAATGTTTTTTCCTTTGGTCTATGCTGATATCTAGAGAGCAAGGTGTCTGACAGCCGATATAAAGCAGATGAGTAGTCGATGGCAGCGCTCTGTGGTGTGACATGCTATTATCTAAAACTATTCAAACAATCTTTACAATTACTGTGCATTGCAGTTTTTATGGCCTCATGTTAATTGAGAGATACATGGAATAGTAGTTGTTATATATTTAAATAAAAGTAATTAAAATGGTGAAAATTGTGAATTTATATTTATTTATTTATATATGTGACTAGCTTGACACCATTTTCTACCAGTTATTAAATTATATTTATTTATTTATCTATTTTTATTTACGTTTATATATATGTGTGTGTGTGTGTATATATGTATATGGTATATATGTATATATATATATATATATATAACTGTAGAAAATGGTGTCAAGCTAGTCACATATATAAATAAATAAATAAAAATAATAAAAATAAAAATAATATGTAATATATTATATATTATATAAATGTATTACAATTTATTACATATTATTTTTATTTTTATTATAGCAAATGAGAGTTATTTTTTCAAATCTCACTTAAAATTCAGTAAAAAAATATCTTAAAACAGGACATGCCATTATTCTTTGGCAAAGCTGTCTTGAAACTGACACAACTCAACTACGGTTCATTAACTGATGCTGACAAACACAAAATGATCAGCCAAGTTCGTTTCTAAATCTTTTATCTTCTTGTGTTCTGTCCGTTCTCTCTCTCTCTCTGCTCAGGTTACTGGCCATCCTCGTAGTTTTATATTTGAGGCTGATAATGAGCAGCAGGTGAGCTCCTGGACCACTGAGCTCCGGGAGTGCATCACCAGCAGGTGAGAGAAGCGCTTTCTGCATTTGAGCTAAACTTACTTCTGAAGATTCCAGACATCTGCAAAAGTTCCTGACATTCCCCTACTGAGAAAACCCACGCACTTCCTCTCTCACACACACACACACACACACACACACACACACACACACACACACACACACACATTAGGTTTTCATGTTTTATGGGGACATTCCATAGGCGTAATGACTTTAATACTGTAAAAACTATATATTCTATTCCCTATACCTACACATAACAGAAACCCCTCTGCATTTTTACATTTTCAAAAAACATCACTTAGTCTGATTTATAAGCTGCTTTCCTCATGGGGACCAATAAAATACCCCACAAGGTCAAGGGTTTTGCCATCTTTATGGGGACATTGTGTCCCTATAACATAGGGTTTACCAGGACTACACACACACACACACACAAAGGGTTACAAACAGCTCTATTTTAACAAGACTCAACTTAGTACCAAAGAAATCCACAGAGTTTCTCATGCATTGTAGTAGTTTAAAAAAATCTTAATATAGATATCACTCTGTTTGTTTACTTGCAGACATGTCCGTATATACCATCTGTGTGTATGTCTGTCATAGAAGGTGTGTTTGTGTGTGTGTGCACACGAATGTTTCATTTCCTTTTATTGGTGTGAGGGTACTGAGAACTCAAGCCTGTGTGAATATATCAATGTGAGTTTTAGGAAGAGAGAGAGAGTGAGGTCTTCCTGTTATTCTGATTACTAAGAATCTCAAGAACTCGACTCAGCACATCTCATGGCCTCCTTTCTCTCCATGCCCCCCTGCTCTGTCGTTTTCTTTGCCTTGTTTTAATTTTCTTATGTTTCTTTCTTTTTTTTCTTTTTTTTTTACCTTTACCCTTTACCCTTTTTTTTTTTTTTTTGCTTGTCCAAGAATTACAAGACACATTTCCTGACTCGAACCAAAAGCTTTTGTGCTGCTCTCTCCCGCAACTTCCCCAAACGCCCCTCCCTGAGTCTTGCTTCTGCTCTCTTCCTCTGTTCTTTCCTTCATTTCGTCCCTGTAGGTTTCAAAGCGACGTCTGTTTTTCTGTCTAATAGCGTCTGTTCTCCTCTCTACCCAGTTTCTCGCTGAATTCACTGCATTCTTATTTGATTATTTGATTTATGTATTTATTTTCACAAAATCTCCCAGTTTTTCATGAAAGATAGATAGAAAGAGAGTGAGATAATATTAATATAATAAATCCTATATAGTTTAAACTAAATAAATAAATATTATTTATACATATTCACACACGCAGGGGCTGGACAATGAACCTGAAACACTGGCCAGTGTAGTGTGAAGGTTTCACGTCTATAAAGACGCAGCCTGGTGGTGTGACGGTTCATTTTAGTGTGAAGGTTAACATCAGAGCAATAGCACAGCTGTACATAAAATATTGCAGTTCACACAACATAATGGGAGACATATCAGAGCTCAGAAAAGGACAAATTGTTGGTGCTCGTCTCGCTGGCTCATCTGTGACCAGGACAGCAAGTCTTTGTGGTGTATCGAGAGCTCTGGTATCGAGGGTAATGTCGGCATACCTCCACATAGGACGAACCGCATCCAACAGGAGTAACTGTGTCCTGTCTGAAAGGGATGTCCAGGTACTAACCCGGATTGTATCCAAAAACCACAGCTGCCCAACTCAGGATGCTATAGCCAAACCTTTGGTCACTTGTGCCAATGCCAAATGTTAGTTTCATTGATGCCAACAGTGCAAATCTTAGGCTTAAACATGTATCATATCCACATTCACTGTCTTTCCCACATCTGTGGAAGTTAAGGTGTGGAGAATCCCCAAAGAATCTGAACTCCCGGACTGTTGATGCCC
This sequence comes from Leuciscus idus, assembly GCA_021554675.1. NCBI lineage: Eukaryota > Metazoa > Chordata > Actinopteri > Cypriniformes > Leuciscidae > Leuciscus > Leuciscus idus. The sequence goes on from CM038624.1 coordinate 44,547,920, forward strand.
AGAGTGAGACACGATGGTGGATCAGTGATGTTTGAGCTGTAATATCATGACATTCCTGACTGTGCTTGATGGACTACCGAAGCATTCTGAAGGACCATGTGCTCCTAATGTTTTAAACATTGTACCCTGAAGGTGGTGCCGTGTATCAGCATGATAATGTACCGATACACACAGCAACACTTGTGACAGAATGGTTTGATGAACATTAAAAAGTGAAGTTGAACATCTCCCAAGGCCTGCACTGTCACCAGATCTAAAGATTTTTTAGCCACTTTGGGGTATTTTGGAGGAGAAAGTCAGAAAACGTGACTGACTGCTGTTCTGGAAGAGGAATGGCCCAGAATCCCTCTGGACACTGTGAAGGACTTGTATCGGTCATTCCCCAAGACAAACTGAGGCTCTATTGGCCGCAAAAGGAAGCCCTATATATATTTAACCGTGTTAAATTCTTTAACATCTCTGTTTTGATTATTTGAAGAAATTTTACACAAAATTGAATTAAAAATGCAAATAACTTTCTATTTAAGCACATTTAAGATGTGCGACAAAAGTGTAGTTTTAGGGCATATGTTTTAGGGCCTCTTATGGATAAAAAATAAAAAAAACTTTTATGTTACCACGTGTGTTTGTTATACAAAGTTTCACTTTTTCAAACAATATAGACGTGCCTTAGCATATGTGGTGTGATGTTATTGACAGTGTGACATTGTGGGACCTCTTCATCATGCAATTTAAAGAAGTTCATAGATATTTATAAGAGTGTGTGTGTGATTCCAGGTCAGATAGTGTGGATGGAGAAGCGTTTCCTGTTAGTGACTCACTGAATGCAGTTCGCAGAGGGAGCACAGAGCCCAGCGGCCAGGGTGAGTCACGCACATACACACACATACACTTTCTCTCTTCCTGTCTTCTGTTTTTCTCTCTTATTTATATTAATGCAAGTACTCTAAACAGCTTCAAAAGCATTTGTTGTCAACTCGATCAAAACAGATCTTAATAACTGGTGTGAACGGGATCCAAAACTCTCAATTTTGATTTCTTTATTGTTCATATGTTTTAGTTATACAGTTGAAACAGTGTCACAGTTACTTTTGCTGCATAGATTTCCACTGCAACACATTTTTCATATATTTTTAGAAACTAGCATTTGAGATGAAACTATTTTGCATGATAATCGACCGCTTCCTTTTGGTAGAAAATCAGATGAGAGTCATATTCAGATGTCTGTAAACACACTGTCTCGTGTGCCTCCACAGCCTCTCTGGGATTTGCACTCTCAGAGCACGCCTACAATAAAACGGATCACTTCCTGTCCTCTTACCCATGGTTCCATGGGCCCATATCACGTGTGCGGGCTGCCTACCTTGTACAGCATGCCGGGGTCAGCGGTCATGGGAACTTCCTGGTGAGACAGAGCGAGACACGGAGAGGAGACTATGTCCTCACGTTTAACTACCAGGGCAGAGCAAAGGTAATAATAACTCAACATCATCATTATCATGAATAATAATGAATAATTAATCATGTTTAGGCTACTACTGGAAGCAACTAATATCAGAGCTTATTTTTTCATATAGAGTCAGTATAATGTATTTTTGAGTGTTTTAAAAGCTTTATTATTTTTATTTTTTATTTTATTTTATTTTATTTTTTACTGTACATTTATACCGTTTTGTGAAACACACACTCAAAAAAGCCAGGATATTATATTTTCGATTTAATTTATAAAACTGTATCCCACAATGCAGTGCTCAACCTAATCTTCCATTTCCATTTTTTATATCTCTGTATTTATTATTATTATTAGACATTTTACACAAATTTTAAATAAAAATGCAAAATAACCTTTTCTATTTAAGTGCATTTAATATTTTATTAATTAAAATAATTATATTTACTTAATGCATTAAAATAATGTAATATTTTATTAATTAAAACAACTATATTTACTTAAATATAAATGCATTATTTTAATGTAAGCATTACATTTAAAATTATTAACATAACGTTTTCTATGTGATCACTATTCACATCAATATTACTGTTGCAAATTATTTTCTCTGTTTATGTCAGTATTTATAATGCCTTTTCCACTGTTTTTCTTCCTTTGCAGCATTTACGTCTATCTTTAACCGAATGGGGTCAGTGTCGTGTGCAGCACCTGCGTTTCCCATCAGTCATGGACATGCTGAATCACTTCCGCAACTGTCCGATCCCACTGGAATGTGGCGCCGCACGTGACGTTACGTTGGCCAATTATGTGCGGGTTAACCCCACTCACACAGGTGAGACGAGAGATATTTGCACATGTAAATATTTACAGTATAGCACAGCTTTTTAGCCGGTGTTATGAAACCCTGCTCCTAAGCTGTGCAGTGTGAAACGATGCGGTGTTAGAATGTTATCACTAGATGCTTAACAACCGACAACCAATCGCATGCATGTATTCACGTGCTTTGCACCGTCACAGAAACACACAGAAACTGTTAAATGGCGGCGTAAAACACGTAACCAGTTGAGAAGGAAATCAGATGTGTATCAGTATATTGATCCGTTCATTATGTCTTAAAGTGACAGCAGCCTATACAAATCTGCTGCTGTCCGTCATTTAATCAGTCCCTCCAGAAAAACACGATTATGCGATCGCATAATTCAATGCATAATCAGCCAAAGTCCGCATATTTATGCGGGGGCCGCATTTTTTCAAATACGCCGCATAAATTGCCGGTTTCCGCGCTCAAAATATGCGGGGCTTGCATGATTTCATAATCATGAAATGCAAAAAAGTCACATATATCTTAGCAGAAAGTTGAAAAATGTTGCGTTTACTTCACGCAAGAGCAGCCATTTTCCCCTGTTGCCATGGGAACGTTATGAAGTGACGTTATTACAGTTGTAAGTATATTGGTAGTATGTAAATTTACGTTACAGTAAGAGATTGCACTTTGTGCATTGGAAGCACTTATTTTAACAGAAGATGTCTGTTTTGTATATAGCTACCTCCGTAAAACAGGAAGCACACATTTTATATTTTTATATTTTATTTATTCATTTTTACAGAAGTTGTAGCATATTCCTTTTGTAAAGCTACAGAACTTGTTTGACTCATGAATGTTTTGTAAGTTTGAGCCATGTGTTTATTAAGGTTTAAATATTCCCAGCACTTTCTGTGATGTAGTATGCTTGCTTATCATAGGAAGTAATAAGAAATGACTCAAACCGCAGTTTTTGCAAGTTCCCGCAATTTTTGCAAGTTCCCGCAATTTCATTGCATAAATATCCCGCATATTCCATCGCATTTTTTAAGAAAACGTGCCGCATAATCAAGGATTTTTGCCCGCAACAATCACAAAAAAACTCAAAAAAAGGACAGTTTAATGTTAATTAAACAATAAAACACATCTTCAACAAAGATTAATCTATATTTAATTTATACAGTGAACACTGTAGTGTTATTTTACAATTTACTGATTACATTTCTGTTCCTGAATACTACTGTTTTAACTTTATTTGTAACTTTGTTATATTGTATATATCTATGCATGTAATTGGTGTATATGTTCTTATTTTATTACTGACTTTTATCTTTAATGTTTAATTATTAATTTTATTGCTGTGGTATCGATGTACTTAAAGTGGTCTTTTAGTAATAAATGAAAAGCAAAGTTACAATGCCCCCCCCCCCCCCCTTTTTTTTTTTTGCTGATCCGAAAAATTATCCAATCCGTGACTCAGAAACTGTACTATGATCCGAAGCGTGGGTTTAGGGATCCATTGCACCCTTACAGTCTGCAGTGTATAATATTAAGACGTGCAATATTAGAGCTTTTATATAAACAGGTCGCACACGTCTCTCTCCTCCAATCAATAACCCCGGGTTAAATTATGAGCATTGTGAAACATGGAGGAAGATAGCGCAGGATTAATGCAATTAATAATGCATTAATGCTTAATGCAAGCAATATAACATAACAACTCACTTAAGCATCCTTTTGCACATACAATAAAGTGCAACAGATGTTTTCTTAGTAGACAAATTGATTTGAATCACTTCTGAGTCATTTTTATATTTTAATGTAAACCATCTGATCGTAATTGTTATTATAAGTAAACATGTTTGATTTATTCACCAAAGCCAATTTTTTTCACATATTTGGTGCTTGGCAAGAATTCATTTTGGGCTTATGTGTAATGTAATATATTGCAATGTAATGTGTGTAAACCACATTAAATAGCATAATAAAAATGTTTAAATAATCTTTGGCTAGTTTATGTGATCATACAAAGCAATAAAGGCGATATTTATCGCACTGTTAAAATACAATATATAATGTTCGGGCAGCTGAAAACATGCATACAATTTCTTTTTTGTCTCAGTCTGTCACACACTTTGAGCTCGGCAGGAGCGTTTCCCTCTTGTGCTTTGTGGTTTAGATGGCTTTTAGTAGTTCTGAGAGACCTGACACAAGGAAACATGCACTCTCTCAAACACACACGCATCCATACACTTTTATGCATATCATCACGACTACAGACTAACCTGCCATCAAGTGTCTGTTTCCTGCTGTCCCACCCTCACAAGCTGTAATAATGTGGTCAAGCACAAACACACACATATACACAAAGCCTAATACCATGTTTTATCACACACATTTACTAACATGCTCTATTTTGTGCTCATACTTCAATACACTTAAAGCACACACACTCTTACTGTGACACTCGCAGAGGGGGGCAGATGTTGTAAGTGTGAAGACGATGCCCTCTATGGGATACAGGGAGCATTGTATATTGAGGAAATATTATTCAATACAAGAAATAAAATGCTGGGGGGGGAAAGAAGTCGTCAAAACTAGTCAATCAATTTATGAATAACTAGTATACTCTACCATTCAAAAGTTTGAGGTAGATACGATTTTTTTTATATTTTAGAACGAAGCCTCTTATGTTCATTAAGGCTACATTTGTTTGACTACTTTCTTACAGTATTTTACATCTTACATTAAATATTTCCATACAATGTGTATCCCAAAGAGGGCTTCGTCTTCACATTTACAACATCTGCACCCTGCAAATAGATTGACAGTGTTTTTTTCTATTCCTGTGATGCAAAGCTGAATTTTCAGCATCATTACTCCAGTCTTCAGTGTCACATGATCCTTCAGAAATCATTCTAATATGATGATTTCATGCTTAAGCATGAAACATGTATCATTATGCTTAAACATTTATTAAAATGATGAAAACAATATTCAAAACAGTTGTGCTGTGCTTTTATATTTTTGTGGAAACTGATATACATTTGTTCAGGATTCTTTGATGAATTGAATAGAAAATTCATTGAATATGAAATATAAATATTTTGTAAAATTATAAATGTCTTTTACTCTCACTTGTGATCAATTTAATGCATCCTTGCTAAATAAAAGTATTACTTTATCGTTCAAAAACACAATATCTAACAAAAGTCATATTTAAAGCAACACTAAGTAAAAAATTTTACCTTAAAATAATGTTTCCAAAATCGTATTTGTTGTTTATCAAGTCGTAACAGGGTGAAAGGCACTTCTGGATTCATTTTGCAGCCGTATATCTGCTATAACCACACTGTGCAAGTTTGCCAAACCGGGTCACGTTTCTGTAGTTCGAATGAGACATAAGAAAACTACAAATTTGACTTGCTTTACGTCAAGCGTTACAATAGTCATTATTTAGTTTTTCTTCATTTCTGATGTCGCAATACATCATGCTTTCATGAAATCATGCAACATACTCTATCATCGTTCATTCCAAAGCCGGTGCTAAGCAGCGAGCGTGCGTGCGACGGTAGGCTCCGGGCGGCGAAATTATTTACGACAGCGGTAATGGACAATTCCGCTTCCAACCTGTAGGGGGACCGAAGAGGAAAAGTTCCTTAGTGTTGCTTTAAAAATTCGTTATTTAGAGATGTTCAGCTCTAGAAACTGCTTTTTGTGATAGTCTTTTTTTTTTTTTTTTTTTTTTTTTCATAGAAAGTAACAAGGTGTTAACTGGATTTTACAAATAAAAATGTTGAACTTCTGAGTGTAGTGTTCGTCATCATAGGCAGATGGAGCAATTTGTGGTTCTACATTTATGTGTTCATCGAACCTTTATGAAAACTTCATCTACCTTTTAAGACTTAAACTGAAAACCAAAATGCTAAACTAGTGAATTTTTTGATAACTGTGATAACTGTTGCGCTGATGAAGTGTTTTGTCTGTTCCATGTCTCTAGGTCAGAGTTCGGCTGTGGGCTCTCCGGTGCTGGTGCCCTTCTCTCGGTGGAGCTCAGAGCCGAGTCTGGCTCACTGTAGCCCGGATTCATGCCCTCACATGGCCCAGTCGTGTTCGCCCCCCTCAGCGTTAGTCGAGCTCCCGCACCGCACGCCCCCTTCCCTTCCAGATCGGCCCGTTCCCGTTCTCGTTCCCCTGCGCCGGAGCGAGTCAGTGGGCCGCAGAAACCTGCTCCGCCACCCCAACCCGCTGCCGCCCCTCCTGCCCAACCGGGACTCTGACTATGAACTGGAGCCGCTGGACAGGGGGCGCAAGAGAGCCATCGACAACCAGTACATGTTCTTCTGACAGAGACGGGATGAAAAAGCGAACGGAAGAAGCCGCGGATGTTCCAGGACTCCCGCCCGGATGGAGACTTCGACAGAGATCTAGCCGTGCACCAAGACTCGGGGTAACCGTGCGATGCACGTGTGTCTGAACGATACCGCCAGAGCCCTGACATCTCACCATGACAGCTGTCTACCTTGTTAATGTATTATACAGATGTTTCACTATCAGATCTGTGTGTATTGTAGAATAACTAAAGTAGGAAGGAGAAGCGGGCAGCTGCTCATGGGGACACAGAGCATTTGTCGGAGATAGTGGAATGGGAAAGTTTCACAATTGCTAGTCAGTAAGTTGAACACAAACCAAGGGTCAATCCAAACACGTCTGTGTCTACACTGGAAGTGGCCGACATTGCGACAGCTTGAGGTCGTCTACACTGGAAGCGTTCACAGACCAGTCCGCTGCAAGCTTGAGACTACACTCGAGCCATTAGTAAAATGACAATAAAATCATTACTAAAAAATAAAATGTATTTTCAACAGAGATCTGTTATAAAATTGATTTTGCGTGTGATAATATTATACTTAAATTTACATAATGTTAGTATTCTTACAACTGCAGATGCATATGGTTAAATTAATAAAAAATTATTCAAATTAGTACACTAGAACCAGAAACATCTCGAGCTGGCTTTGATATATAACGGTCAGAAGTTATTTAAACATGTAAAGAATACAATTTATAGATTTGAAATGAAATCACGTCATTTTAGATGTGGCTGGAGTTGTCGGAAATAGAAATGGAGAAACGGGGCATCCGCTTTAAGTGCTTACAGTGTAGACAGCTCTGATATTCATAACCGGAGCAACTTAGTTGTGTCGTGTTGCCACATGCCAAACATGTCTGATGTAGATACTGTGTTAAACATCTTAAAGATCCAAATAGTTTAGTCTGGCTGCACACACACACACACACACGCACACTTTCAGATTGTTTAATTCATGTTCAGTTGTAGTAATACACAGGTTTCTCTATGTTTCGTGTATTAGAAGACCAAATTATATAGACCACATTTTGGTCGCATAGCCGAGGCCTTGACGTAGTACGTCTCTCAACACAGTGAGTCATGTCATCTTGGATTCTAGAGGTTTACATCTTAACTGACCAAAGAATAAAATGAACCAAAACCAATCCAGCATTATAGCCAATAAGTTTTGTTACACCTAAATTGTTATGATTTTGTTTAAACCCGTGAATTCATTCATTCTTTCTATCTGTTTTAACACATTTTAACCCCTCATGTGTTTCATGGCTTCATAAGCTGTGGAAATACTACTTTTAAACTAACAGCTACAAAAATCTGACGCCATAAATAGTTGATATTAAGCTATTTGTCTGTCGTTTTTTAGTAAATGCATAACCAAAAAAAAAACATTGCTCAACGTTTTCGGAGCTGTGTCTCCTTTGTGTCTCTTTGAATCGTTGTGAATGTCTTTCTTTGTGCTCAACACTACCATGATAGTCAAATCTGTATCAAGTGCAGATTATACCCAAATCACTTTATATCTCATTCATACATAATTTGGAAAATCTCACATTTCACCCCTAAGTCAAAAGAAAAGGATGTATATATATATATTTATGTATGTATGTATGTACGTACGTATGTATATGTGTGTGTGCATGTGTGTGTACCTGATTAATCCTACGTTGTGAGGACCAAATGATCCCAAAAGGATATTGCTACCAGTAATTTATATATTTTTTTGGTCCCCATGAGAAAAATAGTACTAAGTAATGTTTTTTTGTAAATGTAAAAATGCAAAAAGTTTTTTTATTAAAAAAATTAGGTTTAGGGGTATGGGATAAAGTATGCAATTTGTACAGTATAAAATTATTATGTCAATGGAAAGTCCTCATAATGATAGAAATGTGTGTGTGTGTGCGCGTGTGTGTGTGCGCGTGTATACGCGTGCTTAATATGATTTCTGAGGACAACATTTTGTATAACGACATTACACTGGTATTACAACGAAAATGTGGTTTATGAGGACATGATTTATGGTTTATGATTTCCTGAGTCCTCGCAATTAAAATGGCTTAAAAAAACATACCATGTTTTATAAAAAATGTAAAAATGCAGTTTTCTGTGATTGTTTAGGGTTAGGAGATTGAATTTTTACAGTATAAAAACCATTATGTCTATGGAATGTCCTCATATAATGATATATGATGCGTGTGTATGTGTGTGTGCGTGTGCATAATCATATATTTACTAATATATAATATTTTTACTATATTTATTTAAAAAAAATTATATGTAATGATATTTTTCATAAAATGAAGAAAATTAGGCCTTCATTTTTAGGACCATAAATAATTCTCATAATACTTAATGATTATTTGCGTGTTTTACAATTACTGTATTACAGTACTTTTATACATTATATATATATAAAAAAAATGAAATTCAATGTACAATTAAGACTTTTCTTCTGGTTGTGGGGTGAAATATGACTGACATAATACAGACAGGTTTTGTGAATTCATACAGTTGTCAATGATTGATGCAAAGCAAGAAACTTTTCTATACTCTCTCCACCTCCTCTTCTGCTTTGCTGCAGAATTCGGTCTCTGCCACAGTTCGTTCCGCTCCTGCTACTCTTCATCGGCCGTTGTTTCTTCGTTTTCGTAACGCGTCTCGATACCACAAAGAACCGTTTCACACTCTTAAAGAATTGGCAACCACATTCTACACTGTTTAACATGATATGAATACAAGCATACCTGTGTATCACTACCTCGCATTGCATTGTGGACTGTGTGTTCCAGGTGGACTGTTCTTTTATGATTGGACGGTGTCAGAGCAGCATTGTGCAGATGGAGTCAGACTATTCAGTTGCTTGTGTCATTGACATGCATGTCCACTAATAAGTGATGTGCTCAATTCAATCATCAGAGTATTTAAATGACTATGCTGCTTTGCAAATGACCCGGAATGTCCTTTTGTAATTAGAAAACACTTGTTTTTTTTTTATGCAAATACGTTTCTAACACAATTTTTAACATGTACAGATTCAATTTCGTATTGCTGACTTTATCGGAAAACAACAGCTGCATTGTCTGGTAATGATTTGCTTACTCCAAACGTAGTGCTCAACGGGCCATATTGACAAAGTACATCTCAGAGTCATATAATGTGATGGAAATGGGAAGATCAGGGGCCGGTCGCGTAAACCGTTCAGACTAGTCACATTTTGTTTCTTTAAGACTGTTCATAACTGTTTCAAGTCAGTTATATAAAAACGTAGATTTGATAGTAAGTAAGGCTGCCCCTTTGACACTCTAGTTGGACATACTAGTACTTAAGACGCAGTCTGAACATAAGGGCTATGTTAATGCAACCGGCCCCTGATCCTGAAGCTGTGCACTTTGAGATGCTTTGTACATACAGGCCCTGAACTGCACCTCACCCTCAAAGTTCAACTGATGAATGTATGTCCTCTCTCTCTCTATACTGTTGTTACTCTGAGACGTATAAGTGCACTGTAAACCCCTGGGCTTTACCCTCAGCTAGTTTAACTACTCCTCCACGGCTTTCTGATCAAACTTTCCCTGTTACTTTCCATGTAGCAATATGCATATTAAATTATATCAACTGTATTTTTGATATTTTTAGGGGGAAAAATAAAGTACATTTTTCAGTCCACTAAGTATTTTTTGATTCTTTGTGATGGGTATATTAAACAAAATATAAGAAATATTGTTTTAGGCACACACACAATATTAATATCATAATGATTTAACACTTAAATAAGTTCATTTAATTTTGGAAAGCATTCATATGTTAAACCAAAACCTTCTGCTAAATGAATACATGTAAAAGTACTATGGTTCTGTTTGATTAACACTTAAAAAGCATCTTAAAAAATGTACCATGTTATAAGTCATACAGTATATATATATATATACAGTGAGGAAAATAAATATTTGAACACCCTGCTATTTTGCAAGTTCTCCCACTTGGAAATCATGGAGGGGTATGAAATTGTCATTGTAGGTGCATGTCTGTGAGAGACATAATCTAAAAAAAAAAATCCAGAAATCACAATATATGATTTTTTAACTATTTATTTCTATGATACAGCTGCAAATAAGTATTTGAACACCTGTCTATCAGCTAGAATTCTGACCCTCAAAGACCTGTTAGTCTGCCTTTAAAATGTCCAGCTCCACTCCATTTATTATCCTAAATTAGATGCACCTGTTTGAGGTCGTTAGCTGCATAAAGACACCTGTCCACCCCATACAAGCAGTAAGAATCCAACTACTAACATGGCCAAGACCAAAGAGCTGTCCAAAGACACTAGAGACAAAATTGTACACCTCCACAAGGCTGGAAAGGGCTACGGGGAAATTGCCAAGCAGCTTGGTGAAAAAAGGTCCACTGTTGGAGCAATCTTTAGAAAATGGAAGAAGCTAAACATGACTGTCAATCTCCCTCGGACTGGGGCTCCATGCAAGATCTCACCTCGTGGGGTCTCAATGATCCTAAGAAAGGTGAGAAATCAGCCCAGAACTACACGGGAGGAGCTGGTCAATGACCTCAAAAGAGCTGGGACCACCGTTTCCAAGGTTACTGTTGGTAATACACTAAGACGTCATGGTTTGAAATCATGCATGGCACGGAAGGTTCCCCTGCTTAAACCAGCACATGTCAAGGCCCGTCTTAAGTTTGCCAATGACCATTTGGATGATCCAGAGGAGTCATGGGAGAAAGTCATGTGGTCAGATGAGACCAAAATAGAACTTTTTGGTCATAATTCCACTAACCGTGTTTGGAGGAAGAAGAATGATGAGTACCATCCCAAGAACACCATCCCTACTGTGAAGCATGGGGGTGGTAGCATCATGCTTTGGGGGTGTTTTTCTGCACATGGGACAGGGCGACTGCACTGTATTAAGGAGAGGATGACCGGGGCCATGTATTGCGAGATTTTGGGGAACAACCTCCTTCCCTCAGTTAGAGCATTGAAGATGGGTCGAGGCTGGGTCTTCCAACATGACAATGACCCGAAGCACACAGCCAGGATAACCAAGGAGTGGCTCTGTAAGAAGCATATCAAGGTTCTGGCGTGGCCTAGCCAGTCTCCAGACCTAAATCCAATAGAGAATCTTTGGAGGGAGCTCAAACTCCGTGTTTCTCAGCGACAGCCCAGAAACCTGACTGATCTAGAGAAGATCTGTGTGGAGAAGTGGGCCAAAATCCCTCCTGCAGTGTGTGCAAACCTGGTGAAAAACTACAGGAAACGTTTGACCTCTGTAATTGCAAACAAAGGCTACTGTACCAAATATTAACATTGATTTTCTCAGGTGTTCAAATACTTATTTGCAGCTGTATCATACAGATAAATAGTTAAAAAATCATACATTGTGATTTCTGGATTTTTTTTTTTTAGATTATGTCTCTCACAGTGGACATGCACCTACGATGACAATTTCAGACCCATCCATGATTTCTAAGTGGGAGAACTTGCAAAATAGCAGGGTGTTCAAATACTTATTTTCCTCACTGTATATAAACAATGGATTGTTGTTGTGTGTTTATCAACAATGGTGGATAAACAATATATATATATATATATATATATATATATATATATCCCTTGATTTTCACAATTTTTTTTCCATTACTGTAATGAGATATTAAAAATGACTGTAAAACAATAACCTTATATTTAAAACATAAATATATCATTAAGAATTTGTTATATTATATAATGTTTTGCAGTATGGTAATTATAATGAATTGTAATGCAAATATAAAAAAATTTAAGTGATGGTCAAATTAGGATATATGGTCAATATTGATTGATACAGTGTATAGTAGGCTACTTGCATTTATCGCCCCAACTTATTATAGCCTATTGTTTTCAATGGATCGTGGATAAAAGTCAATGGATAAAACCTTCTGCTAACTGAATATATTTAAGTTTGACAAACAACACTTCAAAAGTGCCACAAAAGTACCATAGTAGGCCTACTCTGCCATAATACTAAGGTATATTTTAAAGTATATCATAATATTACCATCTGATTCCACAACTTCCATGCTACTGTCACAATAATTTTGTGTGTGTGTGTGTGTGTGTGTGTGTGTGTGTGTGTGTGTGTGTGTGTGTGTGTGAGGGTTTACTACCAAAAAGTATGTTTTATGGTATGGTATTCTACATGTACTATGGGAGTTCCATGGTATTCTGGGACATACCTTGCAGTAGGCATACCATAAATACCATGGTACATGAATTTCAGTACCACTCCCATGCATCACTGACGGTGCAATTGTATTGCCACAGTATTCTAGACTTATTCTAAACATCTTAGGTTTGCACGTCAATTATTAACTTTGATGGATGAATAGAATACATTCCACGTCAAAACCTACAATTCACCGACTTCCAACCATCTCAGTCACGCACATTTCAGATGTGACTGACAGACAGACCTGCCAAACCAGAGCAGAGTTTGAACGCGTCCCGTGTGCGTGACGTCACCGCCCCACGTCAGCACCTTGCGGAAATACATACCGCTGCGAGAGAACGGGTCGATCGGAACCAACACTCGAGATGTTTTCACACTCCAATAGAGAGTTTCAAATCTAAATTAACGCATCATTATCTTGTCACGCCACTAGTTGAGTTTGTGCACTTGTTCTCCCATCCGGTGCCGGTTCCGGTTAACAGGCGCAACGGGAAAAAGAGGGACAAAATGTCCCTGTTCCAGTCAGCGCTCGATTTCCTGGCCGGGCCCGGCGGATCCATCGGCGCCGCAAGCCGGGATCAGAACGACTTCGTCGGGCAGGTGGTGGAGCTCGGAGAGCTGAAGCTCCGGATCAAACGAGTCATTGCGGAAGGTAAAAGAATCATTCAAAATAGCATCAGGCTAGTCATGCTAACCTGGGTTTATGTTATACTAACATGTATGTAATTTAACATACAGCTGTGAATTTGACTGTATAATGTCCATAATATATTATTATTCACACATATAAACATTGACTTTTGTGTATATGTGTTTATTTGGGAATTTAGCTTAATGACAATTGACTAAAACTCGCTGGCTAAGTTGTTAGCAAGTCACTTGGCTGTGATACACCTGACATGAAACCCATATATTTCATATGCTAGTCTGTATGTTCTTGAGGCATTTAGACATATGCATACAGTCATTCAATAGCACATCTATATAAATTGCCACGCCAGTAATAGTTCATATTTATGTTATATGTTGATCTGTATATTTTAACTGCTCTTATATATATGTGTGTGTGTGTGTGTGTGTGTGCAGACTGCACCATGGTATTTACATGGTACTCTGTGGTGATTCAAAGAGTACTTTGATATATGTTCATAATAACATGACCTGACCATGGTATGTTTTGTTAGTGGTCTCTCATCCCTTTAAAAAAGCACTATGATAGTACCATGGTCTCACTATTTAGTGCTGTGATGCATTGAAATTTACACAATGGTACTGAATTTCACAAATTTACATCATATACAAAGTACTATATTTTCCAATAAAGGATCATGTGTGTCAGATGACACATTTTATAAGAGTTCTGTTCTCTTGTGTTTGAAAGACACATACATGCAAAATGATGTCAAAATGCCCGCCTCTGCAAGTGTGTTTGTAAAGTCATAAACACAGTCACTTATGGCTTACGTGAAATTGAACAACTGAGGGGAAAAAATGGATGCCTATCATTATATTTGGTCTTAAAGTGACAGCAGCTCAATATTCCTGCTGCTATTCCATTAATGTTAATCATCTTAACAATCAAACAACAAAATACAAAGAGAAAATCACTTTAGTAGCTTTAACAAATATTCATTATATTTAATTTATACAGTTTACATTTGATTATACAATTTCTGTACCTGAATACTGTAAGACTTACCAAATAGAGCTGTTCAAGTCATCTGGTGAAATTGTTTTCATATTGCAGGAAAACAAGATATTGCAGTGTCAGTTGTTTCCAATATCGTGCAGCCCTAACGTATATAAGCTTTTCGTAATGTCGGTCTATATTGTGTATGAACTGTATAACATTACAAAATATCGTTCAAAGGTTTGGGACTGGTTCCACTTTTATGTTTCTGATAGAAGTCTCTTATGCTCACCAAGGCTGCATTTATTTGATAAAATACAGGAAAACAGTAATATTGTAAAATAATATTACAATATTCTATATTATATTTGAATGTTTTAAAGTGTAATTTATTCAAAGCTGAATTTTCAGCATCATTACTCCAGTCTTCAGTGTCACATGATCCTTCAGAAATCATTCTAATATGCGGATTTGCTGCTCAGGAAAAAAATTCTTCTTATTAATATTGAAAACAGCTGTGCTGCTTAATATATTTATAGAATTTTATGAATTTTTTCAGAATTCTTTGATGAATAGAAGGTTTGTTTTGACAAGGAAATCTTTGTAAGAGGACAAATGTCTTTGCTGTCACGTTTTATCAAATTAATGTGCCCCTGCTGAATAAAACTATTTTTATTTTAAGTGCAAATTGTTGTACTACATTATATGATATATGTTCATATTTTGACGTTATATCCATTTAGCCATGTTCATATATTGATTGTTGTGTATTTTGCTCAGACCATTTGAAATCTGTGAGATCCATAAACCCTCATATAACTGGCTCAGGTGTGTTGACATCTACAGGCCTTGAATGGAAACAGAGGGCATTCTGGGTAAACAGGAATGATTTACGTGGTGGTGGTGGTGGTGGTGGTGAGGCGTAGTGGTTCGAGGTCCAGGCTGGTAAACTGAAAGCTGGAAGTTTGAACGATCTCAACAACCTCAGGTTTCTGTCTGTGTAATGACTGCTCTGCCTGTTGCTTTGGATGAAAGCATCATTTTAAATGACAAAGTATCTGACTCAGTGTTGTTTGCATAGCCACAACAGGATTTTGCATTCATTGCACCACTTTCTTTGTATCATATGACATTTCTAGACTGTAATGTTGGCGGGAATTTGTTTCCAGAAAAGTGAAATGAAAATGTTTGGGCTCACTATACTTCATATTTATCTGAGGTCTCTTGCTCTACATCTGTCACTGTGTTTTGCACCGTTCTTTTGTGCACTGTAACGTGAAACTCGAAAGCTTCTTTTGATTCGTGCAGCCTGACTCAGGCCTCCGCTGGTATTCATTTACTCCGTTGCCATGGTTACAGGTCGTTTTGGTCACTTGAGGATTGTTTCGCAAGTGTTCATAAATACCTGTCATTGTCACTTTTGTTCGTGTAAAGACATACACTCCTGTGCGTAGTTGACTTGATACAGTCAGTCAGCATCTGTTCATGGAGCCATACTTTTAATGTTTTATTATTGTTCTTTTTAATAATCAGTCAGGCACATTCTCATATTTCTATAAAAAAAATTGGAGTGGAACAGCAGAATTCTTGGAAGATGTGAAATGGACATTTTTTATCTTTATGTATTCATGCATAAATTAATTGAGAGCCCTTTTTACTTTCTTAATACCTTAAAATCATTAGTGCATGCATATTATATTAAAATGACTTGCTTTTCAACAAACAACAAAGATCAGGGACTCTCAAACTTTTTAGTCAGCTGAACACCTTTGACCTAAAATATTTACTTGAAGTACCCTCTGCATTTTTAATCTAATATTTAATGTGTCGATGTGTCTTTATTCTTGGTTCTCTGATGTCAGTTAATGGTTGCATTATTATGCAGGAAAAAAAGAAAATAATATATATATATATATATATGTGGGTTTTTTTAGTTTTTTTTTAGTAAGTTTCGTTTTAATTATTTTTGTGGACACACTTTAGTTCGGGAACACATTCACTATTAACTATGAATTTTCCCTCAATAAACTCCTATTTTACTGCTTATTAATAGTTAGTACGGTAGTTGTTAAGTTTAGGTATTATAGGATTATGTTCAATATGATCATGCAGAATAAGGCATTATTATGTGCTTTATAAGTACTAATAAAGTGCCGATCTCCTAGTAATATGCATGCTAATAAGCAACTTGTTAATAGTGAAAATTGGTCCCCAAACTAAAGTGCTACCGTTTTGATTTTAAAGTTATTTATTTTACTTTTACTTTTAAATAAATGTAGCTTTTCACCAACCCGTGTAAGCTATCGGTTAATAATTATAATTGGTTAATGTATTAGGAAGATGATAACCCTATAATCGGTATTGTTCGACATATTCACACTTTCCTGCTTTTTTAATTTACACTTTTCAGTAATTAATTAAATATTGTGTCTACGGATAAATGGCAAAAGTGTTGCAAATTTCCATTTGAAACACCACTTTGTCATAATTTATATTGTTTGCTAACATAATTTCTTGTTTTGAAGATTATTTATCCGTTCTATTTAGTTATGTTTTTACATTTCAGCCATAAAATGTCAATTAGGTGTTTTTAAATTCATTTATAGTATTTTCTCCACGGCTCTGACTCTTGGTGAAATGTTGTGTGAAATGGTTGCGTGCGCTATGCAAAGAGACAACGATCCTATCAGTGTTTCATTAATGTTGTGTCAAAGCTGCAGTCGTAATGAGATCATTCTGTGTGTCTCTCTCTGTTGAATAATGACTGCTGAAGCCAGACGTTTCTTTCTGTGTGAATGTTACATGTATAGACGTAAATGAATGAGTCAGTATTCCAGAGGATTTTATAGCGTGTCAATTACTGACTCTCACGTGCTTTTTAATAGACTGATTCTAGAGTAGTCTGTGTGTTCAGAAATCAGCTGTTTCACGTCCTGTTTGTGCCACAATGCCAAGTCAGCACAAAACTGAATCTGCCAAAATCTCATTCAGATTGGTGAACCTAAAATAAACCTAATGATGCCCTAAATGTTCCCTCTCTTTATAGGTGGCTTTGCGTTCGTGTATGAAGCCCAGGATTTGGGCAGCAGTAAGGACTATGCTCTCAAGGTATGATGACCTCATCACACACAAAACGTTAACATTCAGATTGTTTCAGATAATCAATACTGACTGCCATTATATGTGTAAATGAAGTTAAATATGCTCTACATAACAGTGAATTAATTAACGTGTCTTCAAAGAGCAATATCCTTGGAGAGTTTTTAAAAATCTGTATTTTAGCGTTTTTATCCATATGCGATCATATAACAGTGCTGTTATTGTAAACTTAGACTATTCAAAAATAAAATTATAATTAAAAGTCATATAATTAAAAATTAAAATAATTTCGGTTAAAGTTTTTTTTCTTGGCAACTAACTGAAATAAGTTGAAGCACTAAAATTACTTAAAACTGAAATAAAAATAAATTAAGCCTAAATATTTATATTAAAATAGAAAAAAATATATATATGTAAGAAAATTACAATTAATAATAATAATAATAACAAAGAATTTTTAAAAAAAAAATTATATCTAATTCATAATGTGAATAAATACTATAATAGTATATAAATAATACTGAAATAATATGTACAAATAAGAACTCATAAAACATCATCCATTCATCTAAAGTACTTAAACCCATAATGCACGAGATAGCCCTAGAATAAAATAGTGTATCAAAGGTTACATAACACACACATGAATGTGGAAATTCACTTTAGACTCATTTATTCGCCCTGA
Source organism: Leuciscus idus (assembly GCA_021554675.1). NCBI lineage: Eukaryota > Metazoa > Chordata > Actinopteri > Cypriniformes > Leuciscidae > Leuciscus > Leuciscus idus. Next base: position 44,566,176 of record CM038624.1, read on the forward strand.
TATTTTAAGCATTTTGGGAATTTTTGTCACTTTTTTTGTGGTAATTTTGCCTTTTGTCATCAGGTTTAAAAATTATGTTTTAAAAAAGTACTTTTTTATTTGTTTGTGTGTGTGTGTGTGTGTGTGTGTGTGTGTGTGTGTGTGTGCAGAGACTTCTCTCCAATGAAGAGGAGAAGAACAAAGCCATCATTCAGGAAGTCTGCTTCATGGTAATAATTAAACGTTTTTAACCCTTAAATGCATAAATATTCTACCGGATCTATATCTTAACACTGATGACTCTCTAACTTCTGATATTATAAAAAACAAATTACAAATAAAACACATTTCAATACCTTTTGTTACTGTGAAGTATTCAATCTGTTATAAAATGTTGACGCATCACTGTCATCGTCAGAGCTCATTTCCCCAGTACATTCAGCATTTGGCTCCTATTCTCTCAACCATATTCTTAAAACTATTGTTTTCAACGTCTTCAAAATCAATATTTTGACAGCTTCTTCACCAGATCCACAGTCAAGTGACAGTGACAGCTAATATTTGATAGTGGTACAGTACTTGCTCTGGATTAAATCGCTGAGCTGGATTTTATCATGATAGTTGTCCATTCTTTTGTTTTTAATGCCTGCAGTAATTATGAGTGAAACATAACGTCACCATTGTGTTTCAGATATTGCCACCTTGAGTAGTAAAGGTGAATTGGACTTAGTGAGTCAACAGAGATTCAATTATTGTTGCGCAGAAGAAAATACTTACACTATTACATACCTTGGGTCGCTAGCGTTCCTATACACTTTTTACAAAAAATGAATTAGAAAACGGACATTCTTTTATAATTATTATAATTTTTTCTTGTTGTACTGTTTATGATGAATAGATTGAGGAATACTAAGAAAGTTGATGTCTAACTTTTAAAAAACGAATGAGGAGGAGGGTAGGGTAGTGAATAACGTCCCAGGTCGATAAAGACGGTATGCGTTTATGGGTTCATTTAACAAGTTAACTACATTATTACTCGATGTCCTTACTAGGCACAGTTTTTGGTTACACTTTATCTTAAGGTGTCCATATTACAGTGTAATTATACAACTGAGTAATAATAATTAACTACATGTACTTACTATAGGATTAGGTTTTGGGTTAGTTGTGTGTAATTATGCATAATTTATAGTTACTACTACAGTAATTATAGGACACTGTAAAATAAAGTGTTACCCAATTTGGTGAAGATGTTGCTGGCCAAAGCATCTCTTGCATTTTTCTTTCACTAGTTTGCAAAAAAAGAAAAGAAAAAGGAGCATTACCCAGTAAATGAAAACCTTTGTAAAAGCTATGTCCATGTGTTCTGTGTAGAAAAAGCTTTCTGGTCATCCCAACGTGGTGCAGTTCTGCTCCGCTGCGTCCATCAGTAAAGAAGAGTCGGACACGGGCCAGGCCGAGTTCCTCATCCTCACAGAGCTCTGTAGAGGTACGAGCACATCATCGCAAACAATCATCAAGAAAAACACCTTAATGGAAAATTCATTTATGAATAATTTTTTTAAACATTTTTTTATTGTTATTTGCAGGTATCTAATGACAATTTTTTGTATCTCAAAAAAATTATGTATTTTAAATATACAAATATTTATCATATAAATAAAAATAGCAATATTTAAAAAAAATCTTTTTAAAATAACTTTTTAAAGAAATTGAAAAAGAAAATTATTTTCTGCATTTCTCCTGTTCTCTAGTTGTCTAGTTGTCTTAATAAACCTGGCATTGTATATTATGAATATTGTTGGCTCTTTGACACATTGCTTTTGTTCCTCTTTTGTAAGTCGCTTCTGTAAAGCGCCTGTTAAATACATAAATATAAATAAATGTTAATATAAGAAGATCATGGCATTAATCATGATTTAACTTGACAGCCCTGTGACACACCTTAGCACAGTTTGGTCTCCGTTACTGGATGGATCTCTGATGTGCATTTAAACTCATATCTTTGTTTTTTATTTAAAAAAAAGGGAAACTCTTGTCTGACTTAACACATTCCACTATCTCCCTCTGACTTTCTGGCACTGGCGTCGGTTTCCTGTGTTCACGTTGACCTCCGCCCTCTGTTTCCTGCAGGCCAGCTGGTTGATTTTGTGAAGAAGGTGGAGCAGAAAGGGCCCATGTCATGTGACACAGTGCTGAAGATCTTTTACCAGTCGTGCCGTGCCGTGCAGCACATGCACAAACAGTCTCCACCAATCATACACAGGGACTTGAAGGTGAGGCTCCTCCCTCTTTCAGGCTGCAGGGGAAATCCTTGAATATGATTTATTTACAGAACTTCAACGTAAGATATGATCAAAGAAGTGTTTATTTATTTGATTATGTAATAGGACTTGTAAATGTTTTGCATAAAAAATTTCAACTTTATTTTCATGACTTAATTTCAGTTAATAGGCAAATTTTTATTTTATTTTATAATAATAACATATTTTAATTTCCTTTATAATAAGTTAGTTTTTTGTCATTTATATATTCTCAGCAGATGTTTTTTTTACTGTATTTTTTGTTTATTTATAATTAATTTGATTAATTTATATGTAATTTTTAAAATCTATATACACATTGTACAGCACAATTGAATAAACCCAATATAATATATATTTTAAAAAAGTTTATTGTGGTAAAAACACAGTAATACATGGCATTAGGTGACTTATTGACTTATATGTGTATATTTTCATTTGACCTGTTCTAAATGATCAAGTACACATTTCTTCTTCTCTGTAGATCGAGAATTTGTTGATCAGTCACCAGGGCACCATGAAGCTGTGTGACTTTGGCAGCGCCACTATTGTGGCACATTACCCAGACTACAGTTGGTCTGCTCACAAGAGATCTATGGTGGAAGATGAGGTAAGAAATGCACAAAAAAAATAAAAAATCTTCTCCAAGTACCCATCCAGCTTTATGCTACATAAATATTAGTACCAGGTTAACATCATCATGACATCGTTGTCCTCTGGTTGGTTCGTTTTGTCATAGTTTTGATTGTGATTCATGGATTGTCACAATAATTGTGGAAATTATTACATTGTTATGTGGCCAGAGAGAAATATTTTGCAGTGATTATATTAAAATCTCTGGCTATTTCCCGTGGAAGCCTTCACTGATTTAATTGTTTTTGTTGATTAAATTAGTTTGTTTGGTTTCTGCTCCTCTTAAATCAGTTATTGGTAGTAAATTGAAACCCACGCAATGCACAAAGCCCGACATTTCTCTTTACATGAATGTATGTTTGTGCTTCTTCAGTGGAAGTGCATTTTTGTAAGAACCCAATGAGGACCAAAAAAAAATGTTTGAAGTGTTGTGTTGTCGTGTTTAGTATGTAGATGCACGTAGACGCTCTGTTATGTAGTGGAAGATAAGAATTGAATACTTTTATCCCACAAGGATGCATTAATTTGTTTGCAATAAATATATTTATAATTATACAAAAGATGCTTTCAAATAAATGCTGAACTTTTTATTCATCAAAGAATCCTGAAAATATTTAATGCGGTTTCCACAAAAATATTAAATGACTGTTTTCAACATTGATGATAATAATAATAAATGTTTCGTAAGCAGCAAATCAGCATATTAGAATGATTTCTGAAGGATTATGTGACACTGAAGACTGGACTAATGATGCTGAAAATTCAGCTTTACCGTCACAGGAATAAATTACATTTTAAAATATTCTGAAATAGAAAAAAAAATTAATAATATTTCACAAAATTCTTTCAACAACAAAAAAAACAAACAACTTTTGCACAATAGTGTAAGCAGTTGAGCAGGGCCCATTTATTTCTCATAAATTATTTCTCTGAATCCACACACGCACATCTTTTAACATGAAGGCCCACTAAATTATAAATCATTTCTCTCTCTTATTCTCTGTTTATCTCTCAGATCACTAGAAACACGACTCCAGCATACAGAACACCAGAGATGATTGACCTGTATTCCAACTACCCAATAAACGAGAAACAAGACATATGGGTGAGTTATGAACTACAGTTATGAGCAGACCCATATGACTTTTCCCACATCTTCTTTGCTAATTTGGTGGGGGAAATCCTGCAGAATGTTTGGAAAAATAAGAAGTCTGAAAAGGAAAGTTGATTTTGTGACAAAGGAAGTTGATGCAAAGTTTTAATGAAAGATGACTTTTTTTCTTTTTCTTTTTTGGTCCAAACCAGGTGTGAGACGAGAAGGCATCAGATAATCAATTATTTTTAGTTTCAACAAGTGGCGCACAGCAAAAGTACATTTTGTCTGTTTCTCCACATAGATTAAATAAGTTAAATAAGTTCTGACTTCCAGGTTTTGATTTGGCGCATTAGCATTACTTGTCATTGCACCTGGTTTGGACGTGTAACAAGAACACACACTTTTTCTCTCTGCAGTTATTGTTGGTTGTTTTTAAAGAGTCTTGGTTTGTTCCCTATAGGCTCTGGGCTGCATCCTGTACCTGCTTTGTTTTAAGCAGCACCCATTTGAAGATGGAGCCAAACTTCAGATAGTAAACGGCAAATACAACATTCCACAAAATGACGTCAAGTACACAGTCTTTCATCAACTCATCCGTAAGTATCCCGCAGGCGCTTAGCTACATTCCCTCTTGCCAAAAATCTCTCCTACTTCATACTGTAATTTTGCTCCTGAATGCAGTTGTGTGAAAAAAGCCTTGTGTGTTTGTTCCAGGATCTATGTTGAAAATCAACCCAGAGGAACGTCTGTCGATCAGCGAGCTTGTTAACCAACTGCAGGAGATCGCTGCAGCCAGGAACGTCAACCCCAAATCTCCCATTACTGAGGTACAACCTGAGGGTCTCTTAGATCAAGTCTTCACTAGTCATTCATAGGCGGCTAAATATGTGATGCAAGAGTTTATAACGGGCAACCAAAATGGGTCTTATAATGGAATGACCTCTTCTGTTAATCTGCCAAGCCGACAAGGTTATTATAATTAAAAAATGTGCCGAACAGTGGAAGAATAATTAATTAATCAGCCAGACTGATTAATCTGTCAGACTGATTAATAGTCATTTTGAGATCATGACATCAGCCGATAACTGTATCCACTTTGTAGATTAACCAAGGGCCTGTTTACACCTGGTCACTTCATGCGTTTTTACTAATCGGATCTGATCGTCTTAAAACGGTTCTATCGACACATGGCCCAAATAAATGTGTCTCCGCCAAACCTGCGCTATATTCAAATTTAACGGGGTTCACATCGACGAAAGCAACAGATATGAGCTGTATTTTATTTATCATCAGCTAATTTCAAGATCAAAGACCGCAATCGGAGAGAGAGCGGCATCAGCACTGGTAAGATCATTTAGTCTCTCTACTTTAAATGAAGACGATTGTGTGTTGAGCGTCTGCGACTTAAAGGCACAATATGTAAGATATTTTAGATTCAAATATCCAAAAATCACTAGAACAATGTTAGGTAACACTTTATTTTACAGTGTCCTTGTTACATATGTTACATGTACTTACGATAGTAATAACAGTAAATTATGCATAATTACATGCGACTAACCCTCAACCAAACCCTAATCCTACCCTAACCCTATAGCAAGTACATTATTACTCAGTACTTAAATATATAATTACACTGTAACAATGACACCTTAAAATAAAGTGTAACCCAATGTTATATATTTTGTTGACTTGTGTACTTACATTATCCCAAACGTTTCCAACAATGTTTAAATCCAGAGAAATCAGCGGTGTTAACCAGGAGCGTGTCTTTGTGTCGCCTGTCAATGACTTCGTATCTGCGTTACATTCGATTTCCAGTTTTACTTTCATGGAAACACCAAAGATGCTTTAATATATTATGTGCTTTATTAGACAGGTGAGCAACTATTTGGATACATTTATCAACGGGAAACTAAACTAATTGTTATGTAGCTCAACACTGTTAGTCTTATTGTTTGAATCTCTTTGTTTCCTTGATTTTCCACGAGTAACATGTTTATGCCTCAGAGACAACACTATCTTGTCAAGTGGCTAGCATGGCAAAATCAGAGAGAGCTTTCTTCATCATAATGAATTGCATGTCATTTAGCAACAAGTCATCCAGTTTTTATTAATATGATATTCTGTATCGATCTAGCTTACTGCAAAGTGCAACAAGTGTCTCATACCAGCCACCGAACACACAGAGTAACGTTCAGAGAACGGTGTTTCGCGCGGGTCTCTCTCATTAGAGAGAGCCTGTTACTACAGTAATGTTAATAAAACATACATACATTAGCTCATCCATGAACATGATTTCTGCCCGAGTCCGTCGGATTGCTTTCCATCGGCTGTGGAGGTAAAGATGACAACTCCCGTGATTCCACTCTCACGGCATCATCAATCTACGCCTTTGTTTTGAACAAGCGACCTCTAGCGGCGAAAATTACATATTGTGCCTTTTATTTCCGGCAGTTGGTGCGTCTGCTTGCTGAAGAGATACTCGGCTACTCGTCTGTCGTATCTGGCTATAACATGTTATACAGCCTATAACATGCTCTCACATGTTTATTTTTGTAACATTTTGAGAGGAGTAAATATTTACATGTGTAAATATTTTAAATATGTGGTTACAACAACCAGATGCATTTACACTTGGAATGCGTCTCAGACCACCTCCTGAAGTGGTTTGAGTGGTCAGATTAAAGCAACACCAAAGATTCTTTTGTACCTTAAAATAATGTTTCCAAAATCGTTTCAGTGGTTCATCAACTCGTAACAGGGTGAACGGCACTTCTGCGTTCGCTTTGCGACCCTCTATCGGCTATAACCGCACTATGCAAGTTTGCCAGATCGGGTAGTGGATTTGTAGTTCGAATGAGACATAAGAAACTACAAATTTGACTTGCTTTACGGCAAGCGTTATGATAGCAAAAAAATAGCAAGCAATGTCATTATTTTGTTTTTCTTCGTTTCTGATGTCGCAAGACATCATACTTTCATAAAATCATGCAACACACTCTACCTTGTCTGTGGACATCGTTATTTCCAAAGCCGGTGCTGGATAAACAAATAGCATGTGTGCGACGGTATGACGCTAAATTATTTACGAACGCGGTAATGGACAATTCCGCTTCCAGCCTGTAGGGGGACCGAAGAGGAAAAGTGCTTTGGTGTTGCTTTAAAGTCCGTCATTTACACCTGGTCTTTTCACGATTGGATGGCTATCCGATCAGAGAAAACGCATGAAGTGATCAGGTGTAATATAGGCCCCAAGATGTAAGCTGGTCTTATGTCAGTTGTAAAGATATAACAGCATTTTTTTAAGTGAAGTGACGTGAAGGCCAAGTTTGGTAATTGATAACTCATACTCGAAATGTATCCTCTGCTTTTAATCCATCCAAGTTAGTGCACACAATTTTTGAGTAGTGAACATACACACACTGCAAACTGACACACACCCCGAACAGCTCGGGCTTGGTGCCTTGCTCAAGGGAATCTCACTGGTATTATTGAGAATCGAACCCGCAACCTTCGGGTTACTAGTTTGACTCTATTCATTAGGCCACGACTGCCCTAATTTTAATGCATAATGTACATTTTCCATTTCCTAGTGCATTAAAACTTTATATATATATATAATTTTAATGCACTAGAATATTTATTAATAACAACACCATATATATATGGTGGTGTTATTAATAAATAATAATAATAATAATACACAATATACACATCATATGACATTTAAATACATTACATATATTAATATTCTGTGTAAAAAAAAAAAAAAAAAAAATTAGCAATCATTCAATTATTGCAAGTAGTATGTGTATATATGTGAAATCAAAAATCACCCTCTTGGCTCTCTATATATCAGCACGCGCGTGCCATTGAAAAAGCCACTATGATCTGCCACTACTGTCACTTCATCTTAATTTGAGTAAACTCCTTCCGAGCTCCCGTTTGATCACCAGACTGGTGTGGTTGTTTGAATGAGGCTCTTTGGGTGCTTCATTTAAAACAGACCCCTCATTCTTTCACACTCTCTCTCTCACACACACACACACACACATGCAGAGACGAGCAGAGTCCCACATACTGATCGCAACTCTCTGAAGGGCCATTTAGAGACACCGCCGCTCTCTTCCTTTCGAGTTCTGTCCTTCTTTCCTCTCCTCCCTCCATGACCTCCTGGAGACAAAGGAGCATCTCATCCCTCTTTTTATCTCTGACCTAATGGCCGCTGATCTCACTACATAAGACAGAAACAGGACTGGTAAACAAGTGGGAGGACAAGAAAAGGATTGGGCTGTTCCAGCCATGTTTGTTCGAAAGAAGTCTGATTTGGACTAACAAACCATGGATTAATAATTAATTATGCATGTGTTTGATCTGGTTAAGAGCATCCATACAGCGTGTTTGCATGCAGAAGTCAGTGTAATGGTCCTATGTGCACACATAGTGGAGAGGGCGGCTTTAGATGCATCTGATCTGGGTTAAGAAGGGGTTTCTCTCTGGATTAAAGTGATTACCACCAACAGCCAGAAGCAGAGACACACACACACACACACACACACAGAGAGCCTGCAGCGATCGAGTCGAGTCGATTGACAAGCGTTCAGATCCACGAGTTTTCTGGAGTCTGGTTTCCTGCTTTTCTCTTGATGTGTGTGTGCATCGGACTGTTGTCCAGATGAGTCTGTTAGGATCTTACTACTGTCTGAAGTCTGTGTATGATGGCTATGAATCCCTACAGCTCCTGGAGCAGAACGGAGGTTTCGGGAACAACAGTGCACAGCTTCCTTCTCAGATCAACAACATAAACAATGCTGGTGAGTTCTGCATTCAACTCATTTTTTGGCAAGGCATTTTCTTTTTAGGTTTATGTAGATTTGATTTGTGGCTTCCGTCTTATTCAAATGTCATTCTTCCTTTGTAATTGATGTGATCTGTTGTCTGGAGTGATTTCACCCAGCGGTGAAGACTGTGCTGTTCAATCTTATCCTGTTGCAGGATCTGTTGATGCGCTGACATCCTGTGTTTACATGCATGACATTTTGCAAGTTTCTCTTTGTTTTGTTGATGATGTTTTACCTTTTCAGTTCTTTAACACGCATATAGTTCATTATTTATTTTGGTTGGTTATTTTTTTGGTAATAATGTTTTTTTATTAATAATAATATTTTTTTTAATTATAAATGTTTATTAGCTTAATTAAAAATAAATAAATAAAATTAATTATTTTAATCAATGTAAAAAAAATCTTAATATTTGTTAGTTATTATTATTGTTTAATTGGTTAGTTATTTTTGGGGGGGTTTATTTATTAATGTTTGAGTGTTTGTTTATTTTTAACTAACTAACTTTTCGTTATTGTTTGGTTTGTTGTTCTTTAGTCTTGTTGATTGGTCATTTATTTTTTATTCGTGTTTGTTTGTTGTTTTTAGTTTATTTTTCATTTTTTTAAATGATTGTTTGAGTTATCGTTTGTTGTTGTTGTGTTTTGTTTATATTTGTTAGTTATTTGTATTAGTTACTATTGTTTAGTTGGTTATTTATTCTTTAGGTTATTAATGTATAACAAACAAACATTCAAAAACTAAAGAATAACTAACCAATTAAACAATAGTAACTAATAATAACAATAACAAATTTATCTAACAAATATAAACTAAATTGTTTGTTTGTTTTTGTTAGTTATTTAGTTATTTTTGATTGTTTTGTTAGTCATGTTGGTTAGTTCGTTATTTTATTTATATATTTTATATATATTTTAGTTTAGTTTTCTTATTGTTACTTGTTTTTTGTTTTGTTTGTCATTTATTTATTTTTGTTAATTGTTATTCTTGTTAATTAGTTGGTTGGTTAGGTTTTTTTCTTTTGGTTTGTTAATGTTTTCTTATTATTTTTGTAGTTACAAGTTATATGACTTTTTAGTTAATTTTTGGTTTGTTAATTGTAGTTAGTTTAGTTGTTTTTTGGTTGTTTCTTTAGTGAATCTTGTTGGTTGTTTGATTAGTTATTTTGTGTGTTATTGTGTCTTGGTTTGGTTTAGTTAGTACATAAACTCTTTTGTGAAATATTTCATCACCTTGCTCTTTGTGAGTCCTTGTGTAGAGTAAAACTATTAGCCTCTACTAATTATAACATGCCAGTGTATAATAATAATATAGACAAGTAATATCCGGCTCAGCTGTATTTTAAATTGTACACTCTGTTAAACTACTAAAAAGCTCTTAATACCACACATTAATGTTTTCAGGAACTGGCTGAGTTGTGTAAACACTGATTTCTGGCTTCAGACCCATCAGCTTTTGTGGTAATAAGAAGCACTTTGTTTGTGAGAGATTCATATCAAAGGGTATTGAAGCTTCTACAGGATACAGCGGCATCAGTCATGTCATGTCATGTCATTATACTTTTGTTAAAACCTCACACAGTTTGAATGAGCTCTTCATGACGGCTTTAAGTTCATCGGCGTAAATGTTCACCTGACAGACATTCACACACACACACACACACACACACACACGCGCACACACACCCTCGCTCATGCCTGCTCACACACACACACCACTAGACTAGGGATCTGAGACGTGTTTCATCCCTCAGAATGCTGCTAGTTTAACAAGTAGCTTGAACATCAGTTCATTTTAAACTACATTTAGCTAGACATTGTATTTCAGCCAACATGATGTTTCATGAGTGTAACCCTCCACTTACCATCACGCTGCCATAATACTGTACACAAACAGATAATGCCTCGTACACACCCCTGCCCCCATATTTACCCCAAGGGATGGTTTCTCTCTCCATGCTGTAAGAGGATTGACCTCTAGTCACCATCTGCTGAGTTTACGCTGATTTTCTAAAACGAACACAGTCAGAAAGTGATAATACTACTCATGCAACCGCACACGCGATCTTGTCTCGATTTCAGTCCATTAAAAGGGTTATATTCTACACTTGTGTAGCATTTCCTGGTCCACTTGTAATGTTAAGCAAGATTTGTTGCATCACAAAAACTCTGCTTACTTTTATTCTTAGCTTCTGTTATCTTTGCATACTAACATTTTGTTTGTTAAACATACAATTGTTCATTGTATTTTCATTTTATTTATTGTGTAAATTAACATTAATTAATTTGATTATTACGCTGTTTGTTCATGTTAACTAATTTATTTGTAAAGTGTTAGCAATTATACCTGAAGCTTATTTGTTCAATGTATGTTCATGTTAGTTAGCATGAACAGATTAAAAACAATTTTTTTAGTAACTTGAAATTAGCTAAGATTAATCAATTGTGTTAGTTCATGTTAACAAATAAGACCTATCTGTAAAGTGTTACCAGTTAATCTTGTTAGTTGTTGGCTAATTGGTTAGTTAGTTGGTTCATTATTTTTGGGTTTGGTAATGTATGTTAGTTATTTGGTTTTGCATTTCATTACAAAGGTGTATGAATACTGAATAGGCATTTGATGTGAATGGGTTTTATCCCCTGTTACTGAATGTTAGGCTCAAATGCTAAGATGATGGTCATCTTACATATAGCAAATGTGTTCAACTTTGCAGCTTGTTCTGGTTAAAGGCAGTCTACATGGACTGGAAGAGACCATCAGATGCCCAAGCGAAGCTACATAGTTTTCAAAACTCTTAAATGTCTTTCCACGATCTTATGTCATGAACCTCATAAACTAACCCCTTAAAGGGATAGTTCACCCAAAAAGTTAAATTCTGTCATCATTTACTCATCCTTATGTCGTTCCAAACCTGAACTTCAGAACACAAATGAAGATCTTTTTGATGAAATCTGAGAGATTTCTGTCCCTCCATTGACAGCTACGCAACTACCACTTTGACGCTTCAAAAAGTTCTTAAAGAGATCGTAAAACTAATCCATATGAATTGAGTGGTTTAGTCCAAATTTTCTGAGGAGACTCGATCGCTCTATATGATGAACAGATTTAATTTAGACTTTTATTCACATACAAATATTAATTAAAGCACACATCAGTTGTGGTAAACGGAAGCTCAAGCATGTTCGGTTGACGTGTGAGAACCAATGAGGTTCATACTCGTGTTACACAGCACGTTTGAACTTCTGTAAGAACCAATGAGGTTCATTCTCGTGTTACGCAGCACGTTTGAACTTCTGTAAGAACCAATGAGGTTCATTCTGGTGTTATGCAGCACGTTTGAACTTCTGTAAGAACCAATGAGGTTCATTCTCGTGTTACGCAGCACGTTTGAACTTCTGTAAGAACCAATGAGGTTCATTCTCGTGTTACGCAGCACGTTTGAACTTCTGTAAGAACCAATGAGGTTCATTCTCGTGTTACACAGCACGTTTGAACTTCTGTAAGAACCAATGAGGTTCATTCTGGTGTTACGCAGCACGTTTGAACTTCTGTAAGAACCAATGAGGTTCATTCTTGTGTTACACAGCACGTTTGAACTTCTGTAAGAACCAATGAGGTTCATTCTGGTGTTACGCAGCATGTTCGCTTGACGTGTGAGAACCAATGAGGTTCATTCTGGTGTTACGCAGCACGTTTGAACTTCTGTAAGAACCAATGAGGTTCATTCTGGTGTTACGCAGCATGTTCGCTTGACGTGTGAGAACCAATGAGGTTCATTCTCGTGTTACGCAGCACGTTTGAACTTTTGTAAGAACCAATGAGGTTCATTCTCGTGTTACCGATAACGTTTGAACTTTTGTAAGAACCAATGAGGTTCATTCTCGTGTTACGCAGCACGTTTGAACTTCTGTAAGAACCAATGAGGTTCATTCTTGTGTTAGGCAGCACGTTTGAACTTCTGTAAGAACCAATGAGGTTAATTCTAGTGTTAGGCAGCACGTTTGAACTTCTGTAAGAACCAATAAGGTTAATTCTTGTGTTAGGCAGCACGTTTGAACTTCTGTAAGAACCAATAAGGTTCATTCTTGTGTTAGGCAGCACGTTTGAGCTTCAGCAAGAGGTTTATTCCTGCACATCAAGTAGGTTGAGTTTCTGTTTGTGTTCGCTGATAAAGTTTTTATATGGATTCATGGATTCATATGGATTAGTTTTACGATCTCTTTATGAACTTTTTGAAGCGTCAAAGTGGTAGTTGCGTAGCTGTCAATGGAGGGACAGAAATCACTCTGATTTCATCAAAAATATCTTCATTTGTGTTCCGAAGATGAACGAAAGTCTTAACGGGTTTGAAACGACATGAGGGTGAGAAATAATAGACAGAATTTTCATTTTTGGGTGAACTAACCGTCTAAGATCTGATCATTTGAGTTTTAAAGAACTGTTCTTTGAGACGTGTTATGAGATGACACGAGTCATTGCATCGAGGCGTTTCTCGTGTGTGCATATGTCAAATATATTAAGCAAAACTACTCTTCTGTAAAATCACTTTTGACAAACGTTGGCCTGCAATTATGTGCATGTTTGAATCTCCAGGTGTGTATGAGAACGACCCGGCCATGGGTGGAGGCTTCCTGGATATTCTGAAAGGAGGAACTGAAAGATTCCTCACCAACATCAAAGACACTTCATCCAAAGTCATCCAGTCAGTAGCCAGGTGAGCGACTCATTCACACTGCAGTAAAACACCCCTGCGGCTGTCGCACCTTAACAAGTGCTTTGCTTGAGTATGTTTTGGCTTGCCTTTGGTTTCGCTATGATGCACACTTTACGCTGAGCCATTGACAGATTCAGCCGAATGAAGGAAGAGGTCGTAGTGGTGTACGAGAGAGTTCTAGTAATCTGCTGGTGGTTAATCTGATATCACCTAATCTAGCTCTCAAGCAATGCCACCCGCTGCTGACTCAGAGCGTGTTTTCTGAAGTCTGTGCTCTATTCTTGGTATTAATTCAGAGGCTCTTTTGCATGAGCTGTAGCATTTTAAGGCTTGCTGTCCTGACATGAAAGCTATTTTTAAAAGGTAGGCAGAATAATTAGGAACGATTCATTTTGACAAATTCTGCACTACCGAATGCATCATTCACAGACCGAATGCATTGTGATGGAAAAAACAAAACATTCAAGACAGAGGATGAAGCAAGAGTAATGTTATAATTAGAGTTAATGTTAGTTATAAATATATTTTGCTTAATTTCCCAAAGAAATTTTTTTTTTTAAGTGTAATATTAAAAGTTGAGTATTTTACCCAAACATTGCACTTTATGCATTTGTATTTCTCAAATCAGTGTTACTTTAGCTTTATACTATAGTAGTTATTAATATTTTGCTTTTTTTATATTTTCAGCAATTTTCTTTGCAATCTTTTGTCATTTTTATTATTTTAGTTTTTTATATATATATATATATATATATATATATATATATATTTCTATTTAGCTTTAATTGGTTTTTTATTTCAGTTTTTGTTTTAGTAATTTTAATACTGCAACTTAATCTTATTTCAGTCAAGGCACCCACACACTACAAGATAATCGGGCCGATTTTTGCCCCACTTCTCCCCCTCTTGACAATCCTAGAAAAAGTCATGCTTATCCTGATAGTTTTACAGATTATCTTAACAGATTTTCCTGTGGAGTGTGAAGAGTGTTAACGTCAGAGCCGCACCAATCTCAAAACGTAAAAACCTAACATCTGCTTGGGGGAATGCCTTGGACAAACACACACACACACACACACACTCTGGAGAAGTTACCACGAAACGATAACTAATCAGAAATCGAGTTGAGGGAAGCTTAACAATATCCACGCCTTTATCCAAACCTTTTTCTTTTTTCTGCAAATTTTTGTAGTAAAAAAATCAGTCCAAACACTGTTATCGCCATTTTGTCTTGTCCGTCATCAGGCATGTTTGTTTACTCTAAAATCACATTTTGAAAATCTGATAAGATTTTAGTGTGTTCCAGCCTCCCATTTCTAACTTTCGTATTTCATGTAATATTTATATTTTAATTCAGTTTACGAAAACGTTAATGTAGTTGTAGTTTTAGTCAACGATATCAAAAAAATAAGAAGAAAAAGACATTTTAAAATGTTGTCATCAGATATTACCTCATTCGAATGCGTGCTGCAGAATTATTCCTCTACAATGAACTTGTGATGCATGATATCAGATTTTATGAATAATTGATTCGTATGATTTTTTTCCGGAGCGCTGCTTTTGTATGTTCTTCTGTAGAATAACAAATGCTTACTCTTCATACTTGATAAAAACGAAGGACATTCATAAAAGTAAATAGGTCATTTCTGAGTTCATGTTGATTTGATCATCAGAAGGTAAATTTGATCTGTCTAATTGTAGTGACTGGATGTTAATCTCTTGGTAAACTCAATCAGGGTTTTGTTTATGACACACACTGATCTACCAGATCATAAATTCCCCTCCATAATCCGTTTGCATTTATTGATCATGTTTAATAATTATCCCCCTATCATCCCCACAAGTCTGTCGTGTTTATTTTCTCCTCAGTTTGCCCAATTTGCTTTAATTTCCTTGTTTTGTTCATTGTCTTGTTTTGTTCATTTTGTTCCTGAATCACATTTCTCGGTCTCAAATCACCAACCCCTTTCAGCTCCAGGTAACTATGGGACAGCGCCTGTGTGTCTGTGTTTAGCGTTACACGTGTGTATGTGTAGAGATGTTGTGTGAACTTCACTCCATCTTCATCTCATGGCTTTGTATGCTGTTTGTTCATAACCACAGTCTCCTCCCATCAGCAATAGTTTCTTAAAAAGTTTGAACAGCTTGCCTACTAAATACATATGTATGAATGCTACGTTGAAATGACATTAAAGGAATAGTTCACTTCATTCCATACTATATCATGGTATATTCAAATTCTTCTATATTTATATATAAACATAGACCTTATGTAGCCCCGCCCCTTTTCAGTGCTGCGCTTTTTGTGTTCGGTCTTCCGGTTTGTATTTCCACAGCATGACGGTAAGATCTTATGGATTTATGAATGAACCGCTCATTTTAATATCTTCCTGGTCTACTGACATTTGATATGACATCCACTTAAACATTACAATGCTCATGATAACTTACGTTAACTCTACAATACAAACTTCTCCAGTTAAATTTACTCTTCGACAGCGATGCCATAGAAATATACAGAGCTACCGCAAAAACTGAAGTTCAAACACAAAATTTTAAAGATGGCTGCGCACTTGAGATCTATACAGTACCTTCAAAAAGTGTGGGGTTGGTAATATTTTTTTTAATGTTTGTGAAAGAAGAGTTTTATTCTCACAAAGTCTACTTTTACTTGATCGTAAAAATAGTAGGATTATTAAATATTATTGTTTTCTTTTTTAATATATTTTAAATGTAATTTATTCCTGTGATCAAATCTGAATTTTCAGCATCATTACTCCAGTCTTCAGCATCACATGATGATACATAATATGCTCAAGAAACATTTATTTTTATTATCAATGTAGAAAACAGTTGTGCTGCTTAATATTTCTGTGATTTTCAGGATTTATTTGATGGATAGAAAGTTAGAAAGAACAGCATTAATTTGAAATAGAAATATTTTGTAAATGTCTACTGTCTTGCATCCTTGCTGAATAAAAGTATTAATTTCTTTCCACAAATAAAAAACAAATCTTACTGACCCCAAATTTGGAACGGTAGTGTAACAGACTCAGACTTTTCTTTTTGGGTGAACTATCCCTTTAACTGTTGTCTTTGCTTTTTCTTTTTTTTTTGTCCCATATTTCCACGAAAGTGTTGTAAAGTTTGATGACTCTTGAGTTTTGATATAAGCCGTTACTCATATTCCTCTCGACAGTTTTTCTGCCTGTAATCTAGACGTTCTTCTTGCTTTGCTGTTGTGTTCACACATGTGTCCTATCCTGTCTCAGTTATGCTAAGGGAGACCTGGACCTGTCCTACATCACCTCCAGAATAGCAGGTACACTCACCCGTGCAATAGGCCTTTAGATTCATGTTGGATGTCTTAACCCTAATGGTGTAAAGTGAATTACTTGTCTCTTTGTGTGTTTTTGCAGTCATGTCTTTCCCAGCTGAAGGAGTTGAATCCGCCATTAAGAATAACATTGAGGACGTGCGTCTGTTCCTGGATTCTCGACATGCGGGACATTATGCAGTTTACAACCTCTCCAAACGCTCCTATAGACCGGCCAGGTTTCACAACAGGGTGAGAGTGGATAGCAAAGCATTTCGCTTTTTCTCAAATGCAAATAATTAACGGATTACAGTGACCTAAATTGTCGTCTTTCCAAATATCATGAAACCAGTGTTGTTAATAAAACTAAAGCTATTAAAAATAATTTTATTTAGTAAAATATAAAAATTTGATGAAAAACTTGCATTTCAAAAACTTACATAAAAACTTTAAATGTTGCCTTGGCAACTAACTGAAATAAATAAGTTTAAGGGTAGGGTAGGCAATTTGTTTTATAAACGCTTTTTGTTATACTAGTTGAATCTCTCTTCACATCCTGATAGCAATCCATAATAGAAGTGGTCTAAATATTAAAACATGTACATATATCTTCTGTGGAAGTCTCAGGGCCGAAAAATGTCTGTGTAATACGATGTCCTACCTACCTGTCAGCGTATGTATTTCCATACCTCCGCGCACCTGCTCGCGCAGACATCACACGATGAGCTTTTAGACATGAGGTAATTCAACGCCGTCTCTCGTGACGCTTCGCAGACTCTGCTGTGTGTGTTCATGTTTTATGGAGGAGGTGTGTCTTTGGAGACGCTCTGAAGGGAGGGTGGCATCTATGCTTTCAAAGCTAGCTTGCTATTGCTAGCCGCTCTGAAATTGCCTACCTTACCTTTAAGTTGAAGTATTACTAAAACTGGAATAAGCTAAATAGAAATGCATTTTAAAAAACTAATGAAAATGACAAAAGCCCAAAATACTAAAATTAAAATATAAATTATTTTATTTTATTTTTAAATATCAATAAATACTATAATTGTAAATAAATATAATATAAAAATAACTAAATAAATCCAGAGTTGATGCCATACTTAATTTGATAAATATGAAAACAAGGCTAGATAGAAGCAACATTGATTCAACCAATGGCATAAGTTTGTGGCTGGGCTAAATTCAGTTATTTTGGTGATATTATTGGCACGGTAATGAAACCCTTCACTTTTAAATGTGGTGTCTAGTCTTTCTATTGTCTACACATATTGTAATTGTTTTTCTGTGCCGTACTGTACTTGATGAAACTCATAATTGTGTTGTGTTGTGTGTGTGTGCAGGTATCAGAGTGTGGATGGCAACCTAGACGAGCTCCTACTCTGAAGAACTTGTACAGTATATGTAAGAACATGCATCAATGGCTCAAACAGGACCAGAGGAACATCTGCATCGTACATTGCCTGGTGAGCACACACACACACACACACACACACACACACACACACACACACACGGCTCTTTTCCACCAATATTACTAGCTACGTTTACATGGACACCTTTTGTTTCAATCGGAATGAATTGATTCTGATTGATGAATCCGAACGTTGTGTTTACATGAACGCTAGATAAAGTGATCGGGTTGATGTGTGCGTTTATATGTCACAAGCTTCAAATCTGATTTATTTTTTTGTGACATGCACACACTGCATAAATATACACACTTTCCCGCTGTTTGTGCATACTAACCGTTCTCCTACATTGCTGCTTTTCTTTGTTTTGAAAAGAGCAGACTTAATATTTATCTATTTCGGGTCATAATTAGGAGACTCGAGCACATGAACCGTTGGTCCGTGCTGCTTATTATTTATCAAGCAGTAAAAACGCCCGAAACAAGGACTGGTGGGACGTTGTCCTGCTCCACTTCACAGACGATGAGTGACACGACAGTCATTTATAACACTTAATTAAACAACTTCAGTGTGTCATACGGCATCACGGCATTTTACATGCGCAGCGCTTTCCAGTTTCGGTTTTCAACCCGATCAAGTGTTCATGTCCTCTCGATCGGATTCGGAAGTGTTTAAACCACTCCTTTCAATCTGAATGAAATGTTTTGGCCAATTCATTCTGATTGACGTTGTTACTTGTGACTTTTTTATTCTGATTAATATGCTACTAATAATCCGAATAAAAGCACGAGTTGCACTAGTGTCATCTTCATATTGTGGCGTTGTGTTTTTGTATGCAGGATGGACGGGCAGCGTCGGCTGTGGTGGTTTGTGCGTTCCTCTGTTTCTGTCGCCTGTTCTCTACGGCCGAGGCTGCAGTGTACATGTTCAGCATGAAGCGATGTCCACCGGGCATCTCGCCCTCACACAAGCGGTAACAACCTCTTCTCTTTTTCTCTCTTTGCTCCTTTGAAGTAAGACATACTTCAAGTAAGACACAAGTTCCTTTGAAGTAAGACACACCAAAATGTCAGGACAGGTTGTTCTAGAACAGAAATGGATTAGTTCAGCAGCTCAGACGCATGAACATGAGCAGTGAGCCGCAAGTGTGACCGTTCTTTGGTGCTGAGGTCACTTCCTTCCACAACTGTTCTTCGGCTCGCCAAGAGCTTCTGCCGAACTTCGCAAGCTCATGAGACTCTTTTGACTCTAACCAAGTGTGAATGTGCTAGATGTAAAGGAAGTGACACAACCTTGAACAGTTCTGTTGCTCACCAGAACCAGAGCATTGAGCTGCCATTAAAAGAGTGTCCCAGGCAGTGTTATTTAGGATTATTTTATACTATTTTTTATTTACTTTCATTTTTATATTTTCAGTTTTTAATAATTGTATGTGCTTTTGTCATTTAATTTATTTATTTTCTACTTAGCTTTAATTTTTTTTGTTGTTGTTGTTGTTGTAATTTTAGTACTTAAACTTGTTAAGTTAGTTGCCAAGGCAACATTTTTGTTTAGGTTTTTTTTTGGGGGGGGGGGGGGGGGGGGGGGGGTTCTATATTTTATCGGATTTCATGTGATATCTAATGGTGTCTAATATTTCAGTTAACAAAAACAATTTTTTATAGTTTTAGTTAACAATAACCAGGGTTATTGTCATTAAATAAAACTAATACAATAATGAAAACATTTTCATTACTTGAAATAAATAAATATAAAAACAAAAATATTAAACTTACATTTCATCTATTTGCCAAGTTTAAGTTGAAGTACTAAAATAACTAAAACTTTATAGACACATTTATAAAAAAATAAACTAATAAAATGGTTAAAAACACAACAAAATCTAATTCAAATAAAATTCTCCTAAATATTAACAAAAACTACTAAAGTATATAATTAATACAAAAATAATATTGACAATAACAACACTGGCTCCGAGGTTAAATATAAGTTGAGCTTTTGTATTTATGTACAGAAATTAATTCAACTTGTGGATTAAAAGGATTAAAAGTTGAAACGGACACTTTTAAGCAACTTACAGCAACACACATTTTTGTACATATTTCAAGCATGATATCTCCTTATGTGTGAGATCTGCTTGTGAGGATGTGGGGTTCACAGCAAAGATCGTAATGATCTCAGTTTTCGCTGTTCATTAGAACGAGGTCAGACTTCTCATCCCACATCTTGCATGTCAGATGATGAACCATGATGATTTTGCAGGTTGTTATTGGTGTTTGCTAAGCAATCATCACCGTTACTGTACATTTTAAAATGTTCACTATTGCTTTTTTAAAACGTCTTTGTTTGAACCCCTGGTTCACTTAAATAGTGTTATGGCTCAAGAACCGAATGTGTAGTTGTTCAGCTGTAGATTTACACTACCAGTCAAAATGTTGAATAATTAAGATTTGTTTTTAATGTTTTTGAAAGAAGTCTCTTATGCTCACCATGGCTGCATTTATTGGATTAG
Source organism: Leuciscus idus (assembly GCA_021554675.1). Lineage (NCBI taxonomy): Eukaryota > Metazoa > Chordata > Actinopteri > Cypriniformes > Leuciscidae > Leuciscus > Leuciscus idus. Next base: position 44,586,982 of record CM038624.1, read on the forward strand.
AGATGCAGTAAAAACAATAATAGTGTGAAATATTACCATTTAAAATAAGTTTTTTTCTATATTAATATATTTGGTAACACTTTTATTTTTTACAGTGACATTGTTACATATGTTACATGCAGTTACTATAGTAATAACAGTAAATTATGCATAATTACATGCAACCAACCCTAAACTAAACCCTAATCCTGACCTAATGTAGTTACTTAGCATTACTCAGTACTTAAATGTATAATTACTGTGTAACAAAGACACCTTAAAGTAAAGTGTAACCATATCTTTTAAATATATAATTAATTCCTGTGATGCAAAGCTGAATTTTCAGCATCATTACTGCAGTCTCAAATCTTTATACTCAAAACTGTATCATGTTACATGATCCTTCAGAAATCATTCTTGATATGATCAAGGTTTTCACAAATATTAAGCAACAAAAAAATAAATTATTTCCATTATTAATAATTGAGAACTAATAATAATTTATATCAATTGAGCACTGAATCATCACATTACAGTGCAATACAATTTTTTATCAAATAAATACATCCTTGGTGAGCAAAAGAGACTTCTTTTAAACACACCGGTAGTGTACTACTGTATGTCATAACTGTGTGTTAACGGATTGCATTAACCTGTGACTGTTGTTGTTGTTGTTGTTGTTGTTGTAGGTATATTGAATATATGTGTGATATGATGGCAGAGGAGCCCATAATCCCTCACAGCAAGCCTATAACCATCCGCTCTGTCGCCATGACACCCGTGCCACTCTTTAATAAGCAGCGAAACGGCTGCCGGCCGTTCTGTGAGGTTTATGTCGGTGACGAGCGCATCGCAACCACCTCACAGGAGTATGACAGAATGAAGTAAGTCACTTCCACACTGTGATGAAACTCGTCACATGATCCAGTGCTGATAGACATGATGTTCCCAGCGTCTTCATCTCTAACTAACTAATGCCGTTTCTGCAGGGATTTTAAGATGGAGGACGTGCGAGCGGAGATTCCTCTGAATATAACCGTGCAGGGTGACGTCGTGATAGTGATTTATCACGCCCGCTCCACGCTGGGCGGACGCCTGCAAGCCAAAGTAAGACAAGTGACCAATATTTGTGTATATTCTCCCAGTACAAGATCTGAAATATGAACACATGCAAATTAAATGGAGTTACTGATCAGTTGGACTGATCAACGGCATGATTATGATATAAACGGCAACGTAAGAACACTAGTTGGACCCTCACTGACGATTTGAGCAAATCAAAGACAAACACATTTTTTTAAATGTTTTTTATTTACAAGAAAGAATTTAACTATTTGTACAGACACCGTACTCTTTACATTTTCAATCTCTCCCCGACTAACCCAGAGCAAACTGCCTTGGAAGAAATTAATTAAAAGTTATAATTATAATAAATTAAATAAGTAAAAAAATAAATAAATTCTGCATCTTTAACAAATGGTACCGCATTTGTCATAATTCCACCCATCTTAAGGCACCATAATGTTTTTTTGCAGATGGCTTCCATGAAGGTGTTTCAGATTCAGTTCCATACAGGCTTTGTGCCCAGAAACGCCTCCACTGTCAAATTTGCGAAGTAAGTTTCAGATTACTCTTACAATGATCTCATATCAGTTTCGCTTTCGGTTGTATGTCAAAATGATGATGCTGTGTGTATTTGCAGATATGATCTCGATGCGTGTGACATCCAAGAGAAATACCCTGACCTCTTCCAGGTACAAGTAAATGTGGAGGTGGAGCCTCAGGATCGCCCTAGCAACAAGACTACGCCCTGGGAAAACTTTGCCACAAAAGGACTTAATCCCAAGATCCTTTTCTCCAGCCGAGATGAACAGCAAGAGATCCTGACAAAATTTGGTGAGTTTTCTCTTTATTTTGTTAGTTTTTTTCCCTGATTCTTCAGGGTTCTCATATGTTTTTATAAGAGCTATTTATGGTCCTTAAGTCTTGAGATGTCTTAAATTCATTTTGTTCAAATTTAAGGTCATAAACAGTCTTAAATATCTTAAATGGTATAGCAAATGTCTTAAATATTTTAGGACGTCCTAAATTTGGGCATGGAAAAACTGGAATCATGATACGGCCTAATGTAAGTTATATAACTTCAAAAGGCAATGATTTAATTAAAATGATTGTGAGACATTGCTGATCTACTGTTGATGAATTATGGCAATGTTTACTTTATGGTGCTTATATTGTAATTTGTTGCAGATGGTTGTAACTTGTAAGAGTGCATCATTTTTTCTCTCTCATCTATTTGAATGAGCAGCTGGAAGTAGTAAAACGTAGACATTTCAAAATAAGAGTCCTGATCTAGTTCGGGATTATTTATAATTAAATATAATTATTTATTTAAAAAAATCTGGATATTATTGCTATTTTGGTTACACAATAAACTAGGGCTGTGCGATTAATCGTAATTGATTTTTGATTTTGGCTTCCAATGATTATGAAAACAAGGTTATCGAGATAAAACGATTGTTCCGCTGCTGCATTCTGTCCAGCGCACCTTCCTTTCCTTCACAGCGCCGCGCTTTCGTTCCTCCCTAAAAGCCCAAACTTAACATCCAAATCACCCAAATAAGTGAGTGTGGTAAAATACAGTGTACTGTTGCTAAACTGCGGGACGTGTTTGATATTAAACAGTGCTGTTAAAAGCGTATTAAGCCTCAAAAGAGACACTGTTCCCCAGGAGGCGCTCTGTGTGCGCACTCGAGTCAGAGCCGAACGCGGATAAGCTAATGTACTTCAGATACGTGCACACACAAAGATGTCAAAATGCCTTTTGTGAGAGTATTCACGTAAACACAGTCTTAAATAAATGTGCACAGTTGAGAAAGAACGTGTGTATCAGTATATTGGATACACCTACACCAGATTTTCTGTCCAATCAAATGCTCTTTAGAATCTAAAGCGTCCACATTATAAATTGACGCTGCGGCTAAAATTGTTCACTTGTTCACACGTTTACTATTTTCTACATGGTGAATGGCACATAGTGCACTCTATAGGGGATAGGGAACGATTCAGAAAGTGTAAATATGCTTTCCATTGGGGCGAATGAAGTCTGGCTTCGCATCAGTGTCACGTGAACCGCTGCAGCGCACACACACTGAGCTCTGGTCCAGAGACACGACAGCACAGAACGGATCATGTGCGTGAGTCGGCACAGACCACAAAACATATCGGACCCTTTTGGTTTCTACCAAGAATGTTGTATTTTAAAAAAGAGACCGTGCAGCAACACAAATGACTCACTTTTCAAACTGCACATCCTCAGCATGATGATGATCACTGTTTTGCTGTAGTAACAGTTCTACAGGGTCTTCCTGTTTCAGTGGAAATTACATCAACACTGAATAACGCTTCAAGGAACTTCAGTGGGACTTAAAGCTCTCTTTTTCGTCTGCATTATGATGTTATACTTTTCATATTAGTTTTAACCTTGATTTGTATTAATTTTTTTCTTAATCTTTCCGGTTGATCAGGTAAACCAGAGCTTCCACGTCAGCCTGGTTCAACAGCCTGCTACGCCTCTGAACCTTCTCAGCCGGAGCATTCGCCTGAAGGGCCACAGACCGAACCAGATTCCCCTTCTCCTCAAAGCATTGACACCAACGCCAACAGCTTCTTCCAGATGCTTGACTGGGAAGGTATACAGCACATTTATAACACGTTCAGTTAATAAGAACACAATCTCCATACACATTTCTCCCCTGATTGTTTGCTGCCTCTGCACATTAAAGGGGAAGTATGTAACTTTTTAAATATTAAAATTAGGGATGTCATGATTCAGATTTAAAATACTCTATCTTAAAAAATCCTTGATTGCAAATTACTCAATTGCAATTTTACCGTTTAACCAGCAAACTAACGGAAGTGGCGTGTTCCATGGACAAGAATCCATGAACCGCATTATTTGACTGTTATCCAAGGCTGCACGATATTTTAAAACCATTTAAAAATCATAATATAGCGTAGCGCTATTGTGAAATTGATTTATGTACTGTATTCTGGTGTATTTACAGATGGCAGTCAGCAGTTCGATCGTGACAGCCAATTGGATGACCAGGAGGACTTGAGTGGCGGCTCGGAGGAGGAGTCAGTGTCTTACTCCGCCCCCATTGATGGGACTCTGTCACGTGACACCAGTGAACCGCTCTTCGAGGCGGATTTCACAACCACACCGCCTGACCCCCAGCCCGACACAGAGGACCTGCTCGGCCTGAACTCTGACCCCTGTCTTTCGGCCGAGAACATTTCTGTGGTGACGGGTTTGAAAAGTTCTGCTAGTAACAGTGATTTACTAAACGATCTGTTCGCCCCTCCATCCAACGCTGCGCCTCCAGCTACCACAGATGACCTGATCGGAGAAGGTACGGGAGAAGATCTGTTCTTCCCCAACACGTCCAGCCAACCGGCACCAACGGCTAATAAAGGTAGAAGAGATTTCCTGCAAGAGTGTTTAAATATAGTGTTCAGTACCAAAAGGTTGCAAGTTTGACTCCTGGAAGGCATGATTCACCTATAATAATAAATATAGATAATAAAGATTAAAGATAAAAAGTCAAAAATCTAAAGAAATTTATATTTTGGTTAAAGAAAATGAAGCCTGTTTTAGGAACAATATTATTTTTGGCTAATTGATTAATTTTCCTCTCAAATTCTCATTGCTGTAATGATAAAAAGTGTATATAAAATTTTATACATTTGTACCTAGTCTTTTATGTATTATGCTGATACATTTTTTTTATTATTATTTATTTGTTTTCTTATTATACATACAGGGTGGGAAAAAGCAACAACATCAGCATTACATTTAATTAAATTTAATTAAATTTAATTAAATTTAATTACATTTAATTTAATTGTAGATAATGATGAATAATAATGATGAAATATTAGAAATATTATAGATAATGATGAAATATTGCCATAGTATTATTTTTATTATTGTATTACAAAAATGAGAATCATCAATGAATATAATGAGAATAGCAGATCCACTGAACACTAATTTAAAAAAAAATTTTTATAATAATAATTTGACCAAAATTAGCTCTTTTCTTTTATTCAAAATAAAATAAAAGATTATTTTGATGTTTGGGTAAATATCACCCAGACATGTTCTTTGATATTTTAATTATTAATATTAATCATTTTAAAATATTTGTATCATTTTTCATTTTTCTTTCTGTAGACTTCTTTGACCCCTTTGGTGTGGGGTCAGCGTCTTCAGGGTCAGATCTGTTTGGTGACCTCTTGGGGTCAGACGGTGGAAGTAGTGGGTTCAAAGCTCCGCCTCCTGCATCCAACTCCAGCCTCTTTAACCTCAGTGAGTTCTGCTCCGATTTACATATGAATCAAAGTAGTGTACTAATAAATCATTGGTATCACTTTACAATAAGGTTTCATTAGTTAACATTAGTTAATTACTTTAGTTAACATGAACTAACAATGAACAATACTTCTACAGCATTTATTAATCTTAGTTAAGGTTAATTTCAACATTTACTAATACATTATTAAAATCAAATGTTGTATTTGTTAACATTAGTTCATGCACTGTGAACTAACATGAACAAACAATGAACAGCTGGATTTTTATTAATTAACATTAACAAAGATGAATAAATACTGTAACATTTGTATTGCTCACGGTTAGTTCATGTTAGTTAATGCATTAAATAATGTTAACAAATGAGGCCTTATTGTAAAGTGTTACCAAATCATTGTTTTATTATTTTAAAAAAGGACAAAAAAAGTTGTGGTTATTAAGAGCAATGTTTGTTTTGAGTTAAAGGGATACTCCACTTTTTTTGGAAATAGGCTCATTTTACAACTCCCCCAGAGTTAAACAGTTGAGTTTTACCGTTTTCGAATCCATTCAGCCGATCTCCGGGTCTGGCGGTACCACTTTTAGCATAGCTTAGCATAGATCATTGAATCAGACAGGACCATTAGCATCTCTCTCAAAAAAATGACCAAAGAGTTTCGATATTTTTCCTATTTAAAACTTGACTCTTCTGTAGATACATCGTGTACTAAGACCGACGGAAAATGAAAAGTTGTGATTTTCTAGGCTGATATGGCTAGGAACTATACTCTCATTCCTGCGTAATAATCAAGAAACTTTGCTGCCGTACCATGAGTGCAGCAGGCGTAATGATATGACGCAGCGCCTGAAAATAGTCCCCAGCTCGGTAACTTCCAACGTGACCGGGACTAAGTTTGCCTAACCTATTAGACCTATTATCAGGCGCTGCGTCATATCATTACGCCTGCTGGACCCATGGTACGGCCGCAAAGTTTCTTGATTATTACGCAGGAATGAGAGTATAGTTCCTAGCCATATCAGCCTAGAAAATCACAACTTTTCATTTTCCGTCGGTCTTAGTACACGATGTATCTACAGAAGAGTCAAGTTTTAAATAGGAAAAATATCGAAACTCTTTGGTCATTTTTTTGAGAGAGATGCTAATGGTCCTGTCTGATTCAATGATCTATGCTAAGCTATGCTAAAAGTGATACCGCCAGACCCGGAGATCGGCTGAATGGATTCGAAAACGGTAAAACTCAACTGTTTAACTCTGGAGGAGTTGTAAAATGAGCCTATTTCCAAAAAAATTGGAGTATCCCTTTAAAAGGGATAGTTCACACAAAAATGAAAATTTTCAGAATTAAAATTTTTGGGTGAACTATCCCTTTTTTTTTTCTTTTTTTTTCCACTATTTTACGTATAAATAAACATTAGTTTAAGTTCTTTGGTGTTTTTAAAGTAAATGTCAGGGTGTCTGAAAGTGTCTTTCATAAAATATTTCATAAAATTAATATTTATAAAATATTTTGCCAGATAAGTTAGCAAGCGAGACTCCGAAGATGACATCATCAGCGAGTCAGCCTGACCTGTTAGGTGGGTGGGACAACTGGACCACAGGTGGAACCAGCACGACTATTAACATGACCACCGCTGCCAGCAAACCTACTATGAGTGGTAGTCAAACATTCAATCATTCTTTCATTCAGACAACCAGACCTTAAATCAGTCAGAACAGTTACTTGGTTAAGTTGGTAACGCTTTACAGCAGACTAATTTGTTAACTTTAGTTAATGCATTAACTAACTAACAATAATATCAGCATGAAAAGGAAGTTGCCTATTGTTTTTTTCTTCCCTGTTGATGTATATCCGAGTAAAACAGCTTCTCGAATGATGTAGGGACTTGACTTTGCTCATTGGGTGGTTGATTGGATGGTTGTGGTTTGCTATTGGTGGATCTCATGTGAGTGACAGGTTGTCCCGCCCTCACGCCAGTAAACGCGTCATCAGAGAATCCGTTATTTTGATAAAAGATTATGAGGGCATATGAATTTTTTTTAAATAAACATGACAGATAAAGCATTTATAATAAACACTACAATATTCCATGAAAAATATAAATTTTCTAGTTTGATTTCATGGAGACTTTAACTAACAAATATATTTTACTGCATTTATTAAACTTTGTCTATGTGAGTTAATAAAAAATGTACTTGTTCATGTTGGTATTGGTAACAGTAATAACTTTTGATCTTTAACTCTTTCCCCACCATTGCCAATTTCCGTCATTTGAAACAACGTTTCCCGCCATTGACGGAAATTTTCCGGCTTTCCGTGTTGTCACTGTTATACGGTAGGGGGCGCTATTACGCATCTTCTGAAATAATACGGAATATCCAGCTCAAAAGACTTGTGAAGAAGCGGAAACAAGCGATATCATATGTAAGCAGATGCATATGTAAAATATGATCATCAACATTAAAAAGCATGTAAATCAAAACTGCCTAATGTTACCAATGAAATGTTGACCCAGGATAAGCTATAGGGCTGTGAAGCGTTGGGGATGTTGATGGACTCTATCTACTACATCTGTGTTTTGATCATTGATCTGAATCTGATCCACACATGTGTTTTTTTCTGCTTTTTGCTCAAAATGTTGCTTTTTTAAAAAGAAAATTATGAAACTTGCCCACATTCAGGTGTTGATAAAAAAAAAAAAAAAAAAAAAAAGAATGCATAGAATAAAAAGCAGAGGCTTTGTTCTTTTTTTATATATATATTGCATGTTCAGATATTCATTCAACATAATGTTCTGGGGGCCATGACAATTTTGTGAATATGATCGAAAATGCTGGCGTTCGCTGGCAACTTTTTAAAAATCCACAGAAAAAAGAAAAGAAAAAAAAGTAATGCACAGGGAAAAGCCATGACAAAGTCTCCATTGAACTCATTAATTCTACATTCACTTACTGCATGATTCAATCATCGTTCTGAATCCGATCTGGATGTAGCCTTTGACAAAAACTTGTTTTTCTCAGCTTTTTGCTCAAAATATAGCTTTTTTTTATCAAACTCACCCACATTCAAGTGTTGATAAAAAAAGAATGCATGAAGCTAGAAGAATGCTTTTTTTTTTTAAAGCAGAGGCTTTGTTCTTTCTTCTGACATATTGCATGTTCAGATATACAACAAAATATTCTGGGGGCCATGACATTTTTGTGAAAATGATCAAAAATGCTGTCGGTGGCTGGCAACTTTTTTTCAAAAACACTGACAGGAAAGAGTTAAAATTGAGATTAACATTAAGATGAATAAATGCTAGATAATAGAAATAGATTTCATTGTTAGTTCATGTTAACTAATGTATTTAAAGAATTTTGACAAATGAAACCTTACTGTAAAGTGTTACCATTAAATGTAACAATAACCCTGTTCATACAGTCAAACACTTCCTATGTTTACCGGTCAATCAGCTAATACGATGTTCTGGTTACTTGTTAGAATACTCATAATCCAGTCATTGCAGCCCATAAAGTGTTTAAAAAGTTTATTTTTGAACCCATCTTTCTTTGTGCAGCCTCAGGACTCTCATCTTTCTCCAAGGCCAAATCTCAGAGCTTTGACCCCTTCGCAGACCTGGGCAACCTGCCCTCAACACTACCTGGTATGTTTTTCTGTATTAAATGTCAGTGTTGACCCTTTATAAGACTACTTTGTCATATATCATATCATGTAACTAACACTGATTTGTGTTTAGGCTCGTCCAGCACTGGTTTCTCTGGTCCAGGTTATAAAGCGGCGCCCTCTGCTGGTGGCCCAAAGAACTCAAGTCAGCAGTGGCAGCAGAACCCTCGGCCCTCATCTGGCCCGAATAAACCCTGGATGCCTCTAAACTCAGCGTCCAGGCAGCAAACCCAGCCCTCCAAACCTGTTCCCCAACCGGCTAAACCAAACTACGTCCCCAGCTTCAGTGTGATCGGTGGCCGAGAAGAGAGGGGGATCCGTGGGCCGTCCTTTGGTAAGGCTTCTGAACAAATGCATGAAAGTTGCAATTTTGAAATTATGCCATTTCTAGTAATTGTTTGAGCAAAGAATATTCAATCTGTTTGTGCATGTTTCTGCAAAGTTACAAAGTCCATGGCAAAAGATGTGAATGCCTGAAACGCCTCGTTTGTAGTCCTGCCATTATTTCCGTGACTTAAGGCCCCGATATACTCATTAGGAAGTTCTTTTTTGTTCTTCGCTTAGGGATAAAAAGAAGTTTGAAATGCCTTAGCAGTGGTATAGAGGGTATGCTCTGACGTCTCTTTACCGCAGGAACACGCACCCTCAGCCAGACTGAGTGGTAAAAGAGCTGCTGCATGACCCGAAAATGCGAGTAAAACAAATGATAATCAGTCTAAACTAAAGGTTAGACTTGATAGTGTTCCTTACAACTCACCAAAGATCCAGTGATCCATGGATATTGAAATGCCACCAGGAATCGTGTTTCCTGACATTTATATGTGCCTGATTTCGACGCCAGGGAAATACATAAAGCAAATTTGCCTGTGAATACTTTATGTAAATACGATGTAGGTTGTTTCTGTGACAGCGGCGAGAAAGCATCTGATCATAATAGATCATAAAACAATGTCGCTTTCAATTAGAATAACAACTTCAGTTTCTACTATAAAGCAGGTCTCCAGTGTTTGTGGGCGTCTGACCTCCATGGACTGAACCGGAGAGATGAACTGGAAAAGATTTCCAAGTCAAAGAAGGCGGAGCCTCAGAGCCACACCTATCTATTACATAATTGCCACAGAGCAATGGTAGTTTGAAGGTGTTTACCAGCTAGACTAGAGCGAACTTTTCAAAAAATTTGGCCTGATTTTGTTCAAAATGATGGCAAACCATAGTTTATTCTTCAATTTCACTTGAAATATATAAGGCTCTTTAGCTACATCACCTTGTTATTTGCATAAAACTTGCCTTCTCGCTGCTTTGGACCGCACTTGTGATTTTTGCTATCGTTATTGATTTTCGATTTCGATTTTGGCTTTCAACGATAATGAAATCGAGGTAAAGTAATTATTACACCACTGCCACATTCTGTCCAGCGCACCTTCCTTTCCTTCACAGCGATGCGCTTTCGTTCCTCCCTAAAAGCCCAAACTTAGCATCCAAATCAGCCGAATAAGTGAGTGTGGTAAAATACAGTGTAGTGTTGCTAAACAGCGGGACGTGTTTGATATTAAACAGTGTTGATAAAACCGCATTAAGCCTCAAAAGAGACACTTGTTCCCCAGGAGGCGTTCTCGAGTCAGAGCCGAACGTGGAGAAGCTAATGGACTTCAGATACGAGCCTAAACACACACACACATTTTTGGAGAGTATTCACAAAACACTGTGGTTGATGTCTTAAGTAAATGTACACAGGAAGATTTAATTTGAATCGTTGAGCTATATATGCATAAAAAAGACAAGTAAACAGTAAGTAATAAAAGAACAACAAATAAACAAATTGCAAACAATAGCACAAATAAATAAAAATAAATATAAAGAGGCTGATAAAATAAACATGGCTTTACGTTTTTCAGGTGGGTCTAACAGTGTATTCAGGAGAAAAAAATACCACAGAAATGAAAGTCATCTAATGTAAAATAAGTAAGGGTTAATGCCCGACGAGGTGTCCATTGTCAGGTATTAATGGACGATGGCGAGGCGTGAACCGTCCGACGGTTAAGTGTAAGTCCATTAATACCTGGCAATGGACACCTCGTCGGGCATTAATCCGCTTATTCCATGGTCACTTGCCAAATAACACATTTTTAAAACATTAGTTTATATTTTAATTCGTTTTTCAATCGAAATCTAAAGTTTTTACAAACAATAACTTGGTTTCCCTGGTTACGCCTGACGGTTTATTTAGCAACCAGAGATATTTATAGTCCGCTCAGCTCATAGAACCCTTCAGTTTACTGCCTGTTGCTATGGTTACTCACAGCTGATGTAGCCAGCGCATTTATTTATTAATTTCGAACGGTAAACAGTCAGTTTCACCAGAACTCCTTTACTAGGTGTCCTCTATCACTTTTTAATGGACACCCCGCAGCCAATCAGAATCGAGTATTCACCCAGACCATAGTATAACAATGGATAGTTTTCATTTCATACAGATTAATGCTTAGAATTAAAGTTAAAAGTTATTCAGTCTAGAGCAGCGAGTCATTTTTTGTCTTTTGCAGCAGGTTTATTAGGCTGCCGTCACTTTAAGAGCGTGCGCACGGATCCAATATACTGTTACACAACATGCGTTTTCTCTAACTAGTTACATTCCAAAACTGACTGTATTTTAATGAATACTTTTTGGCATTTTTACATAATTTTGTATGTATTTGACCGTTTAAGCGCAATAAGCCACGAAAAAGAAGTCAAGTTTGTACTCGAGAGCTGCTTGAGAGACGGCTTTATGAGAGAGATCTTATATAGATCATGATGATACTCAGAGAGTACGTGATTTCGGATGCAGCGAGAGCGTTTCATGCAGAGAGTGACGTGAGCAATAATTGCCATGGGCGATTTGGAGCGTTTATGATGCACTAATACATTTCATAAATGTGTTGTGGTTGTTATTGTCTGCTTTTGTTGTACAGACTGTTTCTGTCCTTTAGGTCCGAAGCCCAAAGTGAAAGAAGACGACTTTGAGGATCTTCTGTCCACACAAGGTTTTGGCTCCAAACCTGACAGGAAGACGCCCAGAACTATTGCTGAGATGAGGAAGCAGGAGCTGTCTAAAGACATGGACCCTCTCAAACTTCAGGTACAGATGAGCGTTTAGCAGTTTCTCAAGAACATATTTCCTGGTGGATGTGGTTTGGGCTTGATGATGATGTTTGTACGTTAGATCTTAGATTGGATCGAGGGGAAGGAGCGTAACATCAGGGCTCTGCTCTCCACACTGCACACGGTCCTGTGGGAAGGAGAAACCCGCTGGAAGCCCATCAACATGGCGGATCTAGTCACACCTGACCAGGTGAAGAGGGTCTACAGGAAGGCTGTGCTTGTTGTGCACCCAGACAAGGTATGAGATGTTTACATAACAGCAATGCTCAAAAAGCAAGAAAGTATGAGAAAGTGTTTCATTTTTTTCATCAAAATGTATAAACTTGGTCTCTGAAAAAAAAAAAATCTGCTGACAGAGATAATGCTATACGGGCGGAGAAAATCTTTTTAAAGGAACACGCCAACTTTTTGGGACTTTAGCTTATTCACCGTATCCCCCAGAGTTAGATAAGTCCATACATACCCTTCTCATCTCTGTGCGTGCCGTAACTCTGTCTGACGCACCCACCACTAGCCTAGCTTAGCACAAAGACTGGAGGTAAATGGCTCCAGCTAGCATACTGCTTCCAATAAGTGACAAAATAACACCAACATTTTCCTATTTACATGTTGTGATTTGTATAGTCACAGCGTGTACAAATAACAAGGTCACAAATAATAGTGTCAGTGCAGTCATATCAATAATATTTCTGAATATTAAGTGTCTCCTTCAATTTAAATGTTTTATTTATTGCCTGGATGGATGCATTTTAATTATTTGTTTGTTTTTTAATTTATTGTTTTTCTTATTGTTTATTTAGTTTAAAATAATTTGTTTTTTTAAGCAATACTTTGATTATTATTATTATTATTAAGCATTATATGAATAATTTGTTTGGATAAACATTTTTGACAGTAATACAAATATAAATGTATATGAATACAAGTATTATTTTCATTTCATTTTAGACATGATCATTTGGGGGCGGGGTTTGTCAAGAAAATAATAATTAAAGAAATATGTTAATTATAGTTAATGTGTTAAGCAATATAATAATTGCAAATCTTAATTAATAATAATAAAAGTATTGTTTTCATTTCAGACATGACCATTTGTCAAGTGTTTTATGTTTTTTGTCAAGAAAATAATAATGAAAGCAATATGTTAATTATAATTAATATACTAAGCAGTATATTTTTAATCAGTAATACAAATCTGAATTAATATTAATAAAAGTAACAGTTTTATTCTGCATATTTCGAGTTTCGCTCTTAAACTGTTGACTGGAAGCAGTTTGAAGTTGCTTATTTTGATTAACAATTATGAAGGTAAAAAAAAACAAAACATGTTTTAAAGGATTAATCGTTCACTATAAATCCAGTTATCTGCATTAAGAAAATAAAGTCAATTTTGATTTGATTCTTACTTGATTCTCTCTCTCCGGTCTTCAGGCCACAGGTCAGCCGTACGAGCAGTACGCTAAAATGATCTTCATGGAGCTGAGCGACGCCTGGTCCGAGTTTGAGAACCATGGATCCAAAGCCCTGTTCTGAACACGCTCAGTGAGCGTCTCCCCTACAGGCACAGCGCTCTCTCTCTCTCCACACACACACACACACACACACACACACACACACACACACGCGCTGAGAGAGAGGCTGGCTGTGGAACAGATCAATCACAGGAAGAAAACAGACCTCTTATGTTTGAGGAACGGACAGATCTCTTCCTGAACTACCACACACTCTCCTGAGTGAAACCTGTAGCGTTGGAGTTCTCCTCCTTCAAAAGGGGACCGTGCTAGCATCCTTTTGGCAAACACACTAACACACACACACACACACACACACCTGAGACTACAGTCTGTGTCTTGCACTTCAAAAGAGCTTGAAAACTGATGGTTTCTGGGATGAAGACCGACATGATTATCGCTGATCTATTTTATGCCATTCTATGCATCACACTTTTGTCATTCTTTTGTTTTCACCTTTTTGTTTTTCAATCAGTGTGGTTTGTCGATTAACTGATGTAAATATTCATTCGACTCCTGTGTGTGTGTGTGTGTGTGTGTGTGTGTGTGTGTGTGTGTGTGTGTGTGAGGGTGGATCGTGTTCATGTGAAGCGAAAGCAGAGGTTTTGATGTCTCTGTTGGACTTTTCATCACTTTCACTTCAGTTTCATCATGTTTTCACTGATCTCAAGTGTTACTTCTCTCCAGGCGCCTCGTTGGAAGGTGTTGTTTGTGTATTTGTAGGTTCAGGGCTCATTTTCTGCAGGTATTCCAGTGACCGAGAAGATACTTAACTTCAACAAAACCTCTGAGCTCTCCATACATTGTTTTTTTTTTTGTTTTTTTTATCTCAACAAGGACCAATCAGAAATGTCTGTCTTATTTATTGTTTTGAAAGCTGTACATGGCTAATGGATGGATATAAAAAGGACTAAAATATCAAATTTATTGTAAACGATGAAACAAGCTGAGCATTTTGCAAAACTAAAATCATTCCAAAGCATCTACTAATATGAATGTGCTTTTTAAGATTATTGCTGGCAATTTGGAATGTAATTGTCTTTATTTTTTTTGTATTCCTTGTACTATTATCCTATTTTCAATGTGTTAGCAAGTCTTCACAATATTTTATTTGATGTTTCCACATCCTCTTAATAATGACACTAGAAAGTTCGCACCAATCCCTCGGGGTCATCAGGCCAAATTCAGATGTACCCATATCCAAATGTTTAAAAAAAAAAAAAGTAAAAAACTTATTAGACAATGATGTTAGGGTGGAAATTAATTAGTGTTGTTTTTATAAATATAGCTTCCAATATTTTTGTTATAGAAAAATCTGAGGACTGGAAGAAAATGCTCTATGATTTAGACTGGGACCTTCTGAGATTGTCCATGTACGAGACTTGCAACACAAGAGGCGATACAGTCGGACTGAACAAAACCGAATCCTTCCATCTGTTACTGGGGTTTGCGGCTGCTGTAAAGAGGACTGATTGGCTGGTTCAGATTGTCGGTTCGTTTTGTGTGATTTTTGGAAACGTTTCAACTTATTCACCCTCCACCAAAGTCATAAATGGTCATAAATGTTTCAAACTGGGGCGTTTCTGTTCAAAATCTGTACTGGTTGTGTTTAACAGGTTCTGAATTAAATGAATGACTTTGTTCAGTCTAAATAAATGTCCTTATACTTATGGGTAAGATAAGTATATATTCGCAGAATAAGAATATGTAAGAAAATAAACAATGCTGCTGTATTTTGGTGGAGAGTGAATTATTATTATTTTTTATAATGTCACAAGTTTTCTTTCTCAGCTTTCCTTTGGATATAAAACTACTGTTTCTCACCAGATGCCTCCTGCAATGGAGAACAAAATCATAACACCACGGTCTTAAAATATATTTTTGTCTTTATTTTCTTTTGACCAATAAACCATAATCATGGTTTTGGGTTTAGATTGTCTTTTATTTAATTTTTTTAAGCATTAGTCTGTATGTCACCTAATGATACAAATGTAAGTATTTACACAAGTCAAATTCCTGTGAGAGAATTTACATCAAGTATGGCAATACGATATGTATTTTATGAATACAGTTGAATGTATGCAGAATTGTGCACATCATGCACGTTGTCTAAATGCATGAATTATATTTCAATATATATTTACCTCAGTTGATCAGTTTAAACATTTGCCATTGATTTTAAAGTATGCAGCCCTAGTACACGGTGTGGTCTCAGGTTCACGCAGCATCACACGTCATTTGCGTCAGAATGCGCAGATCTGTGACATCATCATCATCATTGACCACAGTGCTCTTATTATGAAATTTACATAATTAAAACATCAAATCGATTTAATCCACTTAACTATTGCAAAATTATAATAAAATTTCAAATGTATAACCCACTACATACAGAATAATTTTAATCAAGCTTGGGTGAACGAATTACCCATTCTAGCAGTTGCGCTACAAGTCTATCAATACTACACATCCAAAATGGACTAGCGTTAAATATAAGACCATCATCCATGCAGGAAATCTCTTGATCACCAAACCTGCTCTAATCATCTCGGGTTTAACCGATCATATAAGGAAAACTGACAGGATCACATTAAGAGTTCGCTTGCTTGTTGATGGTCGACTGGTTGTTCGCGATGTGTGAAGTAAACTACTAAAGCAGGCATTAGGCCTTTAAATAAAATAAAAGTCCCTTTGCAACGATTTACAACGACCACTAGGGGGCAGCCACGTGTTACTTACTGATGAATGCAGAGTTAACAGAACGAGAGCGTATTGTTTTTCCTCTTCATCGTTCTAAATATAAATGTCCTAATGTTTAAAAACGTATATATTCTGATTTATATCCATTTATATCACAGTCATGTAGCAGTCAGTTTATTTTATCCAGTGACTTACAATTTAAATGAAAAATAAGTGCAAGACCGAACAATATTAGCGCTACAATATTGAATTTCAAGAGTAAACCACAGTACACACGCAAACAGCTTGTTTTATTTGTAAAATACTTAATTCAATGTATTGATCATATTGATTTGGTATAGTGCTTTTTAAAATATAGCACATTCCAAAATGTAAAAGGTGGGGATTATAATTATGATTATAATTAAGTATTACAGCATTCTAGTTTAGTATTGTGAGATGAGAGGCCATCCAAAGTTGAGTGATGTGGCAGGGCTGAACGTAAACTTATTTTGCACATAGCACTGGTGCTACAGAGGTTTAAAGTTCTGAAAGTACAGAGGTTAAAAATTTTTTTTTAGACAAACTTTTTATTTATTTGCTAAAAATGGAAAAGTGCAGAAACATAACACCTCTTGCACATCAAAGTTGAACAGATCTGTGGGCAGACATCACTAAATAAAAACTCTTGTTTGCAAACTAGCACTAACCCATGACACTCCTCTATGAGATTAATACTGTCAACAGTTGCATCTTTTCTTTAGTTTAGTGCATAGTGTGTGTGTGTGTGTGTGTGTGTGTGTGTGTGTGTGTGTGTGTGTGTGTGTGTGTGTGTGTGTGTGTGTGTGTGTGTGTGTGTGTGTGTGTGTGTGTCACAGATCTAGCATGTCTGCTGGCCACTCCACTGGACAAAATGACTCAAGTCAATGCAGGGGACACGAGTTTTAATCACACAATAGACTACAGCTACCAAGTATAATAGCAGTGCGCCATCAATCTCACACGTAAACAAGCACTATCACTTCACACTATTAAGCGGCTGTGTTATGAACATGCAAAACTGTATCGCACGCGTGCTACAGTGGTACATTTATTCATCGCACAGACCAATTTTTTCGACATGTATGTCGCACTGTACAGCCCTGTGTGGTGATGAGGAACATCCTATTGACAGCTGAAGTTATAGGTTGATAGGATATGTTTGAGCTACTGGACCTCAAAAAAGACCATTGTGTGGGTGGAGACACAATGTTTAGTGCAATAAGGCTTTAAATTTAAAAATAAAAAATAAAAAAAAGGTCACTCTTTTTTGCTTTTCTGCTTTGATCTAAAACAGCAACGCATTATGAAGAATTTGCACAATTTAAAGAAGACGTAGAGAACTAGAGTCAGGATAGTGAAAAGAAAAGCGAACACATCCAGACAGTGGTACTGGTACCAGGTAAGGTTGTGTGCTTCTACACGCAGGTGTTTAGCGCCTTTATTGCGCATGACGAACTCAATCCAGAACACAGACTCATCCAAAGGCTTCATTGGTCGGTCGTGATGAATCCTGGACAGACGCGTTGCATTCTCTTTATACCTGCAGAGATGAAGACAAATAATGTAATGTGTCTGTGTATACTGTGTCTGTGTAGTGCAATGGAGAACATAGACTGACAAGAGTCAGATATGATATGAGTGACTCACGAGGGGTCGTTAATGACGGCATTGAGTCCATCCACCAGCTCTTGTGGCTGCATGGTCTTTATATTGTCTATAACAACAGCAGCACCCTTGGCCTTCATATGAGCTAAATTATCTGGCTGGTCACCAAACATGGGGATCCCGACCATTGGAACAGCATGATATATGGCCTCATATATGCCATTAGTGCCTCCATGAGTGATAAATGCTCTGGTTTTGGGATGGCCTGAATCAGGAGGATAAATATGGATATGAATATGGATAAACAAACAATGAAAAAGCAAAAGTTGTTGGGACAAACTCCAAATTACACAACCAGACTCAAAAAGAACAATTTAGACAACTCAAATAATAAATTGGTGTATAGCCTACTGAATAATTAACGTAAGGGCTCCCATTGTTACTTTTAATGTTTTTTTGTTTTTTTTTAAGAAGGAATGACTATTTAAAAATAAAAAAGTCGCATACAATCACAAATTACAGTGGGTACGGAAAGTATTCAGACCCCCTTAAATTTTTCACTCTTTGTTATATTGCAGCCATTTGCTAAAATCATTTAAGTTCTTTTTTTTTTCCTCATTATTGTACACACAGCACCCCATATTGACAGAAAAACACAGAATTGTTGACATTTTTGCACATTTATTAAAAAAGAAAAACTGAAATATCACATGGTCCTAAGTATTCAGACCCTTTGCTGTGACACTCATATATTTAACTCAGGTGCTGTCCATTTCTTCTGATCATCCTTGAGATGGTTCTACACCTTGATTTGAGTCCAGCTGTGTTTGATCATACTGATTGGACTTGATTAGGAAAGCCACACACCTGTCTATATAAGACCTTACAGCTCACAGTGCATGTCAGAGCAAATGAGAATCATGAGGTCAAAGGAACTGCCTGAAGAGCTCAGAGACAGAATTGTGGCAAGGCACAGATCTGGCCAAGGTTACAAAAAAATGTCTGCTGCACTTAAGGTTCCTAAGAGCACAGTGGCCTCCATAATCCTTAAATGGAAGACGTTTGGGACGACCAGAACCCTTCCTAGAGCTGGCCGTCTGGCCAAACTGAGCTATCGGGGGAGAAGAGCCTTGGTGAGAGAGGTAAAGAAGAACCCAAAGATCACTGTGGCTGAGCTCCAGAGATGCAGTCGGGAGATGGGAGAAAGTTGTAGTAAGTCAACCATCACTGCAGCCATCCACCATTCGGGGCTTTATGGCAGAGTGGCCCGACGGAAGCCTCTCCTCAGTGCAAGACACATGAAAGCACACCTGAAGGACTCCAAGATGGTGATAAATAAGATTCTCTGGTCTGATGAGACCAAGATAGAACTTTTTGGCCTTAATTCTAAGCGGTATGTGTGGAGAAAACCAGGCACTGCTCATCACCTGTCCAATACAGTCTCAACAGTGAAGCATGGTGGTGGCAGCATCATGCTGTGGGGGTGTTTTTCAGCTGCAGGGACAGGACGACTGGTTGCAATCGAGGGAAAGATGAATGCGGCCAAGTACAGGGATATCCTGGACGAAAACCTTCTCCAGAGTGCTCTGGACCTCAGACTGGGCCGAAGGTTCACCTTCCAACAAGACAATGACCCTAAGCACACAGCTAAAATAACGAAAGAGTGGCTTCACAACAACTCTGTGACTGTTGTTGAATGGCACAGCCAGAGCCCTGACTTAAACACAATTGAGCATCTCTGGAGAGACCTGAAAATGGCTGTCCACCAACGTTTACCATCCAACCTGACAGAACTGGAGAGGATCTGCAAGGAGGAATGGCAGAGGATACCCAAATCCAGGTGTGAAAAACTTGTTGCATCTTTCCCAAAAAGATACTTAGGACCATGTGATATTTCAGTTTTTCTTTTTTAATAAATGTGCAAAAATGTCAACAATTCTGTGTTTTTCTGTCAATATGGGGTGCTGTGTGTACAATAATGAGGGGAAAAAATGAACTTAAATGATTTTAGCAAATGGCTGCAATATAACAAAGAGTGAAAAATTTAAGGGGGTCTGAATACTTTCCGTACCCACTGTATAATACAAACCCAATAAATCATTCTGCGGGATCCACTTATAGGTTCTGGTGTTTTCACCAAGAGTATCTGGCTTCTCTCCACCGTATCGCCATAAGACCTGCAACACACACACGTGCAGAACCACACACTCAACTGATCAGTGATGATGACAGAGAGATTATAAAGAAACAATACCTGAGTAAATGTGAATATTCACATTGAATTGTGAAAAATTTAAATACATTCCCTCATTCCAATCACATAGAGAAGCAGTGCTTGTGTGTTCATGATATTTGGGTGTTAAGGGTGTAAGAACGGTCAGTTACCTTCTGTGGGATCTGGGCCAGTGCAGAGGCGATCCTGTTGGTCATCTCTTTGGGAATTTTGTCTATCAAAGATCCCAGAGTGAAGACCACAATCCCATCATCCCCTGAGCTCTGTACAAACTCCTCCATGTCCTACACAAAAAACATCATTAACTTGTGCTGTGAAAAAGTGAAATTTGTACATATATTTCTACAATTCACCGCAGTTTCCGGGTAAAATAATGGTGCTTAAAGCAATTGTTTTTCCTCACAAATTTCAGGCAAACAACAACAAATGACTTTGGAGTCATTTCTTTTTAGTAAATCAAAAACATACAGCGCTACCAGTGTAGTCTGATTTCTTATGAACCGGTTCTTTTAATGTATAGATTAGAAATATTCAGTTTACTTGAACTGTCATCATTTGACTCGCTGAACTGCAAGTTATTTTCTAAACTCCTCTTGGACTCATGATTCAAATCATGTGGACCCTGTTTGTTTTAAGAAATTCAGATCTCCTATCTTAACAGCAAATGAGGTAGAATCTTTAAAAAGACAGATGCACCTTGGGTAAAGGCTTGGCAGGGGTACAGTGAAGCCCTCCAATGTATTTGAAGTTGGGCAGGAATGGCCGTGGAAACTCAAAATCCCAGTAGGTTCGGATCAACCAGATATCAGCTTTACCCATCATCTCACAATAGGAAGTGGGCCGTCCTGAAATGAGGAGTGCTTAATAGCTTTACACAAAAGTTTTCAGACACTGTGTATTTAAGACATGCTTCACACATCTTGCAGCAGAAAAATTAAAGTATGACAGACATCATGACAAAACTGATTTGTTGATGGCACAAGAAGTACTAAACCCTTAATTTGGTGACTATCAGCATGACTACATGGAAATGTGTCCCTTACATTCTTTACATGCAAGATGTGATGATGGCAAATGTATGCACTGTGGACTGATAACTATATCTAATACACTCACCTAAAGGATTATTAGGAACACCATACTAATACTGTGTTTGACCCCTTTTCGCCTTCAGAACTGCCTTAATTCTACGTGGCATTGATTCAACAAGGTGCTGAAAGCATTCTTTAGAAATATTGGCCCATATTGATAGGATAGCATCTTGCAGTTGATGGAGATTTGTGGGATGCACATCCAGGGCACGAAGCTCCCGTTCCACCACATCCCAAAGATGCTCTGTTGGGTTGAGATCTGGTGACTGTGGGGACCATTTTAGTACAGTGAACTCATTGTCATGTTCAAGAAACCAATTTGAAATGATTCGAGCTTTGTGACATGGTGCATTATCCTGCTGGAAGTAGCCATCAGAGGATGGGTACATGGTGGTCATAAAGGGATGGACATGGTCAGAAACAATGCTCAGGTAGGCCGTGGCATTTAAACGATGCCCAATTGGCACTAAGGGGCCTAAAGTGTGCCAAGAAACCACCCCCACACCATTACACCACCACCACCAGCCTGCACAGTGGTAACAAGGCATGATGGATCCATGTTCTCATTCTGTTTACGCCAAATTCTGACTCTACCATCTGAATGTCTCAACAGAAATCGAGACTCATCAGACCAGGCAACATTTTTCCAGTCTTCAACTGTCCAATTTTTGTGAGCTCGTGCAAATTGTAGCCTCTTTTTCCTATTTGTAGTGGAGATGAGTGGTACCTGGTGGGGTCTTCTGCTGTTGTAGCCCATCCGCCTCAAGGTTGTGCGTGTTGTGGCTTCACAAATGCTTTGCTGCATACCTCGGTTGTAACCAGTGGTTATTTCAGTCAAAGTTGCTCTTCTATCAGCTTGAATCAGTCGGCCCATTCTCCTCTGACCTCTAGCATCAACAAGGCATTTTCGCCCACAGGACTGCCGCATACTGGATGTTTTTCCCTTTTCACACCATTCTTTGTAAACCCTAGAAATGGTTGTGCGTGAAAATCCCAGTAACTGAGCAGATTGTGAAATACTCAGACCGGCCCGTCTGGCACCAACAACCATGCCACGCTCAAAATTGCTTAAATCACCTTTCTTTCCCATTCTGACATTCAGTTTGGAGTTCAGGAGATTGTCTTGACCAGGACCACACCCCTAAATGCATTGAAGCAACTGCCATGTGATTGGTTGATTAGATAATTGCATAAATGAGAAATTTAACAGGTGTTCCTAATAATCCTTTAGGTGAGTGTAAGTCGCCTTCCTGTCAAACTTAAAATATTAAGTTTAGTCAACTTTAGTTTAGTTTAGTTAGGTTGGATATTTAATTTATGTCAACAAATTTTAAAGTTGTTATAACTAATCGCAGCAAAAAAAATGTACAGTGCAAGTCGCTTTGGATAAAAGCGTCTGCCAAATGCATAAATGTAAATATATAAATGTAAATATCTCTTTCAGAGAGTTTAAAGGAGTTCAATACAAGTTAAGCTCTATCAACATAATTTGCAACATCACCAACATGCCACATGTTGATTACCCTTGAAAATACCTTTCTTTAGCTCACCTAAATATTCAGTGTAATAGTTGTCAATTTTTTTCCAAGCAACAATGGCAAAAGCATCTTGAGAAAGGTAGAACAGCATATTGAGGATTCGCTCGGTAAAGCTCATCTTGTCTGTGAGTTTACTCATGGCTCCAGGAACAAATGATGGTGGAGCTGGTATCTGACCACACAACCGCTCTACAACATGAGCCAAGGAGAATCGGAAAGTGTAAACCAAGGGAATGTCCAGCTTTTCAGCCACAATATCGCTGCACTGGTAGAGCGGATCTGACAAAACAACATCAAACTTTCCATTCCGCAATTTGTCCATCAACTTCGGAGATTTCAGAATGCCATCACAGTGTGCCAGAGACATAGCCTGATGTTTGGACGCAAAGTCGTAAAATTTTATTTGAATCTGCAGCAAGTTTAGCTGATCCATCTCATACACTGAGAAATGCAGAAACTCATCAATGAAGTTTCGCATCTCCTTTGCATCCATGGACACGTTAAAGGGCTGGTAGGAGAAGCGATCCGATTCTTCAGCTTTCATGTAGAGAGAGGCATCTGGCACCAGCACTGTGACATGATGTCCCCTGTCAATCAATGCTTCCAACACAATCTTCAGATTGATCCAGTGACTGCCCTCAGTATACCAAACTAAAATATTCCCACACTTTCCAGTTCCAAATACAGAGAGCAGAGAAAGAAAACAGACTATGAGTCTCATGATTGCCACTGATAAGATTGTGAGATCTTTAGTCTCTTGCCTTCATGTGCTGGACTGTCTGGTATAATTATTAACATAGTAGATTTTAACAAGTCAGGAATCATAAATCAACAGGGTAAAAGGTAGAGGCTAAAGTGTAAAGCAGATAAAGCAGATTCATTCACGTAGCTTTAAAGGGGTCATGAACTGAGAAATCAAAATTTCCTTGAGCTTTTGACATTTAAGAGGTCATCATACTATATCCTGTAAGTTTGAGAACTGAAAACGTCCTTGTTAGTCCAAAAACAGGTTTTATTGTAACCAAGCTCAGCGAACGACTCATTGTGGAATGTGCCTCTTTATGACATAATGGTGCAACGAAAGACGCCTTGGTGGGAAAAAAAACACGCCTACTTCATTATTGCAACTTTGGCCCCGCCCACCGGCGTGTTAGTAAGATGTAGGATCACTCCACTAAAACAACATCACCTTCCAAAGGATCCTAATGCTAGGATTGTGCTTATTTATTAAGGATTGTGCCATAAATGTGAAAGTGTGTTTCGTCGGGCCGGGGAAGAGCGACAAGGTAAACAAGGAATCAGGAAAAGACTATGTTTTTCTAAACTTGCATGTATAATTATGAAACAATCTTTCACTACTTGAAAGATCATGTCAACATATTCACAAATTAACTAAACATTTCTGACAAGAAATCAAGGTAACACTGTAATATTACAGTCCTTATTACACGTTACATGTAGTTACTATAGAAATAACTATAAATTTGTGCATAATTACATGCAACTAACCCTCAACCAAAACCTAACCCTTTAGTAAGTACACGTATAATTATTATTACTCTGTTCTTAAGTGTATAATTACACTGTAACACGGATGCCTTAAAATAAATTGTAACTGAAATTGATTAGGTACTGAAGCCCTGAACCGCAATGTAAAAAAAATAAAATTCTGTAAAAAAATTAAAATAAAATGCTATCATTTCGAGATTAAAGTCGAAATATTTCGAGATTAAAGTCGAAATATTTCGAGATTAAAGTCGAAATGTTTCGAGAATCAAGTCGAAATGTTTCGAGATTAAAGTTGAGATTAATTCCTCTATGAGACTAATACTGTCAACAGTTGCATCTTTTCTTTAGTTTAGTGCATAGTGTGTGTGTGTGTGTGTGTGTGTGTGTGTGTGTGTGTGTGTGTCACAGATCTAGCATGTCTGCTGGCCACTCCACTGGACAAAATGACTCAAGTCAATGCAGGGGACACGAGTTTTAATCACACAATAGACTACAGCTACCAAGTATAATAGCAGTGCGCCATCAATCTCACACGTAAACAAGCACTATCACTTCACACTATTAAGCGGCTGTGTTATGAACATGCAAAACTGTATCGCACGCGTGCTACAGTGGTACATTTATTCATCGCACAGACCAATTTTTTCGACATGTATGTCGCACTGTACAGCCCTGTGTGGTGATGAGGAACATCTTATTGACAGCTGAAGTTATAGGTGCAGAGTTGATAGGATATTTTTGAGCTACTGGACCTCAAAAAGACCATTGTGTGGGTGGAGACACAATGTTTAGTGCAATAAGGCTTAAAAAAAATAAAATAAAATAAATAATCACTCTTTTTTGCTTTTCTGCTTTGATCTAAAACAGCAACGCATTATGAAGAATTTGCTCAATTTAAAGAAGACGTAGAGAACTAGAGTCAGGATAGTGAAAAGAAAAGCGAACACATCCAGACAGTGGTACTGGTACCAGGTAAGGTTGTGTGCTTCTACACGCAGGTGTTTAGCGCCTTTATTGCGCATGACGAACTCAATCCAGAACACAGACTCATCCAAAGGCTTCATTGGTCGGTCGTGATGAATCCTGGACAGACGCGTTGCATTCTCTTTATACCTGCAGAGATGAAGACAAATAATGTAATGTGTCTGTGTATACTGTGTCTGTGTAGTGCAATGGAGAACATAGACTGACAAGAGTCAGATATGATATGAGTGACTCACGAGGGGTCGTTAATGACGGCATTGAGTCCATCCACCAGCTCTTGTGGCTGCATGGTCTTTATATTGTCTATAACAACAGCAGCACCCTTGGCCTTCATATGAACTAAATTATCTGGCTGGTCACCAAACATGGGGATCCCGACCATTGGAACAGCATGATATATGGCCTCATATATGCCATTAGTGCCTCCATGAGTGATAAATGCTCTGGTTTTGGGATGGCCTGAATCAGGAGACAAATATGGATAAACAAACAATGACAAAGCAAAAGTTGTTGGGACAAACTCCAAATTACACAACCAGACTCAAAAAGAAATATTTAGACAACTCAAATAATAAATTGTTGTATAACCTACTGAATAATTAACGTAAGGGCTCCCATTGTTACCTTTAATGTATTTTTTTATTATATTTTTTAAGAAGGAACAACTATTTAAAAAAAAAAAAAAGTCGCATACAATTACAAATTATAATACAAACCCAATAAATCATTCTGCGGGATCCACTTATAGGTTCTGGTGTTTTCACCAAGAGTATCTGGCTTCTCTCCACCGTATCGCCATAAGACCTGCAACACACACACGTGCAGAACCACACACTCAACTGATCAAGTGAGATTATAAAGAAACAATACCTGAGTAAATGTGAATATTCACATTGAATTGTGAAAAATTGAACTACTTTCCCTCATTCCAATCAGATAGAGAAGCAGTGCTTGTGTGTTCATGATATTTGGGTGTCAAGTGTGTAAGAACGGTCAGTTACCTTCTGTGGGATCTGGGCCAGTGCAGAGGCGATCCTGTTGGTCATCTCTTTGGGAATTTTGTCTATCAAGGACCCTAGAGTGAAGACCACAATCCCATCATCCCCTGAGCTCTGTACAAACTCCTCCATGTCCTACACAAAAAACATCATTAACTTGTGCTGTGAAAAAGTGACATTTTTACATATATTTCTACAATTCACCGCAGTTTCCGGGTAAAATAATGGTGCTAAAAGCAATTGTTTTTCCTCACAAATTTCAGGCAAACAACAACAAATGACTTGAGTCATTTCTTTTTAGTAAATCAAAAACATACAGCGCTACCAGTGTAGTTTGATTACTTCCTATGAACCGGTTCTTTTAATGTATAGATTAGAAATATTCAGTTTACTTGAACAGAATCCATTCAGACTGGTCAACGAGTCATCATTTGACTCGCTGAACTGCAAGTTATTTTCTAAACTCCTCTTGGACTTATGATTCAAATGATGCGGACCCTTTTTGTTTTAAGAAATTCAGATCTCCTATCTTCTTAACAGCAAATGAGGTAGAATCTTTAAAAAGACAGATGCACCTTGGGTAAAGGCTTGGCAGGGGTGCAGTGAAGCCCTCCAATGTATTTGAAGTTGGGCAGGAATGGCCGTGGAAACTCAAAATCCCAGTAGGTTCGGATCAACCAGATATCAGCTTTACCCATCATCTCACAATAGGAAGTGGGCCGTCCTGAAATGAAAGATTTAAAAAAACAAAATTAGCTTTTATTTGACGTACAATCATTTTTTCCCCTCCAGCTTATTCAACTCACCCAAATATTCCGTGTAATAGCTGTCCGTTTTTTTCCACAGACTAATGGCCAAAGCATCTTGAGAAAGGTAGAACAGCATATTGAGGATTCGCTCGGTAAAGCTCATCTTGTCTGTGAGTTTACTCATGGCTCCAGGAACAAATGATGGTGGAGCTGGGATCTGACCACACAACCGCTCTACAACATGAGCGATGGAGAATCGGAACGTGTAAACCAAGGGAATGTCCAGCTTTTCAGCCACAATATCGCTGCACTGGTAGAGCGGATCTGACAAAACAACATCAAACTTTCCATTCCGCAATTTGTCCATCAACTTCGGAGATTTCAGAATGCCGTCACAGTGTGCCAGAGACATAGCCTGATGTTTGGACCCAAAGTCGTAAAATTTTATTAGAATCTGCAGAAAGTTTAGCTGATCCATCTCATACACTGAGAAATGCAGAAACTCATCAATGAAGTTTCGCATCTCCTTTACATCCATGGACACGTTAAAGGGCTGGTAGGAGAAGCGATCCGATTCTTCAGCTTTCATGTAGAGAGAGGCATCTGGCACCAGCACTGTGACATGATGTCCCCTGTCAATCAATGCTTCCAACACAATCTTCAGATTGATCCAGTGACTGCCCTCAGTATACCAAACTAAAATATTCCCACACTTTCCAGTTCCAAATACAGAGAGCAGAGAAAGAAAACAGACTATGAGTCTCATGATTGCCACTGATAAGATTGTGAGATCTTTAGTCTCTTGCCTTCATGTGCTGGACTGTCTGGTATAATTATTAACATAGTAGATTTTAACAAGTCAGGAATCATAAATCAACAGGGTAAAAGGTAGAGGCTAAAGTGTAAAGCAGATAAAGCAGATTCATTCACGTAGCTTTAAACAGGTCATGAACTGAGAAATCAAAATGTCCTTGAGCTTTTGACATTTAAGAGGTCATCATACTATAAGAATATCCTGTAAGTTTGAGAAATGAAAACGTCCTTGTTAGTCCAAAAACTGGTTTTATTGTAACCAAGCTCAGCGAACGACTCATTGTGGAATGTGCCTCTTTATAACATAATGGTGCAACGAAAGACGCCTTGGTGGGGAAAAAAACACGCCTACTTCATTATTGCAACTTTGGCCCCGCCCACCGGCGTGTTAGTAAAATGTAGGATCACTCCACTAAAACAACATCACCTTCCAAAGGATCCTAATGCTAGGATTGTGCTTATTTATTAAGGATTGTGCCATAAATGTGAAAGTGTGTTTCGTCGGACTGGGGAAGAGCGACAAGGTAAACAAGTTTTTCTAATATTGCATGTATAATTATGAAACAATCTTTCACTACTTGAAAGTTCATGTCAAACATATTCACAAATTAACTAAACATTTCTGACAAGAAATCAAGGTAACACTGTAATATTACAGTCCTTATTACACGTAGTTACTATAGTAATAACCATAAATTTGTGCATAATTACATGCAACTAACCCTCAACCAAAACCTAACCCTTTATTAAGTACACGTATAATTATTATTACTCTGTTCTTAAGTGTATAATTACACTGTAACACGGATGCCTTAAAATAAATTGTAACTGAAATTGATTAGGTACTGAAGCCCTGAACCGCAAAAAAAAATCTGAAAAAAAAAATAATTTATATCATTTCAAGATTAAAGTCTAAATATTTCGAGATTAAAGTTTAAATATTTCGAGATTAAAGTCTAAATATTTCGAGATTAAAGCCGAAATATTTCGAGATTAAAGCCGAAATGTTTCGAGAATAAAGTCTAAATGTTTCGAGATTAAAGTCTAAATGTTTCGAGATTAAAGTCTAAATGTTTCGAGATTAAAGTCTAAATGTTTTCGAGATTAAAGTCGAAATGTTTCGAGATTAAAGTCGAACACTTACGAGAATAAAGTCGTAATATTTTTTTTAAGTAAAGACCTGCGCTCGTGAAGTCGAACTGCTTCTGACATGGATCTAAACATAATAGTAGCTTTTTACTTTTATCTGGGCTTTCAACAAAAGGAAATTCTACAGGTGCTAATCTACCAACATGGCATTACCATTTGTCTTAGGACGTTACAAAATATACTGGGCCGGAATAGACTTTTACAGGCGAAAACACTTTTCAGACTGGATGGAGGTAGCCAGCTTTATATCTGAGGAAATAACGGGATCCGGCCAAATGATTGGATACAGAATGATGCACTTAAAATGTATCCAGAAAGGATTTACGGTGAAGAGGGAAACAGTGCGGTTACTGTTGAGTGTTCTCAACCCAGATGGCGTTGCGTATAGACGAGCACATCTAAAAGTATAAAAGTAAAAAGCTACTATTATGTTTAGATCCATGTCAGAAGCAGTTCGACTTCACGAGCGCAGGTCTTTACTAAAAAAAAAATATTACGACTTTATTCTCGAAACATTTCGACTTTAATCTCGAAACATTTCGACTTTAATCTCGAAACATTTCGACTTTATTCTCGAAACATTTCGAAATTATTCTCGAAACATTTCGAAATTATTCTCGAAACATTTAGACTTTATTCTCGAAATATTTCGACTTTAATCTCGAAATATTTCGACTTTAATCTCGAAATATTTCGACTTTAATCTCGAAAAAATTCGACTTTAATCTTGAAATGTTTCGACTTTATTCTCGAAACATTTCGAAATTATTCTCGAAACATTTAGACTTTATTCTCGAAATATTTCGACTTTAATCTCGAAAAAATTCGACTTTAATCTCGAAATGTTTCGAGAATAAAGTCGAAATGTTTCGAGATTAAAGTCGAAATGTTTCTAGAATAAAGTCAAAATGTTTCGAGAATAAAGTCGAAATATTTCGAGATTAAAGTCGAACACTTACGAGAATAAAGTCGTAATATTTTTTTTAAGTAAAGACCTGCGCTCGTGAAGTCGAACTGCTTCTGACATGGATCTAAACATAATAGTAGCTTTTTACTTTTATCTGGGCTTTCAACAAAAGGAAATTCTACAGGTGCTAATCTACCAACATGGCATTACCATTTGTCTTAGGACGTTACAAAATATACTGCGCCGGAATAGACTTTTACAGGCGAAAACACTTTTCAGACTGGATGGAGGTAGCCAGCTTTATATCTGAGGAAATAACGGGATCCGGCCAAATGATTGGATACAGAATGATGCACTTAAAATGTATCCAGAAAGGATTTACGGTGAAGAGGGAAACAGTGCGGTTACTGTTGAGTGTTCTCGACCCAGATGGCGTTGCGTATAGACGATCACATCTAAAAGTATAAAAGTAAAAAGCTACTATTATGTTTAGATCCATGTCAGAAGCAGTTCGACTTCACGAGCGCAGGTCTTTACAAAAAAAAAAATATTACGACTTTAATCTCGAAACATTTCGACTTTAATCTCGAAACATTTCGACTTTAATCTCGAAACATTTCGACTTTAATCTCGAAACATTTCGACTTTATTCTCGAAACATTTCGAAATTATTCTCGAAACATTTAGACTTTATTCTCGAAATATTTCGACTTTAATCTCGAAATATTTCGACTTTAATTTCGAAATATTTCGACTTTAATCTCGAAATATTTCGACTTTAATCTCGAAAAAATTCGAGATTAAAGTCGAAATGTTTCTAGAATAAAGTCAAAATGTTTCGAGAATAAAGTCGTAATATTTTTTTTTTAGTAAAGACCTGCGCTCGTGAAGCATTTTTTTTTTTGCGGTTCAGGGCTTCCGTAATTAGGTGTCATCATAGTAATATTTTACAAAAATATAGTTTGCTTAGTTTTGTAAATACATTTTATAAATTTGTCTCATATTAAAATGGTTTTTAAATGAGTAAACAATCTTGGTCCAGATATCATGCCATTCAAACAGGAGTAGTTAGGGAAGCACTACAAGAGGTGCAACTAATCAGAATTGCTGATTACCTAAAAAAAAACAATGGTTCAAACAAAAGCAGATTTGTGAACATGTACACACTCTTAGTTGGTTCTTCTTATTTTTCAAAGCCTAACCAGGGACTATGGCTGCAAATTATCCTTAGCCTAGAAGCATATGGAGAGCATCGGCTGCTTGAAATTGTAGCAATGTTATTCTGCATCGTCCCTGTTAAATAAACAAATCAATTGAAAATAAATCAAAAAAATGCATCAATACCTTTTACTTGAACAGTTTATGGATCGATCTCAACCATGACTTTGCTCTTCTAGGGTTAATAATTACACAGTACCTGCTGGTTGTGGGACACTGAGGGATCACACTGTCGCTGGCAATCATGAGATTCATCGTCGGTTTTCTTTTCTTACTCACTGTGCTCAGGCCTGCAGAATGTGGGAATATTTTAGTTTGGTTTACTGAGGGCAGTCACTGGATCAATCTGAAGATTGTGTTGGAAACATTGATTGACAGGGGACATGATGTCACAGTGCTGGTGCCGGATGCCTCTCTCTACATGAAAGCTGAAGAATCGGATCGCTTCTCCTACCAGCCCTTTAACGTGTCCATCGAAGCACAGGACATGCAAGACTTCCTTGAGGATTTTTTACATTTCTCAATGTATGAGATGGATCAGTTAAACTTGCTGCAAATTCATATCAGATTCTACCAGCTTGTCTCCAAAGATCAAGACTTGTGTCTTGCATACTGTGATGGTGCTCTAAACTCTCCAGAGTTGATGGACAAATTGCAGCATGGGAAGTTCGACGTCATGCTGGCCGATCCGATCTTCCCATGCAGTGATATATTAGCTGAAGAGCTGGACATTCCCTTGGTTTACACGCTACGATTCTCCATCGCTCACACTTTAGAGCGGTTGTGTGGTCAGATCCCAGCTCCACCATCATTTGTTCCTGGAGCCATGAGTAAACTCACAGACAAGATGAGCTTTACCGAGCGAATCCTCAATATGCTGTTCTACCTTTCTCAAGATGCTTTGGCCATTAGTCTGTGGAAAAAAATGGACAGCTATTACACGGAATATTTTGGTGAGTTGAATAAGCTGGAGGGGAAAAAATTATTGTACGTCAAATAAAAGCTAATTTTGTTTTTTTAAATCTTTCATTTCAGGACGGCCCACTTCCTATTGTGAGATGATGGGTAAAGCTGATATCTGGTTGATCCGAACCTACTGGGATTTTGAGTTTCCACGGCCATTCCTGCCCAACTTCAAATTCATTGGAGGGCTTCACTGCACCCCTGCCAAGCCTTTACCCAAGGTGCATCTGTCTTTTTAATAGTCTACCAGCTCAAAATCTGAAATTCATGAGACACATGCTTTGAATCATCAAACCAGGAAAAAAAAAAGAAAGAAACAAATCTGTATGGTAAACCTGACAGGAATAGTAATAACAGAGGTCGCGTTAGACTTCTGCATTGTCAGTCATTTTGACGGACAGGGTCGTAAAAATTCCGTCATAATCTGTTATTACCGGTTATTTTAATGTTCACATTTTAATGATAATAAGCCATTTAAAAGGCTCTGTTTTGGTTGACATTTTCATTTTTATTCACGTACAGGACAAGCATATATGTAGGCTAGATTATGCATTTATTTATTTATGAAGAGAAAGTTGAACAGGGAATGTGCGTGCGTCTCTTTTCAGGTTTCATCGCAATAAGCTTTGTGCTTTGTTACTTTTGATATGAAACAAAGTCTCAGCTTTCAGATTCTGTCTATTTTATCAAACAATAAATACCGTTTTAGCACTCTTTGATAGCGAGAGATCACTGTAGTGCCTGAGTTCAAGCGAAGTGAACACGATCAATTCCTTCCTCTTTACTACGTTACAGAACGAAATTAACATGAATGAACATCAAAAAATTTGTTGAAAGATACAGTACAATATACCGAAATCCGTATCATGTCTCTCATGTAATCACTCAATCAGTCTTTCAAATGCAGAAAGACAAGAGTTGGGGATAATGGGTTTTTTGAAAGATTCATAAAAATAATCATTAAAAAAAATTAAGTAAATGCTTTGTTCAAAATGCAAAATTTTCCATGTAATTACAGCCTTATAACTAGTTACTTATAACTAGTGGCTGGTCTGTGTGCAACTTCACAAAACTAGAAGACTTTCTGAATGTACAGTATATAAGCGATATGCTTTTTACAAAGGAACATTTAAAACATGAAAAATAATAATTAGGGACAATCAATAAATCATTTTTACTCACTGTATTTGGATTTACTTCCATTATATGAATAATATGTAATCATGTAATCAATAAAGTAACTGTAGTCTGATTACGAGTATTTGAAAATGTAATATAATCTAATTACAAGTACTTCAATTTTGGAATTTGAGCACGTAATCCAGATTACATGTAATCAGTTACTACCCAGTAATGCCTAGGTAGTACTTGATATTAAAAGCAAAGCAAAAAGAGAAGGTACTGAACAACCTTTTTTTTTGTGTGTAGGATCTAGAGGAGTTTGTACAGAGTTCAGGGGATGATGGGATTGTGGTCTTCACTCTGGGGTCCATGGTAAACAACATAACCAAAGAGAGGAGCAATACGATCGCCTCTGCACTGGCACAGATCCCACAGAAGGTTATTTTACCATCCTTACATTCTTCTTTTACGTATTTCGTTCTTTATCATTTCATAGGAGATAAAACACTTCAAGAGAGTCTGCACACTCTACCAAAGAAGAAGTCATCAAGTGTGAAATAAAATGAATACTTTACTGAAAAAATGGCAAACGTTTCGGTCACATTTGTCAAGCAGGAGGAAGGACGGAAAGACATGCACTACATTTAACATCAGTCCGTCTAGGTCAGCTTGTGGTTCTCTAAAATCTCATTGTCTTTATACACACATCAGTTGTGAGTGTGGTTCTGTTTTTTTTATTTGCAGGTTTTATGGCGATACAGCGGAGACAAGCCAGACACTCTTGGTGAAAACACCAAAATATATGATTGGATCCCTCAGAATGATTTATTGGGTTTGTGTTATAATTTGTGATAGTGTATTTATTTAATTTTAAGAAAAATAAAGCAACAATTAGAAGATCTAATTCTAATTTGACATTTACTGCTAACTAACTGAATAATACAACATTCAGTTTAATGCCACAGTCATTTGAATGAAACCTTTTGCCAAACATCACAATCTTCTGTGTTTGTCTCCTGATTCAGGCCACCCCAAAACCAGAGCATTTATCACTCATGGAGGCACTAATGGCATATATGAGGCCATATATCATGCTGTTCCAATGGTCGGGATCCCCTTGTTTGGTGACCAGCCAGATAATTTAGCTCATATGAAGGCCAAGGGTGCTGCTGTTGTTATAGACTTCAACAGTATGCAGATTCAAGACCTGGTGGATGGACTCAATGCCGTCATTAACGACCCCTCGTGAGTTGACTGTCATTGTACAACGATGACAAGACTTCAGTGTAGATATTTTGAGAAGTCAATGCTGGTTCTCTTGTTAATACTCAACATTGACAAAATCGATAGATGAACAGTTTATAAAGTATAAAGACACATATTACTGTATTTGTCTTCATCTCTGCAGGTATAAAGAGAATGCAACGCGTCTGTCCAGGATTCATCACGACCGACCAATGAAGCCTTTGGACGAGTCTGTGTTCTGGATTGAGTTCGTCATGCGCAATAAAGGCGCTAAACACCTGCGTGTAGAAGCACACAACCTTACCTGGTACCAGTACCACTGTCTGGATGTGTTCGCTTTTCTTTTCACTATCCTGACTGTAGTTCTCTACGTCTTCTTTAAATTGAGCAAATTCTTCATAATGCGTTGCTGTTCTAGATCAAAGCAGAAAAGAAAAAGAAAAAACGAGTGATTAATTTTGACTGACACAAAAATAAAGTTCATATATATATATGCATCTTGTTGATTATATTTTTTTGCTTTAGTGTGCCAGTAAGAAACGTCAGTTTATGTCTCCAATTAATTGTAATAATCCAGATGCTTAATTTCAAAGAAGAAAAAGTGAAACCGGGACATCTGGACCATATTGCCCTGAAGTGTGTACTTTTGAATGAATACGTTAGCACATTACATGACTCATTTATTGGTTAAAGTTTGTATACTTTGGTAAATTATGATACCTGGTCTCACAGACTCTTAATCTACTTACCGTGTTCAGCCCTATAGAAAGTGGGAATATTTTAGTTTGCCCTACTAGAGGCAGTCACTGGAACAATCTGAAGATTATGTAGGAAATGTTGATTGGCAGGGGGCACAATGTAACCGGTCTTGTGCCAGATCCTTCATGGATACCAACGAATCGGTTTGCTTTTCCTGCCAGCACTTCGGTGTATCCGTGACTGCACAGGACATGCAAGACTTCCTTGGTGAACTTTTTGCATTTCTCAGTGTATGAGACTGATCAGCTAAACTTGCTGCAGATTCAAATGAAATTCTACAAGTTTCTCTATGGCAGATTACTTTCACATATTCTGGAAATGTCCAACGATTCAGCCTTTTTGGTAAGAGATAGTCACTGAAATAAAATTGATACTGGGATTCGAGACGGAGTACAGTTTCAGTACTATATATTTAGGAAATATACCAACTAATCTTAATACTCAAGACAAATACCTACTTAATGTATTATTAGTTGCGAGTAAAAAAAACAATAACTAAGAAATGACTCCAT
This sequence comes from Leuciscus idus, assembly GCA_021554675.1. Taxonomy (NCBI): domain Eukaryota; kingdom Metazoa; phylum Chordata; class Actinopteri; order Cypriniformes; family Leuciscidae; genus Leuciscus; species Leuciscus idus. The sequence continues at coordinate 44,622,771 of CM038624.1, forward strand.
GAGAGTCCACCAACAAAAGATGAGTGGATAGTGATTGTAAGTCATATATATGAAATGGAAAAGCTGACCTTCTCTTTACGATTAAATATGGATACATTTTACAAGTACTGGTCAAAATGGCTAATGTATAGGAGTAGGGATTGAGCATAAGGAGATATTGTGAGTGTAATGCAAATTATTATTATTTTTTATTTAATTTATTATTTTCTCCTTTACATTTTATTGGTAATACTATATTGAGAACCTCTTTTTTTTTCTTTAGTATGTAAAATACTTATCCAATGAAAACATTCTGGATTTGTATGTTGTATGATGGGACCTTGAACCTTTTATTGACTTGAAAGGACAAATACAATTATTCTCCTCATATTATTATAAAGGAAGGAAAAGAGGGGGGAAAAAAGAAGGGGAAAAGTTCTTTCTCTCTCCTCTCACTCCTTTGAGACTATTGGGAGAGTAAGTCAATTAAGTCAAGTCAAGTTTATTTGTATAGCTCTTTTCACAATACAGATTGTATCAAAGCAGCTTCACAGTATTAAATTAAAATAATACAACAAAGTTTGTTTCAAGAGGAATTTATTGATTGATAAAATTAAATGAAATATCCCCAAAATATCCCCAACTGAGCAAGCCAAAGGCAACAGTGGCAAGGAACCGAAAAACTCCATCAAGTGACCTAATGGTGTCCTAAAACTCCATCAGGTTACCTAATGGAGAAAAAAAAAACCTTGGGAGTAACCCCTGATTTGACATTAACAGTTTATGAACAACATAATTGTATGTTATACCCCTAGTGACCTGTTTGTTCTGTTCTTTTGTGTTCTACTAAAATCCATATAAAACAATAAAAAATTAAAGTTGAAAAAAAGAAATTCGACGAGATTCTAAACATGAGGACGTACTGTGAAGAACAAATTGTGGAACTGAAAGTTTCATGATGTTCTGTCAGATCCAATCTTCCCCTACAACAATAATCCCATTGTTAACTGATCACTGGAGAGAAAGACTATTAATGAATAATTAGAAGAATTGGAATAGAGTACATAATTATATTTTACGGTGGGTGTTTTTTTTTTTTTTTGGTGCTTGACGTTGGTGATCACTGAAGGGTTTGGTACGACATGAGGGTATTTTATTATAGAAATTTCATTTTTGAGTGCACTATTCCTTCAAGCTGTATCAACAGCCTTTGCTGCATAATGTCAAATACCCCAGATAATAATACGTGTAAACTGTATTAAGGCACTAAGAATGGAAGTAAACCAGGGGCCGGTTTCACAAAGCTATTTTAGACCGGTCTATAGTGTTAAAAAAGTCAAAAATGTGCTCATTGACTAGTCTAATGCAAGTTAGACTGTTTCACAAAAATTTAAAGACTTAATTTAGACCAAAAAAATTAGACACCACCTTACCCCCAGGCTAACTTAGGTCTAAGACTCTATGTTATCTTGGCAACCAGCAGTAACAATCAATTACATTACAAACAACCAAAAGAAAAGGGAAAATGGCTCATAATTTAAACATTTCTTCTTGTTACTACATTCTCCGCTAAATTTCCCAAGTAAAATGTCCTTGTAACTGTTATTTTCCTCCAACAAACACATATTTTCCACTTGGGTAAACTGCACTGAGCGGTTGAATGCGCTTACTCGATCCGCCATGTTTTTTGTTTTGAAAAGTGTCTTATTTTACCCAGAATGCATTGCAGTGTAGTCCTACTTAAGATAGTCAGAGTCTTTAGTGCTTTGTGTAAACGGTCTGATTTTGATGTCTGTCTGAAGTCTGACTATCTACTATATCTAAAGCCATAGTCAAAGTCTATCTTTGTGAAACCGGCCCAAGAACTTGTTTGTGCAAAAAAAAAAAAGAAAAAAAAAGGTCACAATTATACTACGAACCCCACAAAAATAGTGATATGGATAAAAGAGTCTAATAAATGTAAGAGTAACCTGCCACCGACTTTGCAAAAGCTCTTTAATTTTATCATATCCATTTTAAACTATTCCTTGTGAAATGGGCTTACATTTTTCACAATCTGATGTCTTTGGAATCACAATCTCCGATAGTCATTAGAAATTTTCCAAAAACAGCAGTTTTGATCCTGTTTATTTATTTTGAAGGGTAGTTTTTTTGCTTAATGAAGATACAGTTTGGGTAAAGTAGGCCAATTATACCATTAACCCATTTTTATTTAGGCCCTATAAGCCATCCCATGTAGCAATGAGCAAGTTTTGCACATGTAAAGCACAGCTTATACTACTTTATATATTTCTTGGATGAGATACATTTGTATCATTTATATTAGTCTCTTAATAATATGAATATATTTAACATTATAAAATATAAATATTTTCACAAATAAAAATAATCTGTCTATCTATCTGAACAGATTTTAAAGCACTAGATATCATTGCCGACTTATAAATGATAACTTGGAATTATACAGTAAATTGAACCCAGAACATCAAACTCACACAGAAATAATATGCACCATGTTTGCATGTCAAATGAAAACAATGTGTTCTCAATCAACTCAAAATATAATGATATCCTCCCGACTGGCTGGATTTATAGTCGGAAGCTAAAAAATATTGCAGTATGTGCCAAACACTGCATGATTTTCTGCAAAATCTGTCAACCCTAATGGAGCAGAATAAAAATAAATAAAAAGGTTTCACTTTGAAACAATTTTACCCAGAAATTGCTAGTAAATATTACACATAATTGCAAAGAAACTGCCAATAACACATTTAATTAAATACGACATTTTGTAGTAGAAAGACTGACCGTATTTTCTTTTAAAACATAATCCACTAATCTTAGTTTTATCTAAATAAAAAAACAAACAATTTTGACAGTAAAATGTCAACTCTTCCAGAACCTTAACGCATTACACTGGGATGTGACAACATACTCATCAATAACATCTAAAATATTACAATACCAAACATTTAGTGCCTTCTCCATAGAATTGGTTTCAGAGGTTTTACTTTTTCCCCCTAATCCAAAAATGTTCTAACTCTTCTTCCTCAGTAAGTTACAGCATGATGCTTTTTGAAGTATAGATTTGCCTAATCTGATTACAGATCATTGGATTGTCAGCGTGCCATAAAAAAAAGTGCTCTAGAGGAGAGAGAGAGAGCCGCTGTCCGGCCAACAATAGTGTCTCTCCAGCCAGCAATGCACCTGCCAGCTCTCCTGTCTCACACAGATAACACTTTCTACCCTCTCTTCCATGCGAGCCTTATTTATTTTTTTGAGGAGGGGGGTGCAAATATAAGGATTTATGACCCCTCTAGCCCTTTTTTTTTTTTTTTGGGAGACGGGGGCTCAGACAGTGGGAAAAATTTAGCATGCAGCATGTGAATTGGTTTAGACGTATAAAGAGATCAGGGCTAATCGGTTGGCACCAGAGACACTTCTGCATTCAGCCTTCTTTCGGGGAGGGCAACGGAGCGCGGGAGTGAATGCATGTGAGAGGGGGAGGGAGGGAGAAGCCCATGATCTGCTCCATTGTGATAACAGATTTAGGCAGAGTGTGGGGTTCCGATAAGGAAAAGCACACTCAATAGAAGATTAGCCGCATACTTGGAGTAGAACAGTGAAGGAGAGGAGGACACTTGGAAAGAAGAGGAGACGTGGGATGTATTAGTCATGCTGAAACGGAGTCTGTTTATTATTTATTATTAATAATTACTCTCTTTTCATCGCTTTAAAATTTGCTTTAAATATCAGTCGCTGTGTTATAGAGCTCGGGTCTAATCATAGCAGATTTATCAGTTTAAACATAGCACAGCACAATATATTGATGTAAGGAGTCTTAGATATGCATCGTCCAATTTATTTATATAGCGCGTTTCACAAAATCGTTTTCAAAGCAGCTTCACAGGAAATCATTATGCTTTATAATATCTTAAAATCTTCACGCTTTAAAGTCGCATTTTAAGCAGATTAGAGCTGGGCGATAATATAGTTTATTTTGTGACGATACAAGCAATCAAGCAGTTGAGATTTGCTATATAGTTTATATCAACCTATATGTATGCAGATAAAGTTTGTACTTATAAAAAGCTGGGCGATAATATAGTTTATTTTGTGGCTATATAATATATATAGTTTTGCTATATAATATATAGCCAATAATCCTACATGTGTGTACTGTATGTGTGTGGATAAAGTTGGACATACTTACAGTATAGATCCAACTTTATATAAAGAGCTGGGCGATAATATGATTAAATCATTTATTTTTGCTATATAGTATATATGCTTTATGTGAGTATACTGTATGTATGCAAAAAAGTTGGAAATAGCCTATTTCCCACTTTATATATAGAGCTGTGCAATAAATTAATAGTTTATATGCTTGGTATATATTCTGAAAATTGTTGGTAGATATTAAAAGTTATGATGCATGATGTGTGTTGTTTGAACATTAGATCTAAAACAGAAGGGTTAGTTTAAATAAGCATTAGCAACTTGCACTCGCCAGATGAGCTTTTCTTTTCGTGTTTGGTTTTAGGATCACTTTTTTGTGTGTTTGCGGTTGTGATTGTGTGTTGTGTTAAATGGTGATTAGTACAGAGGGCAGTCAGCTGCTGATTTCAGACGGGTAAAGTGGTATGCACAGCTGCCCATAAACTCACTCTTCCTCTGTGATGATGATTCGAACAAGGCTAAGAGGGATTTAACAGAATATTTTTTTTACATTTAGGGTCAAATGTGGCCTTTTGACTAAAGTGATCTGAACATAAATGATGGATATGCTCATTTGCAGTGTTACATGCATGTATCCAAAATCATCTTATAATAGGCTGAATGTCACTAAGTAAGGGTCAGATCATATTTCACCCCAAAAATCCAAAAGAAAAATGTAATTTGCATGAGGAAAATCAAGCCTTTTTAATTCGACCTCCTGGCTTAAACAAAAAATGTATCCCCCCAAAAATATTCATTATGATGCTAAAAACCTTATTCTTATACTGTAAGAATAATAAAATTAAATAAAAATCTGCATAAATTACATTCAAAACAGCATATATTACCATTGACATAGAGATTAAGAGCTCAATTGGCATAAAAATATCACAATGCAAAATAAAAAAAGAATGGTCCTAAACTAGACTATTTTCTTCATGCAAAACATAATTTCTGGCTTTTGTTCTCCTGGTTTTGGGGTGAAATATGACTTTGGATGTGTTCTTTACGTGTCTTATGAGATCCGGCCAGTTACTAAACGTTGAATAGTCTTTCTTCTGCGTCATCTGTGTATATGAAACTTGTCACTCTTTTAAATGTCTAATTAAAATAAGATCCATTTTCTGTACTGATGTTCAATACACCCGATTGGTCACTGACGAGTGTGGATTTTGACTTCAAGATGACCTCTGGCCTCAGACCAAAAGTTAAGCTGTGTCTACAATCCGCTCTCTCATGTGGCTTGGACACTTCCAGAGGTCATCGCTATGGTCACACGGCTCTTAAACTGCCACTGCAGTGAACAATTATCTGACCACAACATAAAAGCCAATCAGAGTCTTCAGAGCAGACCAATACATGCTCACATAAACTGGTTAGGACAAAACCACCTTCACCGAACTGATGTTTGATCAAAATATTTTAGTGAATTCGAAGAATGATTGAATAAGCCTTTTTTTCTTATTTTAATATCAAATCGACTAATAAATGAATACAATAAATAATAATTTTCAAGTAACGCAATTGTTTGATTCACGAGGGGAAAAAAAACATTCTACAATTTTTAATAATGAATGCACAAAAATAATCTTTGGCAAAACATATTTTGTATTTGTGAATGCAGAGTAGTTTAAACAATAACATTTTCCATTTAATAAATTACAATTTAATGTACAACTAGTTGCATGTGCTGAGTCCATGAATAGCATAAATATTAAATAAACACATTAAATACAATCAAATAAATTAACATTTGAAATCTGAGCTTGTTACTGGCTTCAAATCTCAAACAAAACATTCTTGAGTTTTTAGGAGATTAAATTATATAAATACTAAAAAGTATTGGGGAGATGCTTCCAAAGTGCATTCTTGACGATGCTTATGTTGTTCAGGGTTTTTTCCATGGATTCCATGGTTTCCAGGATTACGCGTGACAGCAATTTTTAAAGTACTGGTGAATAAAGTGTCTCTGGGTTTCCACAGATCATTCATTTCCAAACAGCATGAGTGATTGTGATGTCATAATGAACATGAACATTCCGAGTTCCGGAAATCCACTCCAGCTTTGTGTCTCCATGGCAATGGAACTTTCAAAAAATGTCACAGTCACAGAATCCTCTCTCACAGAATGCTCACGCCTCAGTTGAAGAGCGTACGTTGGTGTAGCTCTACCACGCTTCTGAGCCGTCGCAGCTGGACCCGGGCGATGGCGGGTCGGTGTCGCTGGTCCAGGTGCGATCGGTGCGCAGGTTCTGCATGTTCCCCGTGAGCAGCGTGAGGAGTGCGGCTTGCGAGTGAGTCGACGGCTCTCCGCCCTGGCTCTCCAGCAGAGTCACCAGGAAGTTGATGTAGCGCATGGCCAGCCGCAGGATCTCGTTCTTGCTGAGCTTTTTCTCAGGCGGGTGCGTGGGAATGAGTTTCCGCAGCTCCGCGAAGGCTGTGTTGACATTATGTTGGCGCCAGCGCTCGCGTGTGTTGGTGAAAACCTTCCTGGTCATGATACTGCGGTACTTCTGCAAAAAAAACAAAAAAAACAGACGGTCATGCCAATGTATTATACATTGAGGAAAAATTATTATAATTCCATACAAACAAATTATATCTTACCACTTTCCGTTGTCTTGAAGCTCTATGAACGTTGGGGCATCAGGAACAAATTTTCTGGCGTGAAAAAAATCCAAAAATAGTCCCGACGGCAGGTGAAAGCAGCAGTGTTTAGGAAAGATAAAACGCTGTCAGGTAATAAGCCCACATCCGTCCTCTCACTCTCACTGAACCCTTGAACAAACTCCTCAAGACAGAGAACAGGGTGAAGGAGAGAGAGCATGTGAGGGAGGGGTGGGGTTTGGCTTGTGCCTCTCGTTTTTATAGTCCTGCTGCTGTGTGACGTCGCAGGGTGTGAGTGGGGGGGGGGGGGAGATTTTTACATCTGCCATTAATGCGTTTAAATTGATTAACATAATGCATCATGTATCCATTCACAGCTATAGCATTCGGGGGCTAAATACAAGGAAATCTAGCTTTTGACCAAGTGAACATGTAAAACAAAATGCCGTCTAGTGTTTAAACCAATCAGGGCACCAATAATATAAAGCTTTTGTCTCATGTATCATATCCTGGACCTAATCTTGACTTCACAGCAGTGTCAAAAACTCTTTATTCTATTCTATTCTTTTATTTTTACACTATTAAATGTTTCAATTATATAAATTATATTACTTTATAATTCATATTTAATCTTGACTGCACAGCAGTTTCAAAACTATATTAAATACTAAATAATAGTAATATTAAATAATGATATTTAACTTTATAATTAATCAATTTAAATGTCCATTTTCAAGGCAATAAAAAATACTAAATTACTAAATAGTCACATTTATAAAGAGCTTGGTTATATAAACAGGTAAGACAACTTAAAAGGAAGGTATGATCCAATGATTAACACTCTTAAGATTGTATTTTACCAAAAAGTCAAGCTTCACTATGCTTCTAAATATTTTTGACAAATATTTTAGTTTTTTCATGTTCTCATTTAATCCGCCATTTTAAGATTTTCCTCTCTTTAAATGTCAGCTTATAAATCTTCACAATGCAGATCTTTTCTAATAGCACTTCTCTAATGGAACTAAATGACGTGAACGAACCAGCATATACCATTTTTATTGATGCGAGTTTAAGTTTATTCATTATTATTATCTTAAACACTTCCACATTCAACCCCATCGGGCAACAACAGAAACTACGGACTATTCAAAGCAGACTTATAGCCTATGAGCTCTAACAAATACGTGGCCGTTGTACAAAATGTGTTTCTCTCTATTGTTGGGATGCTGGACGTCCACCTGCTAACAGATCTATTACAGCGACTCTGTCCAATAGTGAAGTGACATCATAATGAAAACCTTCCTCTGATTGGACAACACTTTGCCAAAAAAAAAAAAACACAGCATATTCACCCTGACAGAGAAATAATATGGGTTTTGTCTGAATGATGGTAATCTTGTTTAGCATGTCCTGGGGCTTCACATAAATTACACTAGGTTATGACAGAGGCAAGCTTGTGGATCAGCACATTCTTTGGGGCCAAGGTCTCCGAAGCCCCCTCTCGCTCTCTCTCTCTCGCACTCTCAACCTCCCTTCAGATCAAAAGCTGGTGTCTCGCTGCAGCAATTGTTGCGTTAAAAGTCTCTCTGAGAATTGTGGGGGATTTGCATAATGGGATTATGGAGGGATTAGGAGTCAGGCAGAGGACGGACACAGTTAGAACGGAGTTGAATTCACGACTTCCATTCATACAGACTCGACCGCTCAACACTCCCTGCACCTGCAGGGCTGCCTTTCAGATCGCCCAAAAACTTCAACAACCCGCAAACCTGCATGCAACCAAACTCTCAAACTTTTACACCTACCTGAGCTCCGGTTTCTCGTGGCATATCGCAATTGTTTCTCCAGCAATGCAACTAAATGAAGACTTCTGCTGCACAGATGTTTCTCCTGCGAAAACACTCCAGTAATCTCTCGGATTCGCTCCAAAGTCTGTAATCGAAAGTTAGAGCTGTCAATATGAATTCAGATATTCCTCATCAAATTATTATAATGATGCCAATGATCAGAGCTGTGCGATTCAAATGAACTATCAAATGTGCCTTTTTATTTAGCTTCAAGAAATTCTGAGACAAAGCTGATATTTACATGAATTAAATGTAACTGAGAACTAAATTCTCATGAAATAAGAGAAAATTATGAGAAATACAATTTTGCTTTAAAAATATATATAAAATAATATCTAAACATCACACACATTTTACGAAATATACACATTTTACTAAATCTTAACATATATGAACTATATTGAAATTCTATTAATTTTATAATTCATATTTTTACATTTTCAGCCACACACACACACGTATATATATATATATATTATATATATATATATATATATATACACACACATATATATATTTATTTTAAATATAAATAACAATGTCAACCAAAAAAGTATATACACACACACACTTTTTAGTATATATTATTTAGACTTAAACTATATCTATTTTTAAATATATACAGTATATTATATTATTTGTATGATTTGTGTGTGTGTGTATATATATATATATAAAACATGGGTGGAAAAGGGAAAAAATAGCCAATTAGCAACAATAAATTTTAAAATAAAATAAATAAAGCAAGTAACTTACTGTAGTGTTAGTGGTTTGTTCAGACTGCCTCAGAAAGGACCTATTAAAGGTAGGAACCTTTCCCAACGGTTCCTATTTGAGCATTTAGTACATTGTTGACAATGCAGTAAGAGTGACAATTGATTTGACCTAATGCTTGCAATGAACAGTGGTTAAAAAGGGTCAGATTTGAACAGCATGCCCTGTTCTCACAGCTTTTTTCCATCTGAAAGAGCGCTGTGATTACGGTCACATTACTGACGTGTTTATTTAAAGCGCTGTGTTTTACTGCCTCAGACTGGACACACGTCTTCCCCCAGTGTCCGAAAACTGTGGTTTTATTTGCTTTTGTTTGTGTAGGCAGACGTGGCGGTTCAGATGGTGTTGGGAGTTATTTATGGAGGCTGTTTGGTGTTTTACAGAGGCTGAGACTAACGGGGGGTGCAGAGAGAGTGAAAGGGAGCGTGATGGAGAGAGGAAAATGCCCTATGGGAGTGTGTTTTCTCGAGCTCATTCCTGCGAGGGGCTGCAGTCAGACTGCTGGCGCGCTGAGATAAGCCCCCCCGACCCCCATCACTCTCCCTCTCTTCCTCCTCCTCTCAACGTGCGCTGCTTTCTCTCGGCTCTGACTGTCAGCGATAAGAAGATTGTCCTGTAATTGAATGACTATCTTTCTATCACGCTCATTTAAGAAAATAGCGAGGGGCTGGAAACGTGTATGGTGTGGGAGATAAATTAATGGCCACTGTCAACGCAGTCGCCAATCAACATCCAGACCGGTAATTTGGAAAAAATTTTTTTTTAACGCCAATCAATTCAGCTTCACATGCCAAATGATTTATTCAGTTCCAGACCAGTACACAAATGCGTAGCAGAAGCGTGACCTCCTCTAAATAAGCAGGAGTAACGTGTAGTAAGAAATGAACGCAGTTGCTTGTTTGTCAATAAAGTGCCACATCTGAATAGAACTCTTGCGTCTGAATGCAGATGCATTCTTCACACATGCTTCTGTGTACAGACTATAAAGCTAACAGATGCATGTGTGCTCACGTTCACTCTCAACTGTAGGTTAAAGGTCAGTAGATAAAGGAGCCACGTAAAACTGCGGACTGTACTTAGAGGAAAAAAACAACAAGGCACTAAATACTTTTGAGCAATCAGAGATCAGACCCTCTGCTGTGCACGACGTACATTTAAAATGATAAATCTATATAAAAAAAAAAACTTAAACCCCACAATTATAAAACAGGGTTCGCACATTTTGACTAGTAAATTTCAATGACTTTTCAAGCTGCTCATGATTTTTTTTATACGATTTCTGTAAGATATTTAAAAAATGTTACAGAAATTACATTATTAGTATTATTCATTAATAATCATATATAAAAAAATTTTTTTATAGTTGACCATTATAAGAAATATTAGAAAAATTTGAAAAAATACAAATTAGAAAAATGTATAAACTATAAAAATGTCCATGCCTTTAAAAAATTAAAAAATTCATGACATTTCCAGGCTTTTTTTCCCTTCTTCTAATGACTCTGGGATCCCTGGAAAAATCAATCAATAAATAAAAAAAACTAAATCTAATTTAATTATAAATTATATAAATTATTAAAATCATTTTAATATAAATAAAAAATATTAAGGACCAGCTTTACTAACAGCTTTCTCCAGCGCAAACCCTTTTTTGGAGTTAAAAAACTACTGGATTTACTAAAGACACGCAGTGAGAAATCAGCGCTGAAAAGGCGTGGACTGGGTTATTTTTGCGGATGATCTTATTGCATATGCATTTGTAGGAGTTTCCCTTTCAGACGCAAAATGTATGGGAGGAAAGTATTTAAATGAATCACGCAAGGTGATTTACTAAGGTTTGCGCTAGTCAATTTACTGATATTTGCACCATTATTTATGCCCCAAAAAAAGCATGTCTTAAACCAGATGGTAATTTGGTAGATTGCGTTGGTCATTATGGAAATTATTGAAATGATCCGGCTGTGTAATTTGCGTCGTCAGTAGATCATGCGCATAACTTTCTTTGAGAAGCTTTTTGGGAATTGCGCTTTTACACTAATTTTGTCCTTTTTAGTAAATCTGTCCCTGAATCAAAAAAAAATCTGCAATTTTAATGATTTTATTAATCGAATTGATTTTTTTTTACATTTAGTTAAATAAACATGTAAATGTATAATATCTAAATGAATTTTATTTTTTTATGTTATTGTAATTTCAGTTAACTGTTCTCTGAACCAAGAATACTATAAATACACCTAAAGGATGATAGGTTAATCTTTAATATGAACAATATCTACAATATTAAAATATATGTTCATATATCCATACGAACATATGGATGAACTGTATTAATTTCACATTATATTCTACATAAAAACGAAATATACATATGAACATGAGAAATATTCTGAAATTTCGAGTGATAAACTGAAGAGAGAAAGAAGCAAAAGTTTCTCAGAAAAATCTCAGTCTGGTCTGTCCGTCATTCCTGCCTGGAACTCGCTCATACAGCAGTTTTCCTCTCTTGCAGAGTGGAGGATCTGCCAATAAACACACAGACAGAAAATAATGGAGCAAAACTCTCCTGTCCTCTGGAACTGGTCTTTTGTGATGGATTTCGGTTTAAAATGTCACATGACATTCTGTCATAATTTCTTCACTATCGTGTCGTTCCAAAACTGTATAACCTTCTTTCTTCTGTGGAACACAAAATATATTTAGAAAAATGTCTGTTTTTCAACCATACAGTGAAAGGCAATGAAATCTACAGGCCTATGGAGCTAAATTAATTCATTTAGAAAATACGATTCACAAATGCTTATAAGCTAATTCACATTCACAAAATACGATTTTCAAATGCCCAACCAAATTTACAATCCCAAATGCAAGGCACAATTTCATAAATTAGCAAGTATGTATGCACATTTCTGAATGTTTTGTATTTTGCCAATATGATTTAGATTATGATTTTGTGAATTGCTGTTTGCAAATACATACACACTTTTTGTTAAATGTAAATTAGCTTACTGAGACCATTTTAGCTCCATAGATCTAACGTTGTTCAAAATATCTTTTTTGTGTTCTGCAGAAGAAAGGAAGTCATACAGGTTAGGAATGTGTGTTGCTGCATGCATGTGTGTGTGTGTGTGTGTGTGTGTGTGTGTGTGTGTGTGTGTGTGTGTGTGTGTTTGTGTTTGTGTGTGTGTGTTTGTGTGTGTGTGTTTATGTGTGTGTGTGTGTACCACTGTGGGCGTCTTCTCCTCCTCGCCTCTTCCTCTCCTCTCCTGTCCTGCGAGGCGGATCGTTCTCAGGTGAGCTCCGGTGAGTCTGACCCTGCGGCCTAAAGCTGAATGCACCTGCAGTGTTCCTGTACCCCAGCACTTCAGGAGTGGGCAGAGGAGCCAGGGGAACACGGGCAGACCCTCGGGGAACATCACGGCCTGGCACTAGATTTGGGTTTTGAATGAATCCTTCACCCTGCGGCTGCCAGACGCTCGCTGTAGCTGAAGCTTGGCTGAACGGACTTGGCAAAAAGGGGTTGAATGAGTGAGAGTGAGTTGAATCTGGAAGAGATAATTCGCTTTTTCTCCATGTTTCCTCTCCTCTTCTTCTGTTATGACCTGCTAATGTGATAAAGAAACGATTAAAATTATTGCTCTGAAAAAAATATTAAATTTTTACCTGTCCAAAGGGTCCCAAATTAGTGTTTGTCCATAGCCACATCTACCAACACCTACCAACCATATATATTTCCAACTGGGCAGTGAACTGTTTAGTGACTTGAGCCTCTCTGTATAGTGACATACTTTGAATTTGCCCTCTGCATTTAACCCATTCAAGTTAGTGCACACACATTAGGAGCAGTGAGTAGTGAACACTGCAAACTGTGGACACACACACACTCAGAGCATTGGGCAGCCATTTTGATGTGGCGCCTGGGGAGTGATTGGGCTAAAGGGCACCTCAGTCGTTTCCTGCGGGTTTTAAGAATCGAACCCGTAACCTTCGGGTTACTCTCTAACCATTGGGCCACGACTGATAATGATAAACTTTATTTAGCATTGTCATTATTGTAATAAGAGTATAAGCAATCAAGTACAAATCAATCAGTATTTATCTATATATTGTGGCATCGTGAGATAGTGTGTCATAGAAGGAAGGTATGTGCCGTATAGGTGGTTGCAACACGCGTAGTTTGTAGTATGATAGCATGACCAAAAATTATGTCTACAAAATTTAGCATTTTTCATTGCGTTATCACAAATAAAACAATTAACTCCAAACACAGCTATGCAATATGCTTACAAAATCTAGTTATTAACATTTATTTTATATATTTAGACATTAATTTTAAACATTTAGTTATTTATAATGTTATCATCATTTATTTTCATAAACTTTATATAAATCTTATGAATTTAGTTATAAACATTTATATATTTAGACATTCATTTTAAATACATATTTAAAATCTTATCATTATTTTTATAATTTATTTTCATAAATATATAAATAATAGTTATAATGACCAAAGCATTCTTTTCTCACATTTGGTGCTTGGCAAGTATTCATTGTGGATCCTGTCTGTAAGGTTTAAGCACATTTTTCTTCTCTAAACACTAAGACTGACCAATCAACTGGCTACGTGGCGTCTTATCCTCCAGATGTAACGTATCAAGATCCTGAGTCCAGAGAGGCAGATGAGGATGAGTAGGGGGAGCTGGGCTGTTTATGTGTGAGAAGGGTGTATTCTCACTCTTCATGGTGGCCGTTTTGACTTTGGACTCAGCTGTAATATCACTGAAAAGCTGCGGAAAAACAAAGAGAGGGTGAAAAAAGCCATGTTTACATATTTTTAAGCAAATTTTGGGATATGGCATAAAAAAACACTGGATGGAAACGCCAAGATGTGCATAAATTAAAAAAAATTGCATAAAACACATATGCGCTCAATTTGAGGCGGACAATCTTTTTATCTAAAAAGAAGACATGCACATAAACCACGATGGGGTTTAACAACCCATTTAACAAATTCATTCCTTTTATGCGAAACAAAAAACTCACGTGACTGCCTTAAAGCGTAACTCTCGCCAAAATGCAACATTGCCTACCCGAGGCAAACTTTTGTTTAAAAGCATAATTAGGATGGAAACGCCACTTTTAAGTTTGACTGTATTTTCGTTTTCGGTCAAATTGGCTTTTGAATGGGAGTGTTTGGGGCACGACTATGATAGCATCAAAATCGCTATTTTTAAAACACTAAGAAGGCTCGACACAACATGAAACTTTGCTGGAAGTATCACCAGGGGCTCTACACATGAACTCCAGCATTGAGAACATTGTTTGTGTACACAGAGTTTACTAAAAAGAAAGGTTTTGAACTACTCACTCTAGCTGTTGTTGTTTCCGGCTGCCGGCATTTTGTCGGTCAAAAATAGTCGATCTCCGACTATAGTGCAAATGATAGTGCAAATGAACTGACTCTGAATTTTTGTATTGCTTCTTATATGAGCATCCTTTTTCAAATACAAGGTCAATATTGATTTTCACTAACGACAAAACAACAAATTATCCGTGAATTTATATGGAACTAAGCTTTAGGAGCTTTCCATCTTTACTCTCCTCCCTGTTAACGTTGCATTCGGAGATCGACTATTTTTGACTGACAAAATGTCGGAGGCCGGAACTGAAATGTCCAGAACTGAAAAATCTTTTTTTTTTTTTTTTTTACAGAAAACGAAAATCTCAAATCTTAGAAGTGCCGTTTCCATCCTAATTATGCTTTTAAACGAAAGTTTGCCTCAGTTAGATTCACAAAAAGACCCTAGGTTGCATTTTGGCGAGAGTTACGCTTTAAAGCTATACTGTGTAGGATTTACTCCCATATAGCGGTGAAATTGTATATGACTACCAACTGAATATTACTTTCTAGCCCCTCCCATTCCGAGGGCGTTTTAACTCCTACGGTGGCCGTATTATTTCAATTCTGCCGGCAGTCGCGAGTAATCTCCCTCTCGCATTCGTCTCGGTGCCACTGAGTGTAAAAACGCAAAAGGCGAAGCTTGAATTTCCAGGTATGTCCCTCTTTGTCTAATATATTTTCAAGATGGATGCGCAACATGGCTTCCGCCATTCGAGTGACTCGCTCATATGTATTCTAAATGGCAGATTATACACTTACGAGAATACTTAATTAGTTGGTTGAAGTGATTACACATTAATGAGAACGTATAATTTTGAAAGAACAAAGTGTTTTTTGCTAAAAATCGACTTAAAATATTACACAGTGTAGCTTTAACCCTCTGAGGTCGGAAAACGCGCCCCCGCGTTTTGCTGGATTTTCTTCACATTGTAGTACAATAAACTTAAATTACTCCGTCATTTATGGTTATACAGAAAAAAGAAATATAAAAAAAGAATCTGTGATATTTCTACTTTTGTATGTGTCCACTTACAATCAAATCAAAACATTGTGCTTTTGTAAAATAAAGAAAATAAACAGGGTGTGCGTTCTGCCTCTCCGTCACGGCGAACTTTTTTCTTGAGCACGTCTATAAACTGAAACAAAACTCAGCGAATACTTCTCACACATTTATGAGCCATATACCTTTATACACATTTAAGTGTGTACTTTAAAATGATCGGATTCAAACTGAAAACAAATATTCTCTGTTTAAGTAATTTGTATAAAACCAACAGGATGTCCAGTATCTCAAACGCTTGCTAATTACTTTTAATTCGGCCACGCCCACTCGCGCAAAAGAGATTCACATGCAAATCTCCACATGGAACGCGAACGCCCTCGTTACCTCAAACACAAAACACCAAAACACTTCACAAGTCTCTGCTTTTCGTCGAGTTTGGAAGACGCGCTGTGAGCTTACATTGGATTTACATCAGAAGAAGAAGAACGCGATTTGAAGACAAGAAAGATGTAAGGTAAGAAATTCTTACTTATTAGTTTATGGTATTGTTGCATAAACTTCACATTGCAGTTGAACTGTTGCTAGATATATGGTGAATATTATACTATTTAGACCCGTGTTTACTGTTAAATACTGTTTGTGGATTTCTGCTCAAACATAGATATGTATAACCATAATGTTTAATATTTTGGAGCGCGATGGCGTTTGAATGTATCATATTTTGGAGCGCGCTGTGGGTTTGAATGTATCATATTTTGGAGCGCGCTGTGCGTTTGAATGTATCATATTTTGGAGCGCGATTGCGTTTGAAAGGAAAAATGCACCAAACATTAGGCTTTATGTTTTTACTATTATCTCATTTCATATCATCATAACGAATGGAAACATTTGAAGTAACATAAGATAATCAATATATTTTTTTCTAGCATTGTTACTGAAATCTTTTGGAAGATTTATAGGCTGCTTTGTAAAATAAAATTATTTTATGCAGTACTGCACATAGCTTATGCCTACAAGGCACAACAAATATGGTGTTCTTTATATTATATATTGTTGGAAACATTTGTGTGTGTGTGTGTGTGTGTGTGTGTGTATTCTGTGAATTTTAAAAAGCAATTTTAACCAGAAAAATCTAAAATGTATTCCCAAAATCGTGCAGGCCTAGTTTCTCTTGATACCAGTATGTTCACTTTTTTTCTTTTCTTTCAGGGACCAGATGCAACTGAGTCCTGCTGACTTCAACATTCACATGAGTCTCTGTACATGAACATGGTAAAGTGAAAATCAAACACCTTGGAAATGAAAGGTATGTACAATGTTTTTAGGAATGGCACAAAGGTCTCTGTCTTTGGATCATTGTTTTCAATGTGCTCTTTTGTCATTTGTTGTGTATTTTTGGATTATGTTGTGTTGTAAATAAATCCAAACAATCTAAAAGCCATTCTTTTTTAAATCTCCTCATTCTTTGTGCAAGGTTGCTCTGAATGACAGGGCCTGATAGCTCCTAATAGGGCAGTTAGGGGAGTGTCTTTGTCTTTCTCAGGTGTTGAAGGCTTACATATTAATGAGATGATCACGCCTCTTCGCATATGGCTTTCTCACACAAAACACGTCTTAGAAATTTTAAATCAATATATTGTCTTATCTGAATGAGCAGTCAGGGTGATTTTCACATAGTTTTGGAGCAAATATTCTAGGCTACGTCATACAATTTTCAAAAGTCTTGTGAAGAAATAATCAGTATGGGTTTCATGGCCTTATTTCAGTGACAATTTTTTTTTGTATTTTCACAAACCACGCATAAATGTCATTATCTCAAAACTACAAACTTTTACATACATGCTGCTGATATATTATTGTAGCAGAGTTTGTGCTGAATACAGTGTAATTAGACTTTAGCCATGAAAATGTCACTAGTAACAGAAAAAAACACAAATGTCAGAGCATGTCAGAACACCTCCAGGGCCAGAAAACAGCTCAGACCTCAGAGGGTTAACTGAGGATGTGATTAAACTGGACTAACCAGTGGATCAATCTCATCGCAGAGAATCTCAAATGTTGGTTTGGTCATTCTGAAATGACTGATCCAAAGTCTGTCATTAATTTACAGTCGTGCTCAGAATTAATCATACCCCTGGTAAATATTATCAAAAATGGCTGTAAAAAATAAATCTGCATCATTTATCCTTTTGATCTTTCATTAAAAAAATTGGCAAAAATCTAACCTTTCATTGAAGTAAAAGAATTGAAAGTGGGGGGGAAATCACATTATGAAATAAATGTTTTTCTCCAAAACACGTTGGCCATAATTATTCATACCCCTAGAATTTTTTATGAATAAAATATCTCTGAAGTATATTCCCATTAATATTTACCTTTTTTAGCACACCAGGGTGACTAGGAACATGAAATTGTCCAGCTATGACTTCTTGTTTCACAGGAGTTTAAATATGAGGAAACACAAAGGCCAAATTCCCTTAATCATCCATCACAATGAGTAAAACAAAAGAATAAAGTTCTGATGTGCAGCAAAAGATTGTTGAGCATCACAAAATAGAAAGTGGCTGTAAGAAAATAACTAAAGAATTGAAAATCCCCATTTTGACCATCAGGGCAATAATTAAGAAGTTATAATCAACTAAAGATGTTACGAATCTGCCAGGAAGAGGACGTGTGTCTTTATTGTCTTAATGGACGTTGAGGAGGATGGTTTGAGTGGCCAAAGACTCTTCAATAATCACAGATGGAGAATTGCAGAGATTAGTCGAGTCTTGGGGTCAGAAAGCCTATTAAAAAAAATCGAACAACCCCTACATCCCCACATGTTGTTTGGGAGGTTTTCAAGAAAAATGCTCCTCGCTCATCCAAAAACAAACTCCAGCATATTCAGTTGTCAGACACCACTGGAACTTCAAACGGCACAGGGTTCTGTGGTCAGATGAAACTAAAAAAAGAGCTTTTTGGCAGCAAACACACTAGATGGGTTTGGTGCACACAAGGATAAAAAGTACCCCATGTGTACAATTTAATATACCTTTGGATCTTTAATGTTGTGGGCATATTTTTCTGCTGGAGGTCCTGGACTTCTTATTCAGATACATGGCATTGTGGATTCCATCAAATATCAACAGATAAAAAATCAAAACCTGACGCCTTCTGCTAGAAATCTTATAATGGGCCGTGGTTGGATCTTCCATCAGGACAACGATCCAAAATAAACATCAAAATCAACACAAAAATGTGTTAGGGAGCACAAAATGAAGCTTCTGCCATGACCGTCCCAGTTCCCTGACCTGATGAGTGGAGTGAACTGAAGAGGAGAAGCACCAACATGGATCTGGGAATCTGAAGGATCTGGAGAGATTCTCTATGGAGGAATGGTCTCTGATCTCTGGTCAGGTGTTCTCCAAACTCATCAGGCATTATAGGAGAAGACTCAGAGCAGTTATCTTGGCAAAAGGAGATTGCAAAAAGGTATTTAATAAAAGGGTATGAATAATTGTGGCCAACGTGTTTTGGAGAAAAACATTTATTTCATAATGTGATTTCCCCCCCACTTTCAATTCTCTTACTTCAATGAAAGGTTAGATTTTTGCCAATTTTTTTAATGAAAGATCAAAAGAATAAACAATGCAGATTTATTTTTTACAGCCATTTTTGATCATATTTACCAGGGGTATGATTAATTCCGAGCACGACTGTATTTGGTATAATAACCACCCAGATGCATCTCACAAGATTGTGTTCCAAAACACCAGGCGTCCGCCTCCAAACGCAAGATAACATGACAGTGTTTTTTCCGTTTCATCTGCAGTGCGCTCTGAGGCGGAAGTCATTGATGTACAAAAAAGAGCCACAGTGGCTTCCCCAAATCGGTAAGCCCCGCCCCCCATAGTTACTGTTGCTATCTCGGACAAACAAACGGAGTAGCTAACTGTCTTACAATGACAGCTGTCAGTGTGAAAACCTTGTCCCAAGCTGTTTTTGATAAATTTTGGACACAGAAGGACCACCAATCGTCGGGACCATTCAAGTGGGACTTAAATATGCCATGGAAGGATATTTTAAAATAAATATTTTAAATGCATAACACGATTAATTTGAAAGTGAGGGTTTACAGATCACAATGCAAGTGGGAGAAGCCTCATGTTATGGTTATGGATCGCAGACGGCTGTTTTTGAGCCATCGGGTGTTTTTGACCTTTATTGTACATGACCTGAGAACAGTTAACGTTAGCTATTTAGGTTTGTACGTTAGCGTGGACTCACTAACTTTAATTGTAACTTAATGAGAGTATGACAACCAGAAAATGAACGTTTTCGTCTTCATTGGGATTGGGGTTGAATCCTTAGGGAACCAGGTTACTGCGCTCACATCATTGATATTATATATAAACCGTGCTTCAGTCGTATAGCGCAGATAATTGGTCCGTTTGCGCAAATCTTATCACACTTTTGAAACGCGCTGGTGAATGCGCGCACAGTACAGTGATTCAATACATTAATACACATGCCCATCCTGTCAGGACACATGGAATCAGTGTTACAATTACAAATACTCCAGGGCACATCGTTTTACCATTTTTGTAGCATAAACACCATAAAACCCACGAGAGCTTCGGATCTTCCAATGTTTCTCTATGGCCCTGAAACCTAAAGATGTCTGAGTTCCGGTCCCCGTGCAACTGATACTCAACTGCCATTGGCTCATCTGCGTTCAAGGGGAGGGGCTTACCGATAGGTCAATTGCAGCAACTTTAATTTTTATTACAGACATTTTGCACAAATTTCCTAGAAAGTTTGTTCTCTTAAACACATGGGATGGAAACGGTGCTTCATTAGCAAATGATTTATGCAATATTCCAATTTTGCTCAAGTTAAATTCGCATGAAACATAGTGACTGTAAACAAGACTGATTAACCAACAATGTGCCCTGTGACAGTTTGATCTTGGATACTAGTTTCACTAGTAGTACCTTAATGACTTTATGAGGGATCTGTGGGAACATTTCCTGCAGCTCGGAGGAAGAAGCTCCCAGCAGCCACTGCAGCGATGGAGCTCTCCTCAGCATCAGTTGAGCAACCAGAGGATTAATGCAGGGAAACTGCAATAGGCAATGCTCTGCCTAAAATAAACACACATTAATGCGTCAGTGAATTGAGCACACAGAATGATATTAAACTTTCAGCTCCATCTATTGGAAGAAAATCTTGTGAGGTTGATAGTTGTTGATAATTTTGCATTTGTCACACTCATATTAACTGTGTTACTTAATTACTAGCTACTGATTGGACATACTCAAAATATAAATTTAGTTCACAATTAGGGTAATAGCTTGAAAAATCTTGGTTGTAATAAACAAAATAAGCATAATTATCTAAAATAAAATAAAAAGCTTGTGAGATTTTGTTGAACTCATTCAGAATGAAGAATGACTTTGATATTTTACATCTAACAGTGTTGACAAATAGTAGGGATACAGTCATGAAATGTTATCTTAGATAAAATACTGTATTATGAATATCTTAGGTATGTTTTAACTTAATTGAAAGTAAAATGTTCTTTTTTTATTTTATTTTGTCAAACTGTATTAACCTACCATGGTTCCAGAGACATGGCTCTAGTTCTCATTCGAAAATGCGGGAGAAACATTATTTCTAATTTAATCAAGGACAACTCGTACATAAATATTTGTTCAATATTAATTTGTGCATTTTTTAAAATGTGTAATTTAAGGTGCAAAAAGTTAAAATAAAAATCTGAAAAGAACTCAATATTTCATTTTGTGTTCTCGGTTCTAATTCATAATGTATACAACAAAGCATTTTAAAAATACAACAACGGTTCTTTTTTTATTTTTCTTCTCATGGTTAAAATAGAAATGCACGCAAATGTACAGGGACCATTTCCATTTATCTTTAATTTAATAAATATATTAATCTATATTAAGTACTGAGTTATAGAGGACAGATGATTTAAGGGACACTGATGATCAGTGACAAAAAGTCATCATTTTGATGAAATAAAGAAAAATAATAATAAATACAACAATTTTTGTGTGTTATGAACATTTTAGACCTGTCATTCACCTTTGTGGGCCGCACACTGAGCCAGTCTCTATCCAACCAGCTCAGTCCATCTCTCTCTGAATTCATCAGCGTATGTAAGGAGATCTGATAGATGTAGCTAGCTATCTCTTCTTTCTCACACACCATTAACACCTGAAACAAACATACACCAAATGCCATGGTCAACAAATATACACAAAGTATTTTTCAATAGCATAAAACAGAAAATGTCAAACCTGACATTGGTATAACCTTTAGAATTTCTTTTAAGATTTTTTATCCGCTATTAAAATTGCCATAATAAATTAGGAGGAAAATACCTTGACATCAAACTTCTCAGACTTGCTTCCGAACAACACAGATGCAGAGTAGATGTGAACCAGATTGATATAGATGTTACTGGAAATCCTAAAATTGGAGGAAAATAGTGTTTAGTCTTTGAATCTACATAAATTAAACAGTGTGTCAGTCACGGTTGCTGTTTTGTCTTCTGTCAGCTATGAACAGGAATCAACACATAATGCTTCACAGTACAGCTTCTGTATAAGATGGAATAAAAAAAGCACAACCACAATTCAGTATGCAAACAGTGCAGTATTGAATATTACTGTATAATGAAAAGTGGCAGTCCAATATTTCAACTAGGCCGATTAATTAGCTGATATTTGGTCATTTAACAGAAGTACCCTAGTGAAAAAAACTATACAAAAAGTATTTCATATAAGTATACTACAAATCGATTAACATGTTTACTGACATATCGCTTGAGACTTACTGATAAAAATATTATAATTAAACTTTATTTGGAGTTCTTCTTTATTGCATTAAGCCTAAAATGTGTTTTAATATCACTATTAGTAAGGACAGTATGATCTCTGTATAATATCAGTCTTTAAATGCTATACTTTAGTACACTAGTATACTAATGTACAATTGCAGGGTATTTATAATAAGTACATAAATATGTAATGTATTTGGAGTATACTGAGCATAACAAAGATTTATTTCAAATACATTTTGGTATATTTATTTTTCACTAGGGTAGTCATTCCATCGTGTCAATTCCAATATCTATCAACAACCTTGCAACAAAAAAATTCATAGTATATCAATATCATCTATATTTGTATTTTGAGCTAATAAAGTGTAAAATAAATGTTCAACCACTGTATTTCATATCAGTATTATATCAGTCTTCTCTGGATACTGGTTTTGGCATCGGCCATTATGGCAACTAATCAGGTTTCAGCAATAAATATGGCTTGTAAAATTAAAGATATTCACCTGGCACATAAAATCCAAGGCAGACAATAACATTTGAATTTTGTACAATTATTATTTTTTGTGCTGGGGTCAATAAAAATCAGAATCAGAAAGAGCTTCATGTTGCCATCGCAAATTTTGCCATTACAAGTAAATAAATTAACTACCAGCCCAATTGGGGCTTCAGAAGCAAATCCTTACTGTTGAGCCCTGATAATAATGAATGGAAACATGATCACGCAGATGTAAATGTATTTGAAACTGACAGCGCCCTGTGGTTCTCGGCGCAGTGCAGGATGAGCCAGCAACGGCTGAACTGCAGAGATAGGGCTGAGAGTCTCTTGACGACACGCTCAGATGCTTCTCCAATCTTCTTCTCCAACTCACTCAGCTCCTGAACACACACACACACACACAGGATTTACATGTTCAATCCAGGGTCACATTGTGAATGGTGGTCTGGTGAGCAAGTGTGTATTGAGCGTCACCTGGATGAGGATGGCAGTGGTCTCATCCACAGTGATGACATCATAATGGGTTCCGCCCAGCTGCAGTGCAGATGGAGAGTGTTTCCTCTCCAGAAGAACAATATTGTACCTGCAAACAACAGTCTCTGTGCATCAGTATTCACTCTTTATAAAGGTTCTTAAATAAAGGTTCTACATTGGCATCTATGGATCCATGAAAAAAAAGGTAGGTTAATCGTCGATCTAAACTGCCGCTGCGTTACGCACACACACAGAAGCACGCATCAAATGTATTGTAAACTCTGTTCTGTGATTTATCAATAAAATAGCTTAGAAACTGAAAAGTTCTCGCATACATTTCTTAGTAACTAAAAACCACAGCTTCACTATTTGTAGAGACATGCTGCCAGGTGCAATTCACACGCAATCGCTCTCTCACACACTAAAGCATTCATATAAATGTAATCTTTACTGTGCTACTTTATCTATAACTGACTTAGAACGAGCAGAAATCTGATAAAGACGAAGAACTGATAAAAATAAGCTGTTATGTAGGAGTGCTGTCATATGCCATATCTGTGCACAAGGCAACCCGCGTTCGAGTCTCAGCTCGAGGTTCAGGCTTATTTTTCATCAATGACATCATCTGCGACTAGTCGACTCTCATCTCATCACATTAATGTCGACTTTAAAAAATCTGAAGTCGTTCAACCCCATATATACACACTCACTACATTGAGTAACTCACGTTGTCTCCAGTGTGCGCTGCATCTTTAAGCGGTTCAGTAAACCATCAGTGATGAACAACACAAACGGAATAGTGTCCAGATATGATTTAGCAGTTGATTCTTCTAGGATATCTCCTACAGATGATCATAAAAAGATCATAACAATAAAGAAGCTTATTATAGAATCAATCATCCATAATTTTTATATTTTATCAGCCAAAATGTGTACCTGTAATTGTATTTGAATGTTTAACATAGTGTTTGAATGCTGTGTTAAAATACAGGAAAGATATCTCTTCCAAGCTAATTCAACCAGCCATAACAAGCAACAGGACATCTGACCAAACACTTGGATTCTATTTCTGCAGCGTCAAGATGAAAAGGCCAACTAACACTGAGATCTCATTGATAAAGAATCCCGCTCCACATAATTGTGCATTAAACATCAAATATGTTCTAATTGGCTGTGATTACTGATGTTACAGCATCATGTGAGCATGAAGGATTGTTGGACTGACTGGTTTCAGGCACTGCAGTGGAGAAGGAGATAAAGTTGATGTTTCTCTCTGAACACACACTGCCGAAGGGCGAGTGGCCCACACAGGAAAGCTCAAATACCACGCTGAAACTCTGCCATGGGAAATCAGGACCGATGTGCTGACTGCACACAACGACACACCTACTGTAAGACAGTCTGAGGAGAAAGGAGACAGACATAACACATTAAATCCACACCTCATGTATTTAGTATACACCTTAGAGATAAGGACAAAAAGAGACCTGTCCATCACTTCTCTTCTCACTACTTTAAGCTTTCCTTCATCCGGGACGATTTCAGACACAGCGTTTTCTAAACACACACATAGAATCAGGCAGGACAATCACTGCATAGTAACAATCTTGTTCTTGAGAAAATAACTCACCTGATACCTGGTTGAGAACTGAGAGCAGCTTTTTATTTACACTGTTCACTGTCAACACTAGAACCTGCTCACATGCAACAACAGTCATTAAACATTCACAATCTGTAAAATGTGCTTTTCACAATACATATTGTTTTAAAGCAGCTTTACAGTAAATCATGATGTTAATTTTCTATATCTTATTATCTTAATTCCTCAGTCGAATTTAGTAGATAAGAGCTGGGCGAGTTACATTTTACATAGTTTACATTTTAGTATATATCACTTTACGTGAATGTACTGTATGTTTGCAGATAAGGTTGGATACACATATACAGTTATTGTCTGTTTCGAGCTGACTTCAGAGCTGAAGCACAAGTCTTAACTCTACATAACTCTGTATTAAATCTCACTCTTGTGTTGTGGTTGGCGTGGGAGGTCATCCATGTGTTGATTTGTTCCTGGAGTTCCAGTAGTTTAGGGTTGGACTCCTGCCTCTTCTTACTCAGATACTGCAACACCTCAAACTTCCTAAACAGCTCATCCAAACAGCTCAGAGTACAGGAGTCCTTCGCCTGAGCCAGGTACTCTATTCAAAGACAGATTTTACAGGTGTGTGAGTAAAGCTATGCAAAAGCCACGCTGTAACGATCAAATCACAAATGAGATCTCAGTTGTTTGTGCCACACTGATGCTGCTTCTTAGAAAAAAAACAAAGTAATCTCACATGCATCTCCTCTAGAGCATGAGGGAATAATTATATCATATATAAATGTGAATTCAATTAATCGAAATGAAACTGAAATCACGTTATAGCTTGTGCAATCATGAAATCTAAGGCTGTGATTTAAGTATATAGTCTACGAGCTTCAGAGTGAAGAGTGGCACTGTGTTACATGCATGCAGCTAACAGGTGTTTTTTTTAGCAACAGTGCACCTCACTTTAAAGTAAATGCTGCTGTTCAAAAATGATTCTGTTCAAATAAAATCCTGATGATTTGAATATTTGAAAGTGAAGAATTTAAAATGAATATTAGTATTTTAACTTGCTGTTTAAAACAAAATAATTATTAGGCATATAATTATCAAAAAAATCTTCTTTTTTTTAACAGTACAATTGTAATTTACAACAGTAATATATTTATATCTTAATTATAATTCATTAAAACATATATATAACCAACATATATATATAACAATAACAAATCAGCCCTATATATAAATAATTTAAAAATAAAAATAATCAAAACACTTACTAAAAAAAGACAAATATTTTATGTTTGCTTAAAATACTTTAGCTCCCTGTTATGACCCGATGTCATAGCAGGGTGCTAAAGTGCCAACTAGTTTCTCCTTAAGGAGGATCCCTTTACCACTCCACAGGATAAAGCGTTGTCGGGATAATTCGGTTCGCGTATCTACCCCGAAGTGATACAATTCTGTATCAAAATGTTAAGGCCAGACAAGTAGTTTTTTAAGGCTTGGTTTGTAGGGAATTACAAACCTGCGCACATATATTCAAACGCGCATACCAATAGACTGAACTCGTAATACGCACGTGCACGCCATCAGCGTTCTCACAGGTTTCGCGTTTAAAGTCTGTGTAGAGTTTCCTGTTAAAACGGTGTCGTGTTAGCGGCCCCTAAGTTAATAACTAATGATCGTTGTGACCGAAGTGAATCAATCAAATTAACTGTAGCTGGAAAATAACTTTATTCAAGAACTGCTATAAAGCCAAAACAATCTCTGTTACTTTAAACTATCCTTGTATCTCTGTAAAGCCGCTTTGGAACAATCTACATTGTTAAAAGCGCTATATAAATGAAGATGACTTGACTTGACTATGTGCACTTGCATGTCATTAACCAGTACCAGAGAACTGTGAACATGCAACGCGTGTCGTTAAATTTATGAAATATTAATTGAAAATCTCAGGGGGTGCTTCAAGTAAATATTTTACGGTTTAGCTGACAAAAAAAAGAAAAGTTTAGGATAGGAAACCGTGCTCTAGAATTTTATGAGAATGCCTCAGATAACAAGATACGAAAGTCTGCAATCAAATGTCAAAGATTGCAATATGAACATTTATCATCCAATCTTCCAAGACAAATTATATGAGATATGCAATCCACATTAATTTGAAAGCTCTATGTTAACAATTGACTCATTTGTGTCTATTTTATTTAAGGAAAAACATCTGATGCAAAGTTGATCAATAAACGAAATCCACTCCTACGCAATGAAAGAGTGACCTCTCAGTAATATGAGATCATAGCTATGAGACATGAGTGTTTTTTTTCTAATATTTACCAGTGGCTGCGTTGAGGTCACATCTGAACAGGACGTGTTCCTTCAGCGTCACCAGAATATGTAGCAGTGCCATCTCATTAAACACACTGTCAGCATCTGCCACATAAATAATACAAAACCATCTTATTTAAAAAACGATCATGTGGTGAGATATGGATCCTCTACAGACTCCTGTACATTCTTATAATGTGTGAGAAAGTGTCTCTTCTGACCCTGTTCTGTCCGAAGCATTCGCTCTTGCTGCTTCAGGAGGAATCGTGTGAGTTCGGAAGACAGAGTGCCAAAGTCTCTGTTGTTCAAAGCAGTGATGCTCAACTTCTGCATTTTTCCCAGAGAGGGCAGAGCCAACGCATGCAGCTCCTTATATGCATCTCGCTGACTCTCTACAGGAATACACAGAGAAATACAGTGAATCATTTCAACTAAACAAATAAATGATTAAGTGCTTACAACAATTTGTTAATCTAATGTTATTCAAATATTTCTGATCTGCTGATACCTGTGGCTTGGACGTATACAATCTTGCTGATGGTCTCTTGTATCTCTTCACTGGGCAAGCTTTTCTCAGTGGCAATGACAATCCTTCCTGTATCTGAGGCGTGATTCACTGCATTTATTCTGTTATCTAGCAAAGCTTTTCCAGTAGGATTCTGACACCTGGTTACCTCTGAAAGATATTAGACTTTATCACTTTAAGACAATGCATTGCTTTGTTTTGACAGTTTGCAATAATTGTGATCTCAATCTTTGTCTTTTTTTTTTTTTTTTATGCACTTGTGTCAGTATATTCAATATAACTTTCAGAATGCAAACCTTCCTACCCAGTCAAAACAATTTTTTTATTAAAACTAAGCGGCAAAAATTACTAAAAAATCTTTCTTGTGGAGTCACAATAATGAATTTATGAACGTGCCTGTCAACATCAACATGACCTATTCTGTAACGAGCTGGATAGATACTAAGCAAAATAAGATACTTGTGTTCCGTTTGTATAACTAACACTAAAAGATGTCAGGGAAGACCTCCAAACGTTTTGCAGTTCCTAGACATGCGTTAACAAAACAAAACTCAAATCAAATATGATTGAATCCAATCATAAAATTTTAATTTTGAAAGCGGTCTTTTTTATTTTTTTCGCAAACAAAACACTTGTTATTAACACAATTAATAACAGAATTTTCATTTTTGGGTGAACTAACCAAAAAATTCTGTTATTAATTTCTCACCCTCATGTCGTTCAAAACCCGTGAGACATTTTCGGATATTTTTGGTGAAATCCAAGAGCTTTGTGTCCCTCCATTGGGAGCTGCGCAACTACCACATTCAAGGTCCAGAACGGTAGGAAAGACATCATTAAAGTAATCCATGTGACTCCTGTGGTTTAACCTAAATTTAGTGAAGCGACACTAGGGTTTTGTTTGCGAAAAAAAAAAAAATTACCGCTTTCAAAATTTCAATTTTTTGGGTGAACAAACTCTTTAAAATCACCATGAAACAGAAATAGACTATTCTTATTTTTTTTATGGAATATTATAAATTATTTATACGTGCACATCATTATTTTGTTAAAATTCATGTGCACTCCAGCAACCTGTCACTCACATGAGATCGCAGGAATTAGAAAACAGTAACGATCCAATCAATTCCCATCCAACTTTTTTTTTCTCATTCAAGAAACGCGTTTTACTCTGATATACGAACACTCTGCATTCAACATAACCAGTAGTATAGGGCAGACATGTGGGGGCCAGCAGCTCGAGGAAACCCTCTTCTGGCAGCAGACTCCTAAAATTTGTCTCTTTTAATGCATAGTATAGGACACTTAACAAATGATGGTCTGGTTGCTGGGGGGCTGCTTCCCTCTGGCAGCAGGTCCAGTCACAGAAAAGAAGGAAAAGCCCCGAATCCCTTTTAACACATATCATTAAGACTATTCTTGTTATCATGAGCATCAATCGGTCTGAGATTACTGTACCTTTTATGAATAAAAGTAGAGTATTTTATGTATCATTTAAACACTTTTGATACAGAGTAATGCTATATGGGTTGTAATGGTGATGATGAATAACGGTAATGCCAACATGGTAATGAATTCTGTATGGGAGACAGAAATAATACACTGGTTGTAGTGTGTGAGATACTGTAAATATTGACCTGGTATAATGCAGTGTCGCATTTGTTAATATGTAACCAACTCGGTTGATAGTTGTTTTGTAAAATGGTAAGAAATATGCAGTGTTGTTGTCTATTGTTATTTGGGTTTATGAACAGGGGTGGGAGTCAATAAGCTTGTCTTCTTCCCACTCCTTTTCGAGCTGTAATGTAAATTATTTTGTCTTTTTTTCTCTTTTATTATGTATATATATATTTCTGTTTTTCTTTTCTTTAGCTCGAAATAAAATATTCAAATCAATACGTCACAATAAGGAAGAAAAGTCGCAATTTATGTGTCATGCTGACTTTAAACACTATTAATGAAAGTCCTGGATTCACTCTACCTGCAGATGTTGGACTGCTCCGCTGAGGTTCTTGCATCGTTCTTAATGTCACAAAAGACAAGAAAGGGTCCAAATCTTCGTTAAACTGAACTACAGAATTATTTCCCTTTCTGCCTCTCAAACAGTTTGATAACAGAGATGATTTAGGGGTTATGTTTTCTCTTCTCTGTTCTGACTTCTCAGGAAGTTTGTGTATAGCGGATATCACTTCAATAACTTTAACGCAGTGCTTCAATGGGGACGACCTGGACATCTCGACCACTTTAGAAAAGCGGTGTTGCTTTTCTGAAAGACATGTGGAGGAATTTGTCTGACTCTCGTCTGATTGTTCTGGTGGACTAGACATGCGTTTCTCCATCTCTGCAGCTTTACAGTCTCTTCCTCCAGCTGTTGTCACTGCAGAACCGTCTCCTTGGTGAGACATGCGCTCCATTATAAAGAACTTCACAGTCTTCCCTCTCTCCACCTGTGTAGGTACGGCTGACTGCAAAGGCTTACTCTGGGAAGGGTGAACCGCAGTGGGACGGCTTGAAGGTGGCAGTGCTGAGAAACCAGAGTAAAACATTTAATTTGAGCTCTATCAACAGCTTTTGTGGCATAATGTTGATTACCAACTTAAATTTCTTGTCATTTACACAGTCGATTTAGGCTTTATGGTGTTGTGTTGTCATGAAAACAAAGTTGAAAAATTCCAACTTTACACAGAAAGGGTTAGGAATTGTATCATATTAACATGCATATTGTTTGTTTCTTGTTGCTATACTACTAAAACGATGAGTATTTTAATTTATTGGCCCCTTTTCGCTTTTAAAGGAAAAGGAGGGTGGAAAATAATTGTTGAAAGAGTTCCTTTAAGGCTAATAGTGAACACAACAGATTTTCCATTTTCCAATTTGCTCTCTTCACGCCTCAATATGCATAATCGCAATGTTTGCAAATTGTCATGACTGAAAATATATATGTAGCTCATGATTAAAACGATGAGAGAAACTCAAACAGCTCACCCGCATCTGAAGGGCCTTCACCCGACAAATCTGTAAAAACACAACATTAACATACAGAACTTTGAGTAATATTTAATATAATACCATAAAACCATTATATATAAAGAGTAATATTCCAGTGTCAT
This sequence comes from Leuciscus idus, assembly GCA_021554675.1. Taxonomy (NCBI): domain Eukaryota; kingdom Metazoa; phylum Chordata; class Actinopteri; order Cypriniformes; family Leuciscidae; genus Leuciscus; species Leuciscus idus. The sequence continues at coordinate 44,653,966 of CM038624.1, forward strand.
CTTTTACATACAGGCATACTTCACTATAAGATCTTACCATCTATTTTCCGAATGGACAGTGGGGAGAATATTTCATCTATGTGCGACTCTATCACAGCTGTCTTGCATTCTTCTGTGGACATTTTCTCAGTACAGATGAAGAGATTTCTGAAGTTTTCAGGCAACATCACTGTACTGTCTGTGAGATGAAACTGGCCCATGTTGTCTTTGGGTTCTGGGACCGGTTCAATCTCCACCTTCAGTGGTGTAAGAAGCTCAGGAAGTGACTGAATGTGGACCAAGGGCTTATTTACCTGTGGTTCTGTACACACAACACAATGGAGTTTAAGGACTATACACACTTTATGGATATAAACCAGTGCAAGTTTCTCACATTACTATCCACATATCCACATTACCAGTAAGTAAAGACTGAGACACACATTGGAGATTTTTCTCGGCCATCCAAACTGCTTTTTCCATATTTTCACAATGACTGTCTGACATGAAATGCCTGGGGAAAAGTATAGTACATATTATTTCCTGCGTCATATTAATTATTATGAGTAGTGTTTTCATTGATTTTAAGTCAAAATGAAATCAAAACAGACCATATTTACTTTATTAATTCCCATGCATGGTCAACTTATTGTGAACAATTCAACGTTGCACATTATTCCCCCAAAATAATTGAAAATGTCACATTATGGAAGCAAAATTGATTGTAAATGCCGTATCATGTTGGCTTGAATAATGAAAACAAACCTTTTGTAGATGTCATGGAACATCTACACGTTGAAGTAAAGATATATTTGCTGCAACAAACATTCACAGCCATTCTTCCTTGTTTTAACAAATGCAACAAACTCACGGCTTATAAACTGGTGACAGTACTTCAGCTGACAGCTGTCTGGTGGACATACACAGGTCTGGTAGACACAGCGTATGATTACAAGGTGAAAGAGGCAGGTCTAATTCCATCTCAGCAGAAGACCTTGAACCAACTGGAATTAAAGGTTTTGAAGTCACTGGAGATTAGAAGAGCAATCTACAGAAGGAAACACTCTTTGATTGTGATTAAATATGAACAGTCAATACACACTACCTGGAGATTTTGGCTCCTTAAAGGTCATGTTAGCAAAGCTGCTTTCAGCCATTTGCAGAACCTCCAACTCAGTCGTGTTTTTATAAGCAAAAGTAGCTATAAAAAATAAAAATAAAAGATTATTGACATTTTATGAAATACAAAGGCCCCAAAAAGTCACACTTATAAGTGTAAATGTCTGATTGTAATTGCATTAGATAACAAAATATAAAAGCAAGTGGCATTTGCACTTTTCTGAGAAATATTTGCAATGACTTTCAATTAACTGGTGTTTGAACAGTGCACTTATTGTTTTATTTAAAACCTAACAAATGTCTTTTTGTCAAATGTTTTGCTTGGAAGTTGTACTTGTGCTTCATATTTTGTTATCTAATGCAATGATAATCAGATGATTTTATTAAGCGTGACTCGTTTCCAACTACTCTTCGGGGCCATTGTATATTCTTTGCAATGTATAGGTCAAGTTTTACCTTCTTTAAGAATATCTTTTAAGGGTAAACATTCTTCCATTTGTTCTCGGGTGACATTTAGAAAATCTTGCATTTTTGCAAAGGGAAAAATGGGCTCTTGTCTTCGGGAGGAATCCATACAAACTTCAACAGGCAACATTAGTGACTGTGGAGAAATCATAGGCTGGTATATTTTAAATACTAAAAACTTCTTCCTAAGCTGCAACCAATAAAGATTTTTTCATTAACATGATTCAGTTTTGTAGTTTACGTCTTCGTTCAGTACTGCCTCTTTTTTGAACTCCTCTGTAACATTTCCTCCAGTAAACGTGGCGCCCGTTACTTCATCTAAACCTGCATTGTATGAGGCACAGTGTCTAGGAGAAGGAAATATGGTTGAAAATATAATTTCAGTGCATACATATGAATAATAGATTTTTTAAGTAACAATCCTCTCTTCGCAGATTTTTCTTTAGGGCTGTTTTTAAAATTCTTTATGGGAGAAAGAAATATATATTGTATGTTATACCTAAAAACAACCCCTTCTAAAAGATTTACTGATGAATTGAGAACAGGATCCGAGACAGCTATGATCTTCAGCCTCTGAAGCATCGTTTGAAATGGAGGCATGTGGCTTTTGAACCGCTGCAGATGATCACTGAATATCACCTCCTCTGGCAGAGTGAGATCTGAGATTTCGGAAACAAGTTAAGGAAGGATTATCAATCCTTTCATTGTGAGGCCATCAGAAGGACTTCTAAGGACCAAGAACGTATAAAGATCCTTTTGAAATCCCTTTGAAAGCAAGCCATGTGATGTGCTGGGAATTTTTAGCACACATCTACCCCTTTTTTAGGTAGAACATCAAAGCCACAAATCGACTGGACTGATATAAAGTGGTGCAGTATTCAGAAATGACACAAAAAATATAAACAAATTATTACTAAATACTCCAAATCCTACCATCACTGGTAAAGCAACATGCATCTGGCGTACATGGACTGAAACTCTCTTCCCAAAGTGATCTGGTGGCACTTCTCTCAACTCCATCTAAAAGCCAGAAGACTTCTGAGGTCCCAATACTGCACTGAGAGGTAGGATTAGAGCTGGGAACCACTTCCTCTAGTCCTCTTCCTGTCTGCAACACATTGAGCCTAAACACAACACAGCTCAATTTGAAGAACCTGTATTTAAACACAACTGAGAGAAATTCAGGGGCCGTTTAACACAACACCGTTTTCAACTAAAAACCGAAAACTTTTTTGCATTTTGCCCGTTCATTTACACGACAACAGCGTCTTGGGGACCTGAAAACGCAAGTTTTTGAAAACTATACCGTTATCGTCCCCATGTAAACAACAAAAACGCGGAATCGTGAAAACGGTGACGCGATATGACGATTTTTGATCGTGGACGAAAATGTCTCCACGATCTGCTTTTGAAGAAATATCGTAGTATCGTGCATTCTATCAGTTGCTGTTCTGGCGCCTCTGTCCCAACATACTGAACAACGCGACGTATATTCACATAAAATGTTAACGCAGCGGAACGGGACACTGCAGTTCACAAAAGTTCATAATTTGCATGTGCTTTAATGCCTTGTCGGTTAAACATTTAATTTGCGTGCTGATGTGCTGTTCTAACGTGTGCGTTTCTCAGCGCGTACATGTGAAGCTCACATGCACTAAAAGCCTGTCTACCAGCGCCTGGATACTGGACTAAGTTATCTTTCGAGTCTTATTGTGCTAATACTGTCAAATACACACAAGGTTTACATAAAGTCGGTTATAAAGTGAAAGCAAACTTGAGAAAATTGAGAGAAAATCTGCTTGTCAAATGCGTGTATATTAGACGCGTCGCGCACAGCTCTTAAAGAGACAGTAGCAATAGTAAACACGCTGCCGCTTGTCCTTAAAGGGACAGTTCACCCAAAAATAAAAATGATATCATTATTTACGCACTCTAATGTTGTTCCAAACCTGTATTAATTTCCTTCTAATATTTTCTAATATTTTTCCAATATTAATATTTTGAAGAATGTGGCTATCCAAACCAATGGGGAATGTGGGTCCCCATTGACTTCCATAGGATAAAAATATACTATGGAAGACACTGGGGTACATCAACTGTTTGGTTACCCACATTCTTCCAAATAACTTTTATTTTCAACAGAAGAAAGAAACTTATTCGAGTTTAAAACAACTTGAGAGAGTAAATTATGACAATTTGAATTTTTAGGAGAACTATCCGTTTAATGTTAATTTTCATATTTGTTCATTTAATTACTTTCTTCAATGCTACTGTTAAATACACCTACTGTAGCTGAAAACATAAAGCACTGTTTATTTAATTTGTATATTAAGTTGTGTATGTGTAATGTGTATCTTTGATCTTAATATTTAATAACAAAGAAAATAATGACAAATATTTTTTATCTTTGCCCCCTGTCTGCCATTCATTTTTATTTTATATTTTGTTACCTAAGGCTTTGTTTTTAAAATATGGACATTAGTTGGCTGTAATGCTCAGTAACAAAATAGTAAAACCAAGATAAAAAAGAATCGTGATAAAATCGTGAATCGTGATTTTCCTGAAAAAAATCGTGATATGATATTTTTGCCATATCGCCCACCCCTACGTCATGCACATGCATATCACATGTTCAGTTTATAGGCAGGTAGTGTTTCTTTACAAATTGACATTGCCAACACCTGGCCTGACCTGCATAATGCAGCGTTTTAGTCATTATTGCAGATCCGTGTGAACGGGGATCGTTTTGACAACGTTGTCGTCTCTACGCAAAAAAATAAAAAAGTAAAGGAAGACTTTTCTGTCTTAGTAGATCGTTGTCGTGTAAACGTACCCTTACTCTCAGCTGGGTGTGGACACAATCTGCAGACACAAATATGAAAGCATAGATCATTATCAAAGGGCATTATAGAAACAGTTCAAACCTTTCCAAACAGTCACTGAAACGTATGTTGGCCTTCAAGTAATCCATTACAGATCCAGTCACTTGTAACGTACCCATGGATACTTTGTTCGCTGTTATAAATTACATAAGTCAGTGTTGATATGTTATCATTGAATATAACAATAGGTATCTGGGGGTGAGATAGCAACACGGATGAATGTAATGAAAGTGAATTTCCTTTTCAATAAAAATCTTCTCCCTTGTAAATCACTAAAAGAGCAAAACATCTCCATTGCACTACACAGAAAAAAGAAAATCATCTTGAGTGAGTATTTTATGCCACAATTCTCATTTTAGGGCTGAGGTCTTCAACCCTGCTCCTGGGGACCCGCTGTCCTGCAAAGTTTATTTCCTAACTGGTTCAGCACACCTGCCTGTGATTTTCAAGCGATCCTGAAGAACTTAGCCGGTTAAGTTGTGTTTGATAAGGGTTGGAGGCTGGAGCAAGTTCAGAGCTCTGCAGGTCAGTGGGTCCCCAGGAGCACGATTGAAAACTTCTGTTTTAGGGTAAACAACAGGATCTAGATATTAGGCCTGCGTCCGAAATGCTGAAAAATGCTTCCAAAGTAGGAAGGCATCAAGGCACATCCGAATCCAATGTTAGCTTCACCAACCGTAACTTTCAGACGCCATCTTTATTTAGCTTAACTGTCACAGAATGGAAAGCACAGGACTGTGGGATTTCAAACGCAGCGAACGGATACATCTATGCTGCCTTCAAAAATCGATCAGATGAAGGTATCTCAGGAGGCAAGAAGTGAAGCTAACATTGGATACGGACGTCCCTTGATCCCTTGATGCCTTTCTACCTTCCAAGGGCAGCATTTCCGCAGCCAAACTTGCCACACTTACTCCATGGTACTCGGTAAGCGATGTCTTTCAGGTGTCCATCGTGAGGGTAGATGTTACTGACTAGCTGGAACGGAACTGGAAGTTCCAACATGTTCATTATCAGTCTGCGTCTGACTGAGGCCTAAAACAGATGACACCTCAATATGTAAAAGTTTGTGAGCTTGTTAAAGTGTTTCATCATGTATTGTACCCATATTCAGATTTTTATATTATTACCCCCTCCAGAACTTTTGAATATTTTATTTAATTTCATCATCTTGTATAATCTTACATAATATAATTCCCTTTTCTGTTTAATTTTTGTTAAATTGCACATGTTTATTCAGAAAGAAAAAAAATACATCTCAATATAGGTTAACTGTATTATAGTAAGTTAACGTACATGAATGGAAATCAGTGTAGGAACTCACCTCAGTGATGTAATCAATACCTTTATACCTGACAGTCATGAAACTTGCACTTTGTTGTGTTTGACCACAGGAATTAGACATGGTGTGGTTATTCATATTGAAACCACACCAACGGATCTTTAAAAAAAAAAAAAAAAAAAGACATTACAATATGTCGATCAATATTACGATCGTCTCCTTTGTTGTGGATTCATCTGAATCGTTATGCGATTGGGAGTCCAGTGTCAAAGAAAAGTGCAAATTTGTTCCTCAGTTGCACGGAATTATGTGAAATGAAAACTGCTACGAAAACTGATTTTGATGTGGCCTGTCAAACGATACTACAATATATTGGGAAATGTCGCTTCTTTTGAAATGACGAACGATGACGAAAAGATGGATTACATTAATTTATACAAGATTATAGAGTTAAACGGTCACCTGTGCAATTAAAACTGATCTTGGCTATAAATCTAAAGTCTGAGGTGAGATATTTCTGCCGCAGCGCGCCTTCACTCGGTCTGGGTGATTGACAGGATGAGGAGCTACAAACCACGCCCACCGGGCCTTCTCTCAAGATAAATCAAATGTAAAAAATCCTCTCTTTCTCTCTTTGTATATAATAAATATTACACACACACACACACACACACACAGACTATGTATATATAAGTAGTCGGTCAGACTACTGTTCGGACTACACCTACAACTAAATGCTCCATGCTCCCTCATAGACTACTGGCATTAATGTACATATTGACCATTAAGAGCACATTAAAATATCAATATTAAAAAAAATTAAAAATGCATCCAGTTTTGTATAAACGAGATTGGTGACTCAGACGGTGGACAGATTTTCACAGTTTTCAGTAATGCTCTTCCTAAACAAGATCTGTTTGTGTGTGTGTGTGTAATATCATGCAATCACACACACACACACACACTCTCACACATTTATTTGTGTGTGTTTGGGGTAAACAGTGGTAGTGCACTGCCATCTAAAGGACATATTTACGTTTTTAAAAGATTTATGTTTTTTTTTTTTTTATCTTCCTGATCCATCCTTTTCAACACTGTGAAAATCAATGCTGTCTATGTGCACTCTGGACAATATTTAAATTAAATATAGACATTGGGAAACATTGATGCTTGGACCTTTTTATTATTTTTCTCTATTTTTCCTCACGCGTTTCAGTTGGTTTTCATTACAATAAAATATCCTACTGTAAATTCAGTAACTTCATCGACTACTATAACCGCAAAGTGAATATATGGCAGGATGTTTCTGATTGCATGAAAAGATGACACAATATCAGTATCGCAAACAGTTTTATTTCAGAACAAAGGAATCAGTGTGTGAAGATTGTTTATAAAACTGGAGAAAAAAATCTGGGACTGGACTTTTTACAGTACCTGTAAAAATAGAAGAAAAAAAAGAAAAAGAAAATAATTTGACAGTGCTTAAAGGAAATACAAGGCACAAAATTTGATCCTTTCAATGCGATCTCACCAGCTGTACCAGTATCCTATGACAATGACTAAGCCAACAGCACTTATGGATCCAACAGTTACAAGAGCAGACATCTTCATGATGTAGGATGTTCCTAATGTGAGAAAAGAAACAGTTTACACTGAACCACGCCGGGTTATTTTTTACATAGAGTTTGCAGGTAGCACAAAGCAGTGTTAGAGAGATTTATGATCCTTACCTCGGGCCTTAGCCCAGATTACACAAGACTGTGTTCTAGACTAATAAAGAAAACACAGAGAGAGAAGTTAAAGAAAATTAAAATCATTTTTAATGCACTAATTTTACAGGTTGTCTTAAGATGTCTTCCCACCTTTCCCCACTGACATACAGTGCGGAGGATAATATAATAGTCTTTTCCGTTTTCCAGAGGTGCGTTGTAGAAGTCTCCATAGAGCTGCTGATCCCCGACAGTGAAGTTCAGCTCTGCACTCAGACCACTGAGCTGAATCTGGGCCGTGACGTACCCTCGGTCACATGTCTGCTGCGAGAAGAACCGCGGACTTACAGACGAGGTGCAGTCAAACAGCATCACACCCTCGACTGGGAACACGAACACCTGGTACATACTGAAGACATGAGACACAAAAAGACATTCACAGCAACTGAATATTCAATTATCTAGTATATGCAGTGGGATCAAATTGCAAGTTTTTTTTTCTAAACCTGTAAATAAGCAGTTTTAGGATTTCATATGCATTTTTGATAACACTATATTTAATAACTTTATTAGTTAACATTAACTAACAAAAAAATAAAAATACTTCCAAAGCATTTATTAATCTTAGTTAATGTTAATTTGAAAATGTGTATCTGTTAATATTATTTGATGGACCTAAACTTCAGTAGCATAACATTGAACAGTTGTATTTTTATGACACACCAAAAACATAATTTTTTTCAAAAATTCTAATGCTGATAATATAATTTTTTATCAAAACTTTTGTTTTAAATGAGAAAAGAATGCAAATTAGAAGCATTTTCAAGTCTGGTCTTAGATATTTGAATACATATAGATAATGTATTAAACTAACATAAACTAACCATGAGCAATACATTTGTTACTGTATGTATTAATCCTTGATACTATTAGTAAATAAAAATCCAGCTGTTCATTGTTTGTTCACAGTGCATTAACTAATGTTAACAAATACAACTTTTGATTTTAATAATGTATTAGTAAATGCTGAAATCAACATTAACTAAGATTAATAAATGCTGTAGAAGTGCAGTTCATGTTAACTAAAGTAGTTAACTAATGTTAACTAATGAAACCTTATTCTATAGTGTTACATTAACTCTTAAGAAATGTTAAGCGTCTTTACCATATTGAGTCAAGTGTGTTGGTCGATCTCCATAATCTGAGAGTGGGCGATGAAGCCTCTACTTCACTGTATTTGATTACTGGTGTGGGGGGGACTAGTAACAGAACACAAGAAGTACAGTGTCCAAATCAAAATACAAGGACAACGAGAATTAATTGTATTGTTTTGGATGTCAGTAAGCACCACACAATGGCACTCATAAATCCACACAAAAGAAGATATTTTGAAGAATGTTGGTAACCAGACAGTTGACGGAAGCCATTGACTATCAACTGTTTGATTACCAACATTTAAAAAAAATATCTTCTTTTGTGTTGAATAGAGCAAAGAATCTCATCCAGGTTCGGAACAACTTGAGGGTGAGTAAATGATGACAGAATTTTCATTTTTGGGCGAACTATCCCTTTAATGCATGTTCCTGGTCTTATTGTCAACAATTCAACAGTGCACCCCAAAATATTGGAATTAAAATTAGTTGGTTCAACTTACTTAATCTTTTAGAGTTTGTACTAAAAAAGTCTATAAAAGTCTCACGGTATTTACTCAGTAAATATTTACACGGTGTTACTTTAAAAAAAAAGATGTATTCAAATTGTTACCTTAATCTTTAAAGTTGAGCCAGTGTAGTCTTTTTTTAGAGTGCACATAATTTAAAAACCTATTACTTATAAAACAAAATGTTGTTTGTGGATAATGGATGTTTGCAGCTTTTGTTTTGTACCTGGTATGCTAGTGTTTGCTGTCACTGTAGACGTGGCTCGTGTGGACTCGGCTGTAATGGTTATGGTGTAGTTTGTAGCAGGCAGGAGATTTAGACAGAGAACCGGCAGCGGGGCAGTGGAGCTGAACTTCTTTTTTCTCCTGTCACTAAACAGCCGATCAAAGTCTCGCAATCCAACGAACGTCACCTGTGTTGAGATGTCACATACAACCTCATTTCATGATTGAGAGACAACAACAGTGCAAAGATATAGCTAAAATCGGTGGTGGTGGCGCAATGGATAAGACACATGCCTTTGGTGTGAGAGACCCGGGTTTGAATCCACTGTGAGACACCAATGTGTCCCTGAGCAAGACACTTAACCCCTAGTTGCTCCAGAGGCGTGCGACCTCTGACATATATAGCAATTGTAAGTCGCTTTGGATAAAAGCATCAGCTAAATGAATAAATGTAAATGTAAAATGTAAAATGAACTGATGAATACTCACTGTGTATTTCTCCATATATCCCTCGTTCTCTGCATTCCAGTGCAGACATCTTTCATTAATCACCGCCAGATCATTAATTATCAGTTTTAGCTCTGGAACACAGAGAATCAGAAGCATATTAGACCAAATTTGATGTCAACGACCACTCTTTTGGCTATGTCACACTATGTTTTAATTGATTTCCAACACTTTTGCTGAACAATGACAGCGTGTGTGTGTACCTTTGCAATGCAGGGTGGCTATCTGCCACTTTCCTGTGATGTATTGACATATTGAAATGTCACTTCCTGTGTGTCTGTAGTGTCCTTTAACACAGCGGTGGATCACTGCAGTGTTGTTGTCCCATGCTACCTCTGCGTGCGGCACCTCTGGTGCAGGGCCACAGTGTGCTATAGAGAGAAAACACACAGAAATGGTTATGAATATCATTCCAGATATTGTTCTGAAATATGTTGATCCGAATATAGGACATTTGTGACAGAATATAAGGATGTGATTTTGTTCTCTTTTTCTCATTGTAATTTGTCCTTGTGGATTAGTCGTCATACTGTAGGTTTATTTCTGACAGTCAGCTTAACTACAAAAATATATATTGAACATTTCCACTATTATTACACAGGGAAAAAAAACTTCATTTAAAAGTTGGTATCACACTACAGTCAAGAAAAAAAGTAACTTTCCACAACATTCTTTACGTAAAATTAGTTGAATAAAGCCCTGTGTGATATTGTGTTAGTTTCATTTTTTGGACTAGTTACTAAAATATAGATCTTGTAATTGCTTCCCATGTGACAAATAAACCCCTGTGAAAATGCAGTATGTATGATATTCATGGTATTTACACTAATGTTCAAAAGTTTGGGGTCAGTGATATTTTCTTTTTTGAAATAAGTATCTTATGCTCACCAAGACTGCATGTATTTGATGGGAAAAAAATAAAAATGCAGAAAAATTGTGAAATATTATTACAATTTAAAATAACTGTTTTCTATTTGAATAATATTTAAATATAATTTATTCCTGTGATGCAAAGTCAAGTCAAGTCACATTTATTTATATAGCGCTTTTTGAAAGCAGCTTTACAGAGATAACAGGAAAATAAAGCAAAAAAGTGTGTTTCCAGAAGAAAATAGCATCACAGTCCAGTAAGTTCAGTGATGTTTCATTTTTGTTTTAAAAAAGTTAAAAGTTAAAATAAATTTAGTTCGTTTGAATATATATATGAATATATAAACAGTGATGTCATCGTCCAGTTCAGTTCTTGTATAATAGTGTCAATGCAGGCAGATCAAAATTATTGTTGAATATTAAATTTAATGTTAAATTTAATGTCTCCAACTAAGCAAGCCAAGCCAATGGCAACAAAGGTGGGAAAAGGCGACAGTGGCAAGGAACCAAAACTCCATCAGGTGACAGCATGGAGAAAAAAAACCTTGGGAGAACCCAGGCTCGGTCTGTGGGCCAGTTCTCCTCTGGCCAATGAACGAACAGTGTATGATTATGATTCAGGCAGCATTATAGGTCAGAAGTCAGATTGGTTTGGAACAATCAGAATATTATCCAGTTCCATCTGGTTGAAAGCTGAATTTTCTGCATCATTACACCAGTCTTCAGTGTCACATGATCCTTCAGAAATCATTATATGTTGATTTGTTCCTTAAGAAACATTTCTTATTATTATCAATTTGTTGAAAACATTTGGACTGCATTTTGTGGAAACAGTGAATTTTTTTGTGATCTCACTTTTGATCAATTTAATGTTAAGAGTTAAATAATTAAAACTAATAATTGACCCCAAACCTTTAAACATAGTGTATGTCATTATTAGGAATTCAATTGTTTACCTATACACGTTACAGACACTTTTTCCCACGTTCCATCTGATGTACACGTTGACGTGTTTTTGTCACGCTCCTGTTTGAGTCCATATTTACATTTGTACTGAACCACACTGCCCAGTACAGATGTTTTGTTCCACTCTATATCTGTTAGTGGGAATTCTGGGGGAGGTCCACAATTTATCTCTGTTTATTGAGACCAGTGTAGAGCGTTAGAAATAAAGACCACTGCAAAAATGTTGCATATTTCATCATTTCCCATTGAAAATATGATGACCTAAAGTGTAAAGCAGCATTTTGTTTATTTAAATGATGTGAAGGTGAGTAAATGATGACTGAATGTTGTCAGTACCTTCACATCTCATGTTAACTTTGCTCCACTCTGCATTTGAGTTACACAGAGACACATTTCCTTCACCCACAGTGCGATATCCAGCTTCACACACATAGAGGGCCACAGAGCCCAGACTGGAGCTGCTATTCCACAACACAACTGAGTGAGGTAGTGAGACCGGGACGCCACAGTCTACTTCTAAACAAACACACATACAGACACACTGTACATGTGCATATATATTATCAGCTTATTAAAGAGGACAGCACTGATATATAGGTCATTCTCATGAAATGGTCAACCTTTCCCTTCATTCTCACGCCCCCATAAACACGCAATTCAAGAGTTATTATTCAAAAATGTCTAATTCACTTAATAGTTACATCTATTAAATAATCAATGACTTAATTCAGTAATTATAGCACTATCATATCATACTTACTAATATCAACAATGAAAATTGTCTTCTGTAGAGCTGCTTTATTGCTCAATCGGATTTGTTTCATGAACTCTGAAACATCAACATGGTTATTGAACTGAATTGAATCAACACTATTGCCTTCTGTAGAGCTGCTTATAGCTGATTTAAGCTTGTTTTCATAATTTGACTGCACTTTTATTGAACTAAACTGAATCAACACTGACTTGAGCTGAATCATAACACTATTGTCTTCTGTAGAGCTGCTTTATAGTTGAACAGATTTTGCTTCATAACTAATTAACTTTTTAACATTCACTAATTTGAATCAACATTGGACTAAACTGAGTTGAATGACACTATTGTCTTTTTAGAGTTGCTTTACAGCTGAAATTGGTTTTGTTTCATAATTGAAGAACAGTAATAATATTATTTTATTTTTTATTATTGTGAAGCTGCTTTGAAACAATCTGTGACTTGATTTGACTTGACAGAGACCTAAATTGCACCGTTTCTTGAGAATGACCCGTTCACAAAATAAAGGGGGAAAACATGCCAACAAGAAATAAAAGTGCAAAAATATACCTTGGCACAGAAAATCAGGCTCACTCCAGATTCCCTCTGAATCGCAAACTGACGTATCTCCTTCCCTGACATTATGAAATCCTTCAATGCACTTATAAGACACACTAGATCCAACTTTAATGTCTCCTCTCCATATCATAACAGAGAGGGGGGGAGAAGGCGGTATGCCACAGTTCACCTCTGAGAAACAACAAAAACCTTGAAAATATCTTCAGTTTACACATTAAAGAAAAAATCAGTTCATTTATTCATTTATTTACTTTGAGTAAAAAAATACAAAAAGCATGCAAAATATTACCTTCACACAACAGAGTAGGTTTTGTCCAATAACCGTTCTCAGCGCACACGGATATATTATGTCCTTGTTTAGGATAGTAACCGTGTTTGCAGTGATATGTTACAGTGCTGTTAAATGTGACTCTGCCATTCCATATCTGTACAGTGAGAGGCAGTATAGGAGGCTCTCCACACACAATCTCTGTTGAGAAGGAAATGACATGTCAATTTATGACCGAATCACTGCAGTATGAAGAGCAGAGGAATAACATTGCTTATACACTCTTAAAAATAAAGGCTCTTTATTGGCATTGATGGTTACATAAGGTACCTTTAACGTCCACAGAATTTTTCCATTGCACAAATTTTAAAAGTGATGACATTTTTTTGTCTTTTCATACTTAGAAAAAAAAAAAAATTATTTTGAGAACTGTTTTTTATTGAAGGTTCTTTGTGGAACTTAAAATGGTTCTTCTCTGGCATTGCTGAAAAAAAACCCTTTTGGAACCTTTATTTTTAAGAGTGTATAAGAAAAAAGTGTGAATATGCAGAATCACACAGAAAGCACTTCATATGTCCTCAGAAGATTTGAATAATAGCGAAAAGAGTGGTAAGGACTGCTTCTGAGATACTTGTTCAGTGCTTTTTTGTCATTATAATTTCAATTCGACTGTACTGCAAAAAAATGATGTCCTTCCTCAGAATTTTTGTCTTCTTTTCCAGCGCAAATATCTAAACGTTCTTAAATCAAGATACATGCTTGAGAAGCAAAATGACTAAAGATATTAAGTCTTGTTTTGTGACATGTCAAAAATATGTGAGTTTATGCTTAAAACAAAGACAAAATATCGAATTCATATCTAAATTAAGTTTCTTTTTCTGACCCCACTGACAAGTATTTTTTTCTTGTTTTATGCACAAACTCACTTCATTTTTATACATTTTTCAGAAAACAAGACATAGAAATAGAAATATCTGATGTAATTTTGCTTCTCAAGTAAATGCATCTTGATTTAAGAATGTTTAGATATTTGTACTTGAATTCAATAATGAGGAAGAACATATTTTTTGCATAAAACATAATTCTTTCAATGTTTTTAAAACGTAATTATTTTGAGTTCTACAGGGAAGAAAGAAACTCGTGTTGACATGAATAAAATAAATGAATAAATGTGAATAAATTGTGACAATTGAATTTTTTTTGGTGAACTATGCCTTTAAAACTTTCTTTAAAAAGAAAAAAAAATCTCTGTACCTTCACAAGAATAGTCTGGGTTACTCCACTGACCGTCGGTTTTACACACGGACACATTTCCTGTATCCAAACTGTGATATCCAGTTACACAGTTATACAGAGCCACAGAACCAATCTTACTGACACCGTTCCAGAATAACACTGAGTGAGGCAGAACCGGAGGAGAACCGCATTGTATCTCTAAACACACATAAACAATCTCAACCGATTCTTTGCTTGAGATACGCAGTCATATTTCTGTCGACATAAGTAACAGAAGCAGATACCTTCACACTGGAAGTCAGGCCGGCTCCATGTCCCATGAGCAGTACATACCGACACATTCTCACGTCCACTGTTAAAAAACTGTGGGTCACACACATACAGCGCCAATGATCCCATTCGAGAGATGTTATTCCAAACCATTTTTGAATGAGGCATAACATGAGGTTCTCCACAGTCCACTTCTACGAAGAAATCGATTATATTTTATGTCAGGTGACAGTAAAATATGCAATGAATTTGTATAAGCCTGTGTGTGTGATCCCTACACTTTTTTGTGTTTGTGTGTTGAATATCACATTTCACTCTGAAATACATCAAATTATGGAAGCAAAATGGGTTGCAAATGCGGTGTCACACACCTAATGTGATAATCGTGCAGACAGTCATTTTTTCCTCAAATGTAAACATTACCTTCACAGACCAAACTTGGTCCGTGCCACTTTCCATCCAGACCACAGACGGATGAATTCTGTCCTCTCTTCCACTGAAACCCCTCCCGGCAGCCGTACTGGAGTTCACTGCTGTAGTGTGTGATAGTGGGGGAGAGCCGGTCCGCGTGGAGGACTGAAGGAGGAGACCCGCAATCTATCACTATACAAACCATACACACAAAAACAGGTCCATTACTTCAACAGAATTTAACATTAATATTAATAACATTATATACACTGCCTGGCCCCCCCAAAAAAAACTTAGGCAAATGCTTAAGAGTCTATGAATGGATCATTATTGCAGTGATTATTATGTTTCTAGCATGTTATATGTTTGGCAACAGTTCTTCTGATCCTAATTGATGGAGTGTGTAGCTTTTCATTACTAAACCAACCATGTATGAAGACACATCATGGCCATATTCTAGGATGGCAATGTAAAGATTCACCAGGCTCAAATTGTGAAAGAATGGTTATGAGGGAGCATGAAGAATCACTTTCACACATGAATCAGCACCTCTGAGTCCAGAGCTTAAAGGGGTGGTTGATTATGATTTCACTTTTCTAACTTTAGTTAGTGTGTAAGATTGTTGTTTGAACATAAACAACATCTGCAAAGTTACGACGCTCAAAGTTCAAAGCAAAGGGAGATATTTTGTTCTAAAGAAATTGCTTTTTAAGGACTACAACAAACGGCTGGTAGGGACTACATGACATTCTTCCCAGGTTAGTGACATCATGAACCCTAAAATGTACATAAACCCCGCCCCCGGAACACGATTTATAGATTATCAAGACAGAATATGCTAATCAATGACTAGAAGATAACTACACATAAGCTACATAAATTCATCAACTAACCATTCAGAAATGTTGTCTACATGTTGTCACCTCTTCTTGAGTCTCTCCATCTTTCTGACTCCGGTTTGAACATAAAAGGCTAAAAGTGTTTTAAATTTCCAGTGCATGTCTGTGTGAGGTAAAAGGACACAAGCTGTTGAAGCTCCGCCCCCTGTGCTGGGAGAAGCAGCTCATTTGCATTTAAAGGGACAGGCACAAAAACGGTGCGTTTTTGCTCACCCTCAAAAAGTGACAACTTATATCTGTATATCTGTGGGGTATTTTGAGCTAAAACTTCACATACACACTATGGGGACATCAGAGATTTATTTTACATCTTGTGAAAAAGGCATTATACCACCCCTTTAAATTCATTGAAAGTCTTTTGGATGTGCTGGAGGAGATTTTACAGAGTGCTGGACTCCTGCATCGTCAAAACAAGATCTTGAGCAAAAATGTATGCACCTCTTGATGGAAATAACATCAGAACATTTACTTCCATCAAGAGGTGCATACATTTTTGGTTTCTTATTATTTTTATTTTAGCTTTACAAAACCATAAATCATTAAGTTGCTTGATATTGCAAAGTATTATTTGTAATCATATCATTTAAATGCATTATTGTAATCATAAACACACTGGTTTGGAGATACTTAGCAATTGCTAGGCCATAGCAAAGTGGTTTTTAGAGGGTTCGAGGTGATTTTAAAGTATTTGTGCTGTATAGTTACTATGGTGTTGTCAGGTTTCGTACAAACGAAGCAGGCAAGATGGTAAGTTTGATATTTTAATAGCAGAATGGATCAGACACAGCGTGAAAGGTGAGTAAACAGGAAGTAGATAATTGGATGAAGCTTAACTGAATGATAACAAAGTCTCTCTTTCTCTTGCAGATGCAAATGATGATGAAGGAGTTCCTTAGAAGACGGAATGATGACAGGCTGAGAAGATCAGGATCGTAGGTAGGAATACAGGTAAGTATGGCAGAGAGTCTGTATCATATGTAGACGTATAGACGAGACCAGATGAAGACTGAAGGTTGAGTGCTGAATATAAAGGGGTGAGATGACAAGGTACAGGTGATGATGATAATTACTTAGAGGAGAGTGAATGCAGGTGTACGCCAAGGAGGATTCTGGGGAGTGTAGTGCAAAGACAGATGAGGAAGACAGACGGTGGATGTGACATTACTCCCCCCTCCCGCAAGGCGCGACCCATGCCGAAAGCAGCAGAACACGGGAGGGGGGGTGGGCATCCTGGAGTCCGTGATGGGGAGGTGGACCGGGTGTAGATGGACGGACTCCAGGATGGTCTAGACGGCCATGGCGGAGCAGACTGGTCAGGGGACCATGGCGGAGACTTCCCTTCGGGCGGCCATGGTGGAGACGACCCCTCAGGCGGCCATGGTGGAGACTTCCCTTCGGGCGGCCATGGTGAAGAAGGCTGAGGAGGTGGCCATAGTGAAGCAGGCTGAGGAGGTGGCCATAGTGAAGAAGGCTGAGGAGGTGGCCATGGCGAAGAGGACCCATCGGGTGGCCATGGCGAAGAGGACCCATCGGGTGGCCATGGCGGAGAGGACCCTTCGGGTGACCATGGCGGAGAGGACCCTTCGGGTGGCCATGGCGGAGAGGACCCTTCGGGTGACCATGGCGGAGAGGACCCTTCGGGTGGCCATGGCGGAGAGGACCCTTCGGGTGGCCATGGCGGAGAGGACCCTCATTCTGGAATCCGAAGGATTCTGCATCTTGATCTGGTCTTCTGTCAGGTTTCGTACAAACGAAGCAGGCAAGATGGAAAGTTTGATATTTTAATAGCAGAATGGATCGGACACAGCGTGAAAGGTGAGTAAACAGGAAGTAGATAATTGGATGAAGCTTAACTGAATGATAACAAAGTCTCTCTTTCTCTTGCAGATGCAAATGATGATGAAGGAGTTCCTTAGAAGATGGAATGATGACAGGCTGAGAAGATCAGGATCGTAGGTAGGAATACAGGTAAGTATGGCAGAGAGTCTGTATCATATGTAGACGTATAGACGAGACCAGATGAAGACTGAAGGTTGAGTGCTGAATATAAAGGGGTGAGATGACAAGGTACAGGTGATGATGATAATTACTTAGAGGAGAGTGAATGCAGGTGTGCGCCAAGGAGGATTCTGGGGAGTGTAGTACAAAGACAGATGAGGAAGACGGTGGATGTGACAGGTGTGCTGCTAAGTGCTTGCTCAGGTTCTCTGGATGGTTACTAGGGCATTACTAGGTGGTTGCCAAGTAAAATGTCTGATATTCTGGTCTCTAGATATGGCTCAGGTCTCCTCTCCAATGTAAATCTATGAGATTTTTTAATCCGGTGAATTATATCATTTAGAAAACTAAAAGCACACCTCTCCTTAATAAGCCACTAAATTTTTGAAGAAACATTAATGTCCTAAGCAAGTACCACTATTAATATATGTGGGCATTCTATAGATTAGGGTCCAATTCTCACTATTTACTAACTATTAACTACAACTTTTGCATCAATAAACTCCTAATTACCGCTAATTAATAGTTAGTAAGGTAGTTGTTAGGTTTAGCTAGTGGGTAGGATTAAGGGATGTAGAATATGGTCATGCAGAATAAGGCATTAATATGTGCTTTATAAGTACTAATAAACAGATCTTAGGCCCTGTTTACTCCTGGTATTAAGGTGTTTTTGGTCGATCGGATCACAAGTAGAGGAGGGAGACATCTGTTAACATCTTGTGTTTTAATCTCTTTTGTCCACTTTCAACCACTTCTGTCCTGATTTCTTCAATGGGAGGGTCTATGGGGCAGGGAAGCCTAAACGTATGGACTTTTTTGGATGAAATACGCTGGCGCAATTTACGTATGAACGCGACCGGAGATGACGGAAAAACACACGGAGAGCAGCACCTTTCGCTTCTGCTCTGACAGCCGGAAGACCAGCCGAACACTGAGTGTGTGTTAGAAATCAGGGTGAGAGAACATTGTGCTCCATAATTTTTTGTCTTCAAACCAAACTTAGGTCTTCAGCCGACAAAAATTTAAATCCCGTCTGGTTAGTGCTCTTCCCCTGCATTAGGTCAGTAGGCGGAGACGAGTAGACGGTCTTTTGTGGCTGTTTGAACACATTCGACCACATGAGCATTTACACTACGAAAGCAATCCGGTCGAATGCGTTTTCCACTACCTCTGGAAGTGGTTGAAAGTGGACAAGCTCGAAATATTTTAGACCCTGTTTAAACTTCTATTTAGCGTTGCCTCGTGATCCGATCGACCAAAACACATCTAAATATCAGGGCCTTAGTAATGATATGCATAATGATATGCATGCCAATAAGCATTAATAGTAACAATTAACCCTAAACTAAAGTGTTTCCATATCTTTTCATTCATTCATTCATTCATTCATTCATTCATTCATTTATTCATTAATTCATTAATTCATTCATTGCAGCTGTAATATGATAAAACAGTTCAGGAGATTTCAGGTTCAGGTGATAAGAGGACCAAATGAGTGATTTGTTAATGTAAAGGACATTGGCCCCATTCTTACCCTTGCAGTAAGAAGCGTCTCGGTTTGGATTAAAGGGTTCTGGTCCACCCTGGACTGTGTAACCAATCTGACAGGAGCAGGTGAAATCTCCATCTGTGTTTTGGCAGAGACCTCCTTCACCACAGACCCCCTGCACGCTGCACTCGTCCAGATCTACAGACAAAACAACATCATGGAGTGAGAGGAGAAATGTGCTGCCTGAAAACAGAGTCTATTATGACAGCATTTTAGTGCTACTGTAAAATGGAAATCGGTCTGTTTAGTTTTGGTTCTGTTTTCCCTGTTCTGGTTTGCCTTATTAGTTTCCATAGTTCCTAATTTATGCACCTGTTCTGTTTTCCGTTGATTACTCAGTTTGTGTATTTTAGGGGATGAACAGTTTTTTTTTTAAGTCGACAATTGTGTGATTAAAGCTTAGTCACTGATGACGTCATTAATGAACAAATAGGCCTGAACGGGTTGCCTTGTGCACAGCTATGGCATTTGACTCAGCGCTCCTACAAAACAGCTTATTTTTATCAAATCTTTTGTCTTCTTGTTATATTTCTCACAGATTTCTGCTCGTTCTAAATCAGACGCAGATAAAGTAGCACAGTAAAGATTACATTTATATGAATGCATTAGTGAGAGAGAGAGTGACTGCGTGTGATTGATAGTATTATACCAGATGGTATAATCAAACATATCTTATGGAGCATTCTCTGAGTATTCATTTACAGTATTTGTCATTTTAACTGTTGGAAATGGAGCGTAAAAGTGGACTTCAAAGATTTATTATCCTGTTGCGCCCTCTATAGGCCATGATCAGCTACTAGTCGACGTCAAGATTCGAGGATCATGGCAGAGCATTAAAGTCCACTAGTCTGTGCAACCCCCTAATGTATTTAAGCCTTCAATTCATTCAGTTCTCGGTTCTGTCTCGTTTACGTTGTTTTGCTATTTCTCCTACGTTTGCCCTGTAGTTTCCTGAGTATTTGTGATTAAAGATTGTTCTTTGAATTTTCTCTATCGTTGTGCGCTTATTTGGAGCCAATCAACTCTGACAGCCACGTGAAAAAAAAAATAAAGGAATACATATAAGAATATGAAATTAAAAGGTGCAGCAATATGCAATCAAAGAAACATTTTTTTTTTGGACACTAAAACGATTACATTGAAATCTATAACAAGGGCTTCCAAATGAGTAAAATCTTTATAAAGTAAACCTATAAGATGCCCATAGACATTAAAAAGTATTGGAATTTTTTTTTTTTTTTTTTTTTAAATGAATCACTTTCTTAGACTGTTAAAGGATTATTTCACCCAAAAATGAAAATTAGCCTATGATTTACTCACTCTCAAACCATCCAAGGTGTATATTAAATTCTTCTTTCAGACGAATACAATCAGAGTTACATTGAAAAAAATGTCCTG